>CM042166.1:47243822-47261322 GCA_023376005.1 Doryteuthis pealeii | reverse complement strand
AGTAAGTCTCTGTCTCTGTCTCTCTCTATATATATATCAACCGAGTCTCCTCTCTCGTGTATATACACGACAATGTGGGTATACAACAATCTTTTCAATAGGAGTGGAGGGTTCCGAGCGGAGCGTGGCTTTAGATTATTCTAATGAATTTCATTGCTTATTGTCCGTTTAGTGACACAGATTTTTTATGAAAACAAATCATTATTATTTGTACAAGTACAAAATAAAAAAACACACTCCGGGCGATTTAAAAATAGATTTTTGAAACATATTGCCTGAGGGGTGGAATAAAGAATTCAATGTCAGCGAGTTTGTACCCTAAGTACTTACTTAGGGTACAATCATCAAATTCATTAAAAGATTAAAAAATAAAACAATTTGAAATGTAAACTTTAAATATGTATTAAAATAAAACAAACTATATATAGATATATAATACCAGTCATGTATTTATTAAAATTTGTTTAAAAAAACAATGAGGGCTGTCTAATGTTGCATGTTCAAATTTTGAGTGTATTTATTCTATGTTATGACGATTTTGGGTAATGTGACGTAAGCAGTGACGTAATTTTTGTTACAGACAAAAACCGGAAGCGGATCTCCAGTATTATTTGTATTATTCGGCCTATTGTCTTTAACTCCTTTATTGTCTAACTCCTTTATCACCTAGGCTATGTTTCCAATTGGACACATAGCCTAGGGGATAGACTGCAGGTTCAATCCTGGTCAGGAGCAGCAATAACATAGAATATTAATTAACACAGCTTAACGCCTCTATCCCAGCTATGGTTAGCGGAATGAGAACAGGATACCCCGTGAAATGTATAAAGGATTCCGTTCAAAGTTCCGTAATGGCTCCCGATTATGACAACAAGGTTCCCGGTCCGAGAAGATTCTCCAGTCCGACAAGAAATACCAGAAGAAGGCCGGATGGCACATCGGCCAAACTGTTGTACAGATAACAATGAAGATGAGGACAATAGTCCGAATAATACAATAATACTAATTATCAAGCCTCATCTAAAAAATTCAGTGAAATAAAACGCAAATCACCCTGCAACTCTTGATGAGTAACCATTGGATTTTGTTTAATTCGACGCATTAATTTCCTCGAAGATCTTGAAGAAATCTTCCGTGGAGCACCTGTTCGTCTTTGGTTTCATCAAAAGATCAATATCTTAATTTAGAGTTTTCCTTTTCCTTAGCTGGTTGCCATACCAAGGTTAGAGAGCCTAATATGTCCTACCCATGTAGGAAAAGTAGTTGGTTGCATACCTTTCCCAATGGTATTAATGCTATGTGAAATGCAAACAGCATTAGTTCAGGATTTTAACTTGCCTCTCTGTGTCCAATTCCGAAGACGATAACCTTTACGCCACCAGTGCCTCCGCAGTGTATCGACCGTAAAATGTTGTCGTAAAAAATGAAGAGATACGAGTCGAAAATAACCTCGTAAAATGTGTTTGTTTGTTAGGATCCAACTGGGGAAACTCTTGTCGTTATTGCAATCGTTTTATTTCTTGTTATGTTTATTGAGCTTTAGGTTCTCAAAAAAAAAATGGGAGTTAAAAAAAAGCGGGAAAAAAAGGCGGGAAAAAGCGGAAGGAAATGAGACCGCGAGAAAAACAACAAAAATACAAAAATAAAAAAAAATAAAAAAAACGTGATGAAATATATGCTATTTTTTTTGTATGTAATTTTTGTTTCTCGTAGGCGTTTGTTTTGTTTTTGTGTTTCTTGCATTTTTTTTTTGTATTTTTTGGTTTCTCGTCTTATCTTCATCTAATTCGTTTTCATAATGCAAATAACAACATATCTGCCTGTGTCTAGCAGCAATTAGGACCCAGACAAGGGCCACTAACGTCCCAGACGCACGTCCCACAGCGATTAAATAGTCATCTGATTTTGCCCCTCATCATCAACCAACACCAACCTCTTTCTTTACACTTCCTCAACTTCTTCTTCTTCTTCTTCTTCTTCTTCTTCTTCTTCTTCTTCTTCTTCTTCTTCTTCTTCTTCTTCTTCTTCTTCTTCTTCTTCTTCTTCTTTTCTTCTTCTTTCTTCTTTCTTCTTCTTCTTCTTCTTCTTCTTCTTCTTCTTCTTCTTCTTCTTCTTCTTCTTCTTCTTCTTCTTCTTTTTCTTCTTCTTCTTCTTCTTCTTCTTCTTCTTCTTCTTCTTCTTCTTCTTCTTCTTCTTCTTCTTCTTCTTCTTCTTCTTCTTCTTCTTCTTCTTCTTCTTCTTTCTTCTTCTTCTTCTTCTTTCTTCTTCTTCTTCTTCTTCTTCTTCTTCTTCTTCTTCTTCTTCTTCTTCTTCTTCTTCTTCTTCTTCTTCTTCTTCTTCTTCTTTTCTTCTTCTTTCTTTCTTTCTTTGCTCGTTTTTTTTCAGCATTCGCATTATTCTCCTCTTGTTTCGTTTTTTTTTTACGTATCTTTCTTTGTTAGTTTTTTCTTCTAACATTTTAATTATTCTTTTGACTTTTCCTTTTTCATTTCGTTTTTTCTTCATTTCTTTTTTCTTCTTTTTTCATTCTCATTATTATTTTTTCTTTATTTTCCTTTTTTTTTTACATTTCTTCATTTGTTCTTTTTCCGTCTCTCATACTCATTCTTCTATCATTTTCTTTCTATCTATTTTTACATTTCTTTCTTTGTTCTTTCTTTCTTTTTTTATTCTCATTATTCTTTTCTCTTCTTTTTCTACATTAACAAATGCCTTGTAAATGAGTTTAGTATAAAAATGCATTGTAAAAGAGTTTAATATAAAAATGCATTGGAAATAAGTTTAGTATAAAAATGCATTGGAAATAGTTTAGTATAAAAATGCATTGGAAATAAGTTTAGTATAAAAATGCATTGGAAATTTAGTATAAAAATGCATTGAAATGAGTTTAGTATAAAAATGCATTGAAAATGTTTAGTATAAAAATATTGGAAATGAGTTTAGTATAAAAATGCATTAGTTTAGTATAAAAATGCATTGAAATGAGTTTAGTATAAAATGCATTGGAAATGAGTTTAGTATAAAAATGAGTTTAGTATAAAAAATTGGAAATGAGTTTAGTATAAAAAAGCATTCGAAATAATTTAGTATAAAAATGCATTGTAAAAGAGTTTAATATAAAAATGTAGGAAATGAAGAGTTTAGTATAAAAATGCATTGGAAATGAGTTTAGTATAAAAATGCATTATAAAAATGCAAAATGAGTTAGTATAAAAATGCATTGGAAATGAGTTTAGTATAAAAAAAAGCATTGGAAATGAGTTTAGTATAAAAATGCATTGGAAATAGTTTAGTTTAGTATAAAAATGCATTGGAAATGAGTTTAGTATAAAAATGCATTGGAAATGAGTTTAGTATTTAAAAAAAGCATTGGAAATGAGTTTAGTATAAAAATGCATTATCGTTATTTTATTCTTTTATTATCAACATAATTTCCTTCATCATTATCATCAATTTTCAATTTATTTGTTGCATTTTAGTCTCTTTGTAAGCCTTTTTTAAATTTCCTTTTACGATTTCCTTATTTCTTCCTTCTTTCGCTTCTTGTTTCTATTTGCATCATTAAGGAAAGAATAATTACGGCAGCCAACAACAGCAGCTGCAACATTTGGACAAGCAGAAAAACAACAAAAACAAGAATACTGAAATTGGGAGAAAACAATTTATGTTTACTTCAAGCGACAAACTGGAGAGACTGCACATGAAAAGATCTGGACATAGCTAAGAAAAGGAAACCTCAAAAGTGTTGCTCAATATTGCAACACAAAACAAAGCCATAAGAACAAATTATATCAAAGCAAAATAGATAAGACACAACAGAACAGCAAATGTCGGATGCGTGAAGACAGAGATGAGACGATCAACCATGTCAAAGTCGAATGCAGCAAAATAGCACAACGAGAATACAAAGTTAGACACGACTGTGTTAGAAAGGTGATCCACTGGGAATCGTGCAAGAAACTAAATTTTGACTATAAACAAAACCATATATGCATAAACCAGAATCTTTTCGTGAGAATGAAACACATAAAATTCTCTGGGACATTCAGATAAAGGAATATCACCTCAATAAGTTCTCTTTTTAATTTAAATCGGATCTTCTCATCTGAATAAGGTGATCTATCAGTATCTTAAAGTCCCAGAAAATTGTTAGGTTTCATTTTCAAGAATGGTTTCTGGTTTATGCGTATAGCATTTTGTAGTATATTCAAGGTTTAGATTGCTGTGCAATTCCTAGTGGTTCACCTTTCCCACACAGTCATGCATTTTCTTGTACTCCTTCTGAGCCAGTTAGCTGAATTTGCTGATTATGTTTATTCGTTTACTCTGTTCTTTATAATTGTTTATCTTATTGTGGTTGTAGTTTTCTTTTATTCATAACCCATTAGTTTTTTTCTGTCGTACCCAGTGGTTCACTGGGGGCTGGGTGACAGTAAGCATCCCTAGGTCTCCGGGACTCTTCTGAGTATTCCAGCCGATCTCATTAATGCTGTAGTCTGGATGGTATCGATACTTCCTCTGATTTTCAGTTCACCCAGACTCTTTCCCAGGGCCCCAGTTACAATTGGTACGACCTCCCCCCCCCCGTGTTCCACAGTTTTCTCAGTTCTCTGGCAAGGGCCAAATATTTGTCAATCTTTTTGCTTTGTTTCATTTTCACTCCGTGCTCGACTGGGACGACAAAATACACGAGATGACAAGTCTTCCTCTTCTTATCAATCAACACTAGGTCTGGTCTCCTGGCTGGAATTAGGTGATCCGTCTGTACCTCAAAGTCCCAGAGAATTTTGTGCATCTCATTCTTCAGGACAGATTCAGGCTTGTGCATATACCATTTAGTTGAATGCTGAAAAATGAATTTCTTGCACAGTTCCCAGTGAATCACCTTTCCCACCTAGCCGTGTCTAGTCTTGTACTCTCTTTGTGCGAGTTTACTGCATTCGCTTATTATGTGATTGACAGTTTAGTCTTTTTCCCCACACATTATTATTATTATTATTATTATTATTATTATTATTATTTCTTCCTTTTTATTCCTTCCTTTCTCCTTTCTTTTTTCCTTTTTTCTTTTTCCTTCTTCGTTCTTTCTTTCATTCCACTCCCTTTCTTCTTTCTTTCTTTCTTCTTTTCTTCCTATCTTCTTTTTCCATCCTTCCCCTTTCTTCTTCTTCGTTCTTTCTTTCCTTCTTTCAGCCTTACCTTCTTTTTTCTTTTCTTTTTTCATTCCTTCTTTCCTTTCTTCTTCTTTCATTTTTATTTCTTCTTCTTCTTCTTCTTCTTCTTCTTCTTCTTCTTCTTCTTCTTCTTCTTCTTCTTCTTCTCTCTCTCTCTCTCTCTCTCTCTCTCTCTCTTTCCATCTCACTTTTAGTTTTACCATCATTACTATTCATTCACATTTATTTCCGTAGTACTTACCAAACACGTTCCTCGTCTAATCGCCCCCCCCCCTATTCCGAAATAAAATGGCTACTTGAGATATTTCTCTCTCGAGTTGGCGTCTTAAAATAGATAAGTTCAAATGGGTCGTCTGCTCTCTTTCTATTTTTCTTTTTCTTTTCTTTTTTTTTAGCTGACTGTAACATTTTTTAAGAGACACATACACGCAAACATTTCCCATATCAAAATAATGATTCACCTCTTCTATCCCGATCTTCAGTGAAATTACAACACAATCTTCAGACATACATTTTTGTAACTAAAAAAAAATGAACAGAAAATCCATTTTACTCGGAAATCTTTAGTCGAATAATTAGGTATGAATTTACCCAAGACCTATGTAACGTTGCGAGGCTTGATTAAAAATAAATGACGGATGTAGAAGGTTGGTTTAATCAGTTCAAGGCAATATCTCTTTTGGTTTTCAGGCCCATGTTGATACCCACGCATTTCCTGTGTCTACGCATGAGTTATTTGCACCTGTCAATTTAGTGATCAGGCAATATATCAAATAAAAGATATAATGCACCAGTTATTTTATTTAAAAAAACTTTTACATTTCTACAGGTCAGTTAACTTGGAACCACGTATCTTTGAGGCGTAACACAGATTCTTAAAGATTTATCTTAAAGATAAATGGGTCGTCTGCTCGATTTCATTTTTTTGCTGACTGTAATATTTTTTAAGAGACACATACACGCAAACATTTCTCATATCAAAATAATGATTCACCTCCTCTATCCCGATCTTCAGTGAAATTACAACTCAATCTTCAGACATACATTTTTGTAACTTAAAAAAAAACTGAACAGAAAATCCCTTTTTACTCGGAAATCTTTAGTCGAATAATTAGGTATGATATATATATATATATATATATATATATATATATATATATATATATAATATAGATATAGATATAGATATATATATATATGTATGTATTGTTAATTTCGACAAATACATAATACGGTCACATATATTAAGACAGAAAAACAAATAACTCAATAATTCAACAAGTAATATGTGTATTAAAACAAATAGATTACAGGAGTCAAAAATACTGATCAAAGTCCTGCAGAATATGCTTTTTCAAAAGTTCATGTAATTAGAAAAAGAAAGTGTTGAGATAACTCCAAATAAGAAAGAAATGGTAATGCTCAATATATCAGCAGTGAAGTAACTTGTAGATAGAGAAAGATATAGCTTGTAATATCTTCAGTGGTAGGCAAATATTTCGGAGTCGAGCGACATGGAATATATAGGCATAAATTTGTCTTCTGAACTGTTCTTTGAAAACTTTCGCTTTTTTTATAGGACTCCCTTGGGTCGAAAACGGTCTTTTTTTCAAACATCTTTTTTTTTAGGCGCGAACGCTTCTGATTGGTTGAAAATGATCATTTTTGATATTTCTATTTTCTCCTTCTACCTGCGCTGATCCTATGCGCAGACTTCGTATTTTCAACATTTTATTTCTGCATTCAAAGCATTAACTTCCAGTCTACCACAAAGTTCAAGGCAATATCTGTTTTGGTTTTCAGGCCCATGTTGACACCCATGCATTTCCTGTGTCTAGGCACGAGACATTTGCACCTGTCAATTTGTTGATCAGGCAATATATCACATTACGTCCAACATTGGTCACTCAATAAAAGGCCATTATTCGTCCGACTGTGTCTTGAAAGTGACACCCAGATCTCAGAATATTTGATTGGCATTTCAGTCTCGGAAGACTATAACATAGTTTTTTTTGCCCTCGAAGTTACAGCACCTCCTGTGACTGTGAAGACCAATGTTTGAAAAACATTCTCGACCACAGATTTCGCATGTGAAGGCTGTCCCTGAAGATGTTGATGTCCCGGTGCTTTGTTGCTGCTGATTTTATTCTGGACCTCTTGGCTTCATGGTGTTGTGCCAGGGTGACTTCAGACATTAACAGTCCCCTACGGAGAGCTGTTCATGTCTGAAGTCACCCTGACGCAACTATATCCATTACATCCAACATGGGTCACTAAATAAAAGGCCATTATTCGTCCAACTGTATCTTGAAAGAAAAAAAATAATAATAGATTGAATAATGTACACATGGATAAACTCGTAACTGAAACACGTGTAAGTTAAATTAATTAGTTGTTTAAATAAGCATAAGGGTTAAATCAAACTTAACAGACCTAAGTTCCACCATCGTATGTCAACCCGTCGAAAGAAAAAAATACCAAAAATCAGGGAATTAACCGAATTCAATGAAATCTTCAGTGTTGATATATTAATGAATAAAGAATATAATGCACCAGTTATTTTATTTAAAACATTAACATTTTTTCAGGTCAGTTAACTTGGAACCACGTATCTTTGAGGCGTAACATAAATTCTTAAAGATACGTGGTTCAAAATTAACTAACCTGAAAAAATGTAAAAGTTTTTAAATAAAATAACTGGTGCATTATATTGTTTATTCATTATTATATCAACACTGAAAATTTCATTAAATTCGGTTAATTCCCTGATCTTTGGTATTTTTTCTTTCGGTGGGGTGACATATGATGGCGGAATTTAGGTCCGTTAAGTTCAATATAACCATTTTTGTTTTCTTTTTCTTTTAAAAAAGTTGGAGTCCTATTTCTTTCCCTTCATTATCAATTCCACCAATGGAGGTTGAAAACTTTCCCCCATAAGTGGCTGCCACATTTTTCACGTGAGAAGTTAATTAGAATGGACAGTTTGACCTGCTGGGCCACGGATCAGAAATGAACGCCAGTTTAGTCAAACCGGAAGGACGAAACACTAAAGAGTGATACGTGTTTTGCCTTCCAATGTACAGCTCAATATCCCAAATCACAATAGTAAT
The DNA here is from genome assembly GCA_023376005.1 of Doryteuthis pealeii. Lineage (NCBI taxonomy): Eukaryota > Metazoa > Mollusca > Cephalopoda > Myopsida > Loliginidae > Doryteuthis > Doryteuthis pealeii. Next base: position 47,253,038 of record CM042166.1, on the reverse strand, counting down.
TTAAAGTGTTTACGTATATATATATATATATATATATATTATATATATATATATGTGTGTGTGTGTGTGTGTGTGTGTGTGTGTGTGTGTGTATCTATGTATATATAAAAGGAAGTTTAGCATGTACGTGTCGATGTATGACTCCGAAACGAAATCTTGCGTATACCTTAATATCCTTCTAACTAAGTTCTCCAGACTCTTTTCCCAACCCTTTGGGACCGTTCCCAGGGTCCCAATGACGATTGTTACGACCCTCACTCTCATGTTCCTCATTTTTTCTGCTCTCTGGCCTGATCCAGGTATTTGTTTATTATTTTTTTGTTTTCCACCATAAATAAATGAAGAAATAAATGAATGAAGAAAGAAAGAAAAAAGAAAGAAAGAAAGATAATAGCAAGAAAAAAAAAGAAGGAAAGTAAAAGAAAATACAAATAAATAAATAAAGAAAGAAAAGTCAAAGAAAAAAAGAAAGAAGGAAAGAAATAACGAAAAGGCAAATAAATAAAAGGCAAAGAAAGAAAGATAAAAAGAAAGAAAGAAAGAAAAAGGAAAGAAAGAAAAGGCAAAGAAAGAAAGAAGGGGCAAAAAAGAAGATAAAAGAAAGAAAGAAAGAAAGAAAGAAAGAAAGAAAGAAAAAAAGAAAGAAAGAAAGAAAGAAAGAAAGAAAGAAAGAAAAGGCAAAGAAAGGAAGGAAGAAAGAAAGGAAAAAAGACAGAAAGAAAGATAGAAAGAAAAGGCAAATAATTCTATATTTGGAAATGGCCGACCGAAAACAAATGGAACATTCGAGATGATAGACGCCATATTGCCGTTTCCGCAGATGTTCATTTCTTTTTTTCCACTTAAAATCCCCACGCCACCCCTTTCTTCTTGCTAAATACCGGAACATGTCTGCAATACATTTACCAATTCCACACTTTCACCAACTTTGAGTCAAAGACTTTCGGATGGTCGATTCTGTTGAAGGAAAAGTGACATAAATATCCACAGATGGTCAGATTGATGCGACGCTGAGATTTTTTTTCTTTTTTCACATATCTGTATACTAGAAGCGGCAACCAGGTGTCGCCTTGGTAGAGGAGTGGGGTAACCAGTCAATACCATTTTATCAAATGCAAATTAGTATTTGGTAAAATAGTACTGTCATGAGTATTACAATATGTTTAGTGACAGTGGATTTGTTTTGTTGTTTTGTTTTACGGCATATCAACCTCAGTGGGTTATTTAATGTCGATAAAGTTTTGAAATAAATTAATTTCTTAATGGATACTCAATTTTGTTCATAAACAATTTTTCTATTTAACCCATAGATGGGACCCAAACAGGTGCTACCACGCCGGGTCAGAGTGGACCAGGGAGCAATGGTGATGAAGGGGTGATCCACATTCTCCAAATCTCCAAACTGGAACCTCACCATCAGATAGAGTTTAACGTCATTCCCAGGGCATGTAGACCCTCAGCCACCGCCTTCTAGCACCCATATGATAAAAAGGTTGTTGTCATAAGGGCAATTGGGTTGGAGCAATCATATAGGTGATAGGGGTTGACGCAACCAGCCGATTGATCAGAGGGTGGGGCCTTTCCGACCACCCGTCTAGCCCAAGTAAGGACCAAAGGGAAGAATTGCAAGTCATGGACTGCTCACCCACCTGGGTTCTATCCTTACGCATCACAGGTCGACACCCATGGCTGAAGAGGTGCAGACGGTGCATTCTAACGCCCCAGCCGACAGGGCGGAGTGCTTTTGGGAGTTGTTTGATTGTCTGGTTGGATATTACAACATGTCAACGCCTGGGTTTATTATATACCAAAGCCGATTTGGTTTTATTCATGGTTGGGTATTTTTCTTTTTTCACATATCTATATATATATATATATATATATATATATATATATATATGTGTGTGTGTGTGTGTGTGTGTGTGTGTGTGTGTGTGTGTGTAGTATATTATGAAAATTGAAAAAAACACAGGTTTAAATAAATTGAGTGGTAAGTTTATTAGCCGACGCTGCAGTGTTTCGATCTCTAGTTAGATCTGCATTTGTTGATATAAGGAAAGGTAATAAAAACTTTTATCAAGAATAATGAGAAAAACTGCGATAGTCCTTGTTTATCAGTCTGTTCAAAATTTGAAGTTTGAAGAAAGAACGCTGGAAAGGTGGACGGTTTGAAATATGACGTCAAATATTCTTCTTTATGGTGTGAGTATGAGTGTGTGTGAGTGTGTGTAGCGAAAAAAGACATTGTGCATTTTTAGGTGTTTTGTGTGCGTGTGTGGTTGCGCGTGTGTGTATAATTTTTTTTACGATAAACGACATCGAAACAAACCTCAAGTTGTGTGTGTGTGTGTGTGTGTGTGTGTGTGTGTGTGTACGAGCGTGAATGTATGTTCATTAAGAAGAATGTTTGTTTCAAATAAGTGGTGAGAAAATATTCTTTTAACTTTTGAGTTGCTGTGTGGGTTTATTAAGTAAAGGGTGTTAGGATATCTGCGTAGCCGTTGGAATGCGAAGGTAAAATGTTTTTTGGATATATGAGTGTTGGAGTCGAGAGGTTCAGCGAAGGAAATTGGTTGGGGCCTTGGAATTTGAATGTCTATATGTATACGTTTGTGTATTAACTAAGTGAAGAGAAAAATATATATATATATACCAACCCCTCCACACGAGCAAGATGCGACATAAGGTCAATTTCTTAAGCGGAATTTAACAAGTTTGAATTTAGAGTTTTCCTTCTCCTGGACTGGTTATCTAGCCATGGTTAAAGAGCCCAGTCTGCCCATAGCTGGAGGGAGGGGCAGTTGGATCCATACCTTTACCAAGGGTATAAGTGCCATGTGAAATGCAAATAGCCTAGTCTAGGAATGGAACTCGGGTCAACGAGTCCATTTCCCTCAACTCTAACCATTAGACCACGAGCCTCCATATATCAATGTACTAGAAGCGGCAATCCGGCGTCGCCTGAGTAGAGAGGTGAGACAAAAAAGTTAGTTTCGCAGATCCATTATAACTGAATCACAAGTTGGTTTCCCGCAGGATGTCCCATTAAAATGCCTGCGTAAAATAAACCTTGCGTTTTATTATGAGTTACTAACACGTGTTTCGGCCAGGAGTTTGTTCATGTACACATGTATTCTATTTATTATTATTTTAAATATAAAATAAAATAATGATAATAGAAAATTATAAAAATATCTAAGCATACAAAGAATAACGGTCTTCATCAGAGTAAAATTTTGATATTTAATATCAATATCAATTTAATAAGATATCAGACATTTTACGCTGATGAAGACCGTTATTCTTTGTAGGCTTAAATATTTTATAGTTTTCTATTATTATTATTATTATTATTATTATTATATTAAAATAATAATAAATAAAATACATGTCTACATGAACAAACTCTGGTTCGAAACACGTGTTAGTAACTTATATTAAATCTATTTTATCCATTCAACATTTTCTTTCCTTTATTTATTTTCCTTTCAACATATCGTTGGATTTATTTCCATTTTCAACTTACATATCAAACAATGTAATAATTGAATTAAGGGGCCTGGCTAGCTCAGTCGGTAGAGCGTTCGGCTAGAAACCACAAGGTTCCTAGTTCGATACCGGTCCTCGCCAACTCAGCGTATGAGTAGCACAGGGATCTGTGCAGTAAAGTAAGAAGCTGATGGTAGGTGTGGCGCTCCACCTCAGATGCCAAAAACAATCTCCTTGGTCTAGCGCTATTGGAAAGGGGATAGACTCCCTCGCTGACTGGCTGATACCGACTTTAGGCCGCCCCGACGACTTTACTTTTTACTTATATTCACAGGCACAGCTGCTAAATATATATATATATAAACAAACAATAAAATGAGATAAATGGGCTAATTAAGGAAACGTTTCATTGAATTAAAAGAGGTTTTTTTTCTTTCTTCAGGTTTGTCATCTGAACCGACTGATGGTTTAATGGAATTCTTCAACCCAATTTATTTTTATTTTTTATTTTAGAGATCAGTTTCCGCCTCAATTTCGATTCCAAGAATCTGCTTACCACATGGTTAAAGAATTTCTTGAAATTGGTAATTCCGATAAAGGAGTGACTGAAGACTGACACCAATTGCAGATAAATTCCAGAAAGTTTCAAGAATCAAAATTTAACTGAAAAATATATTCTACGTTACTTATACTAGCAAATATATGCACCCTCCGTATATTTTGGCAGCATTTTTTTCTTTTAAAACATGTTTTGTTGAACTCAACGGACAATTCTTGTCTGGCGAGTATTTTTTTTCAATCCTTTCTAATTGTCTGACCATCTTTTTAATATCAGGGTGTAATTAGTGTATGAATCCACTAAAGGTTCTAACACGTGTGCTTTCTGCACTACCTAGTGCCATCATCAGGTGTGGAATTGATGAGATGTTTCCATGATTTCTTTTGAAATTAATTGTTTCTTTTTTGAGTGTTTTCCGGTAATTAGAGGGGGGGGGATATGAATGGGATTTTAAGTGTTACATGATGGAGCCATTATCCGTTAAATGTAGTGTTAACCGGTGTCACAAAATCGTCATTGTGTGACCAATGTACGTGCTTAAAACTTTGGAGAGGCAGTCTCCTACTGGACATTTAAATTTATACACAAGATTGGTCTCGTTGAATATATTTTATGTTACGTATACTAACAAATATATGCACCCTCCGGGCGCAAGTATCTAAGTTTTAATGTAATAATATAATGTAATTATTATATTAAATTAGGAAGGCTAATAAAAGTAATGAAATTAAATAAGAATACAGATGAAAATATTTGAAACAGTGGGGGTTATAATCGAAAAATAGAACAACTGAAACTTGTTCTTCCATCACTTGCGTCTTTCATGGCTAAATTTTTCCTAATTTAACTATCTAGTAAAGAATAAAATTACAGTTATTTCTTCTTGTTAATGGATTTCTTTTAAGATGTATCCCCAAGAGTTTTGCTCATATTCATTAAGATAAAACCAAACAATTAGAAATCAATAATACTAAGTACATATTTATTAAAACCAAATTTTTAAGATCAATATGCAAATTAGCCTTCCTGTTCAAACTGTAAATCGCTATTTTGTTATATATAAATACAATTGCATGTTATTAGTATGCAACCCCGCCCAACGGGTGGGGGATTGCTATAATTAACGGCGTCGATCCCAGGGGGCCATCCCCTCAGGCAACACCTTGGGGTAAGAGGTAAATACAATGTAGACCCGTCCAACGGGGTGGGGGTCCAGTGGTTTCGGCCTTGGATCTTTACAAGTTAATAGCGTCGATCCCAGGGGGCTATCCCCCAGGCAATACCTGCCCCCTTTACATAAAGGGGCAGGGCTGGATTTATTGCCCAGTGCCTGAGGCGCCCCCTTGAGGGGGAATGCCGACGGGATCGACGCAATTTTTGTTTGCCCACATAAAAATGAGACCTTGTGTCCAGCCCATACAAGTGGGGTATGAGGCAAATACATCCCCCACCAGGCAATACCTGCTCCTTGATTTAAAGGGGCAGGGCTGGGTTTATTGCACAGTGCCTGAGGCGCCCCCTTGAGGGGGAATGCCGACGGGATCGACGCAATTTTTGTGCGCTCACGTTAAAACGAGACCTTGTGTCCAGCGCTCATAAGTGGGATGAGAGGCAAATACCTGTAGATATGGTCAACAGTATTAATAATGTAAAAACATTTTTTTAAATAATTTAGATTTAAATAATAATAAAATCATGGAGAATGTAATGTAAATAACTAAGGGAATTGTGACTTGAATAATAATATAGTTTCGGTTACAGACAGAAAAACACACAATCTCTATTTATAATAAGAAGATGTTACAGTGCGGAATACGAATACGCGAGGCTATTCGTAGTCGAGTTACTTCTAGTATAAATCTCAGAAAGTTTCTAAGATTAAAAAGCCTGGGTTTTTTTTTCTATGGAAAGATATCCTTTCCTATATTTCACAGTTGCCTGTTCGTTTTTCGTTCTAACTCTCCTTACGCCTAGTGTAATTGTTAGCGTCATCGGCGACCGATACGAAGCTGTTTGCAAGTAACCAAATGGTGGCAATAATTGTTCCAATGATAATAAAAAAAAAGCTAAACCTTATCTACCCATCCATCTATCTATCCATCTATCTATCTCTCTCTCTCTCTCTCTCTCTCTCCTCTCTCTCTCTCTCTCTCTATATATATATATATATATATGGTGTCCATGAATATATATATATGGACACCATATATATATATATGTATATATATATATATATGCACAGAGCTATATATATATATATATATATATATATATAGTTTGTGTGCCCCCCAAAAAAAAAACAGGCCTGACTTTCAAAAAAGTCTGTGCTTTTGGGTCACCCTATATAAAACATATACACATAATACATACATTCAGAACTAGATTCACCATATATATATATATATATATATATATATATATATATATATATATATATGGTAAAAAATACCGTATATATATATATATATTACGGTACTTTTTAACCAAAAGGTATCGCACAGCATTTGTTTGGGTAGCGTACAAACAGTTATCTTTTTCTTTTTTACTTTTAACTTATTTCTTTTTTTTATTGCCCAAGATAGAATATAGCCACCTTTTTGAAGACCTAAGGAATGCCGCCGTTTAACCAATTCTTAGATAACCATAACAACCTTTGAATAAGAATAATAAAAAAGAAAGAAAAAGAAAAGTGGAATCCGACCATCCAGTAAGATTTATAAACAGTCGAAATAAACAAAACCAATTGGAAAAAGAATTTAGATATGAATGTTTTCTCAAGATTACGGTGGTAGGTTTAAGCATTTCACACCTGGCAGAGATAGGCTTCTTTTTCATCATGTGCGTCTTACACGAAAGGTGATATTACCATTAACTGACCCACAACACATTGCCCCCGAATTATTGCAACATACCTGCTAATCCTATGAGCTATGATACGCTGGTCATTCTGCAAAATTCCTCAATTGGTTGGGAATTTCTAAGACCTTTGTATTATTCTTTGATGTAAGAAAAACGTAGATAGTGAAATACACTGAAAAACTGTATATACGACATAATCATCAAACGTAAGTGTTGCGTAATTATTATGGTCTACGGGGAATTCGGGATTAAAAATAAAACGGTATTCGGATTTCTGGAGAAAGAAAGGAAAAAGAAATAAGAACGAAGAGAGGTTAAAGTTTGGAACTCAACTGACCGACGAATGACCCCGAAATTAGATATAAAATAAAAACGGAAGTTCTGGGTTTTGACCAGAAGCGGAAGTTGGATGACTCTCCCACCCCGGGACGAGAAACGGAAGAGAGAAAAAATAGGTAATTTGACCGTACTCTCTCTCTCTCTCTCTCTCTCTCTCTCTCTCTCTCTCTCTCTCTCTCTCTCTCTCTTCTCTCTCTCTCAAAAGAATCTACTCAACTGACCGACGAATGACCCCGAAATTAGATTTAAAAATAAAAACGGAAGTTCTGGGTTTTGACCAGAAGCGGAAGTTGGGTGACTCTCCCACCCCGGGACGAGAAACGGAAGAAGAGAAAAATCGGTAATTTGACCGTACTCTCTCTCTCTCTCTCTCTCTCTCTCTCTCTCTCTCAAAAAGAACCTACAAGCTTAGAAATAAATAAACAGCCCCTTGTGACTATACGACTGCTTATGTTGTTTCTGAACTAACGACTATCACGACTACCAACAACTACTACTACAATTCGCTCTGTGTATTTTACGAATAGTTCATAAATTCTTATATATTGCCCCAGGATACGTAACAGCCACGCAGAGACTTGCTCGGTACTTGTATACAATAGGAGACTTGAAAGAAATACTTAACAAAAATAAAATATGTACGCACTTTATTACATTTTTTTTGGGGGGTGTCGTCAGTGATGTCAATCCTTGGTTCCTCGGGGAGTTTCGGGTCTTACAACATCGTACTCCCCTCACCAGGCGGGCCCCTATCAGAGAATATGAAACTCTGATCCGCCCACACACATGCACACAAAAAAAATTTCCTGGGCATAATACAAGACTATTGCCCTAATAGCAACCCCCAAACCTTTTTATAATATATGTGCTAGAAGGCGTTGGCTGAGGGTCTTAGTGTTCTGGCTATGACGTTGAACTCTATGTGATGGTGAAGTTCAAATTCTGGAGCTCTGGGGAATGTGGAGTACCCCTTCATTGCCATTACTCACTGGTACACTCTGATCCGGATTGGTAGTACCTGTTAGGGTCCAATCTATGGATCAAATAGGAAAAGAATGAGTTTAAAAAAATGTGTTGAAAATTGAGTTTAAAAAAGAAAAGAAATTGAGTACCAATCAAAATGAATAAAACAATTTCGGAATGAAATAACCCAACAAGAGTTGTCATGCCGTAAAAAACAAAAAAAACTAACCAACATATCTTGTTCTATTCATATCTTTTTCATTTAATTCTTTCAAATTAATCTCTCTGGCTATCGATCTATTTAATTACATTCTGTTCTGGGACAAATGAGTTTAATAAATGTGTTTTTTTTAAATTGAGCTTAATGTTCGAGATACGTCTGACTAATCAGCGCAGGGCAGCGTCGTCAGTTATGTTATTAACTGGTTTCATATGAGGGTTTCGGGTCTTCCGACATAATACCCCCTCGGCCAATCAGACCCCGTTAGAGTTGATCAAACTCTAACTCGCTGCCTTTTGTTCAACGCCAACAGAAAAAATGGCTTTAAATAGAATATGCCAACACAGTCCTCAGCCTCTTTACATCTGGTTGGCTAATTCTACAGCCAATCATCGTTCAAAGAATGGATTGAGTTAAAAAAAAATAAGAATGAATAAAACAAAATGTCTTCGGCATAAAATAACCCAAAAAGTGTTGACATGCCGTATAATTCAAATGAAAAAATGTACAAAAAATGCAGAATTAAAAACAAGTGCGATAAAAAAATTAGAAAAAAATGTAAATATTTGCAATAGAAATTCTGGACCATATGACCTTTAGGCACCCCTTTTGCTTTGCTGATTCATAAGTATATTTTTCATTTACACCGTCAACATCTGGTTGTTTCTTAACAGATGATTTTTAGAGGTTTTTTTTTAAATTATAAAACTAACCCCTAAACCTAACTCTAACCTCTAACCCTAACCCCTAACAAACAACCGGATATAATGACGATCTCTCGCCTGTT
>CM042166.1:47209867-47243722 GCA_023376005.1 Doryteuthis pealeii | reverse complement strand
CTAGTAATTTTTATTCTTTACTTCTATATTTAACTAAATTAGATTAAATAGGAAAAATGTTTAGCATTGAAAAAAAACGGAATGATGAAAAAGAGGAAAGTTTCAGTTGTATCTATTTTCCGATTATACCCCCATCCACACCGTTCAAATCTTTTTTATCTGAATTCTTTCATCATTCCACGATTTCAAATTAGCCTTTCTGAATTTAATCTAATATTTTATTACATTTAAACTTAATAACGAGAGGCACTATCTACACCGGAGGGAGTAGCATATTATCACTCTCTAGCTTAGTAATAATATTAAAATCAATTACTTCGTCTAATGGTTTGATTATCTGTGATTGTACCTATGGACTATGTTTCACTGTAATGGTCTATTACTTCCTTCTCTCTCTTCTTCTCTCTAAGAATTCTAGTCTCACTTCAATTTGTCTTCCATACACCTGTCCTATCTCTGCTTCACCATACTATGGAGTGCGATTCTCAGGTAACAGTACATCTTTTTTCACCCTTCTCATCTTTCTCAACACTACCAATTATTGCAGGCTCGTCATCCACAAAATGATATTCAAAAATAACAATAAATCATATCCATTCTAGATGGCCGGCTCAAAAAACAACAAAACAAATACAAAAAAAATAGAAATAAAATTTATGGGTGATCCATTCTGGATTTCTTGGGGAGAAAGGAAAATAGACCACTACACACAAAGATTCAATGCAATTACTGTCACAACACACACACACACCTGAACTCACCACACCACTGTCGTTCGTAAATCTATATTTTGAAAAATAATTATTAGAGATCCCAGATAGACCAATTCTTGCTACCAAATCTCAGGGAGTTTACTTTACTTTTAATAGTTGTTTAATTTATCCCTTCTTCTTACATCACTCTCACTCTTCCTCCTCACCTATTCTCTCTCTCTCTTCACTATTCTATCTTCATGGTCTCTTACTACATACATTTACTAGATTTTATATATTACAATCCCGTATATTTATTTCTTCTTTTTATAATGAATTTAGGTATTATTTTCCTCCATTTACTTCACTATATCGCCTTGTCTGGGTGTGTGTTGTGTGTGTGTCGTGACTGTACACGGTACTGTTAAGTCTCTTTCTTTCTTTGAAAGTTACCTTCAATATCTCTCTGTACTAGTAATCTATCGAATTTAATGATTATTAATAGCATTGAGCCTCTCTTTTAAGGGATTTATTAAATTCCTTGTATATAAATTTTCCTGTTTGCACCAACGTCTCTCATCTCCGCTCTCGAGACTGCTCCCACCATACACACACTACACACACACACAAACACGACACAACTAAACACACACACCATATATAATATATACATCTCTCCTCCTCTCTTCTAATAATTCTTAATTCTCCATCCATCTGGTCTTATATGAATTTTATTTTCCCACTTTCGGCCCCTTTCTTTCTCTCTCCTCTTCTCCCTCCCTCTCTCCCTCTCTTCGTCTCTCATCTCCCTCTCTCTCTCTCACTCTCTCTACTCCTAATAATTCAATTTCCTCATCCTATTTCGTTCTTTTATATGGGAATGTATTTTCCTCTTTCTTCCTCACTTTCTCTTCTCTCCTCTCTCTCCTCTCTCTCGCTCTCCTCTCCTCTCTCTTCATTCTTGGTGTATTATATCTATATAGTGATAATATAGTATTAATATATTATATATGCTTTGAAGGGAAGCGAAACTCAATTAAATGTCCGTCCATTTGCATGTAATGGGTGATTTCAGGTAAAAAAAATTTCAGGTTTTCAATTCATTTTTTATCTGAGCCGTCTGTCTGATGAGACTGAAATTTTAGGGAGTTTCGGGAATTTATTTAAATTTCTAAAAAGCCTTTTAAAGTTTTTGTCGAAATAAATTTATTACAGAATGACGGTTTTATTGAGTTTTTCCTTCCTTTCAAAGGTATAATATTGCTCTGTATTTTAATCTAAAATATATTTATTATAACATTGAGTACTCTTTAGGGATTTATATAAAATCTTGTATTTTGCACCTACTAAAACATGCAAATATATTATATACAGTGAGATTTTTAAGAACCCCATGTAGAATCATCTCTTACTACCAGTTTTGATACCTTATATATATAATTATATATTATATATATATATATATATATATATTAATATATATTAAGAAATTTGAAAAAACAGTGTTCCAAAATAAGATGAATTTATTTATCGACGCTTAAACGTTTCGGTTTCTTTAAACCTTTATCAGGTTGTATTATGGGGTGAAGAAATTGATGGATGTTTAATCTGAGTGCTTGGGAAAAATTCTTTCCGATTTTCTTCACCCCATATACATCCTGATGAAGGTTTAAAGAAACCGAAACGTTTAAGCGTCGATAAATAATTCATCTTATTTTTGGAACACTTGTTTTTTCAAATTTCTTAATATTGTCGGATTTATTTCCATATTTACTCCCATATATATATATATATATATATATATATATATATAGTTATCTTGATCCAGTGCATAAGTACAGCATTGAAACCCTCTTCTTTATTTGAGTGGTACGATTTAATGTGATGTTTCAGTCCACCAATAGATCGAGACTTCTTTTTACACACGGCAAATGCACTGTTGAGCTGCATGTTGCACTGGTGTTCGGTATTGGTAACTAATGAGCCCTACCTTTGATGTACCCCGCAACACCACGCCCATCACATGGTAGGGATTACTTTGATCTTCTTACTGGTAGGGGCGCTATACTTTACATGCCATAGCTTTGGTATCAAAGCCTTTAATAACTAAATACATACATACATACATATATATATATATATATATATTATTATATATATATATATATATATATATATATGAGAAAATGAGTAAAGAAAGAAATGTAGATGGATAAAATGATTTAATCGATATCAATTAACTGACCGAAACACATGTGTAAGTGATATCGATTAATGTGATATCGATTAAATTCATTTTATCCATCTACATTTCTTTTCTTTACTCATTTTTCTTCATATTGTCGGATTCATTCCTTTTCCATTTTCACACACACACACACACACACACACACACACACACACAACAACACACACATATATATAATATAATATATTTATATATTATATATATATATAGGTATATATATGGTGGACTCTCCTATCGTGAACGATAGATGAAGGTCAGTGAGTGATTTGGTTTCCTCCATGTTGTGAATGCTGTCAAGAAGACATTTGTGTTTTCCTTGAGTGTGGTAGCAGCCCAGCCGACTGCGAGCTATGAAGCCACACTGACAGATGAAATGTTCTAAGGCGGGAGTCGGATGTTTTTGTTTTAAAGTTAGGCGAAACTGATCTCGATGCTTCAGTCTTTTTTTTTCAAAGCTCTTTAATCTAACGAAACATGTCTTACACCATTCTTTCCGATTTGATGCTAGATTTTCCCAAGCACTCAGATTAATATTGAGGCGTTTCAAATTGTCCTTCAATGTGTCCTTATAGCGTAAGAGTGGACGTCCAATAGGCGGCCTAGCATTTGGTAATTGTCCGTATAATATCTTCTTTGGAAGCCTTTTTTCATTCATTCTGACAACGTGACCAGCCTACCTAAGCTGAACCTTTGCTAGTAAGGTTTCAAAGCCAGCAATGTTACATTTTTTTAATAATATTGTGCTATTTTTCACTCTATCATTTATACCGCAAATGGCACGAAAATAGCACACGTAAATAATAGTGGTAAATAGAAACTTAAAATAGCACACTAAAATAATAGTGGTTAATAGGAATCTTAAAAATGCTAATAATAGTGGTAAATAGGAATACTTTAAAATAGCACACTAAAATAGTGGTAATAGGAATACTTAAATAGCACACTAAATAATAGTTAGGGTAATAGAATACTTAAAATAGCAACTAAATAATAGTGGTAAATAGGAATACTAAAATAGCACACTAATAATAGTGGTAAATGGAATACTTAAAATAGCACACTAAATAATAGTGGTAAATAGGAATACTTAAATAGCACACTAAATAATAGTGGTAAAATAGGAATCTAAAATAGCACACTAAATAATAGTGGTAAAATAGGAATACTTAAAAATGCACACTAATAATAGTGGTAAATAGGAATACTTTAAAATAGCACAACTAAATAATTGGTGGTAAATAGGAAATACTGTAAAATTATAAATAAAAGTGGTAATAGGAATACTTAAAATAGCACCTAAATAATAGTGGTAAATAGGAATACTTAAAATAGCACACTAAATATTTAAATATAGCTGGTACTTAAAATAGCACACTAAATAGTAGTGGTAAATAGGAATACTTAAAATAGCATATAAATACTTAAAACCATCTAACTGTGCAAATTATTTGTATTAAGAATAGTTATTTGAAGCTATTAATGTTTACTAAGGATTATTGATATTATTTACTTGAGACCATTTAACTGTCAGCCATGTCAGCAAGGACAGAAGAATACACCGACTGCACCTCTGCAGAGGAGTAAAATCCCCCCTCTAATTTGGCACCTATTTGCCGTAGGTGGTGACACGTGATGCTTAGCAGTCCATGACATGCAACACTCTGCTTTAGTCCATACCTTGTCTAGACGGGCGATCGGAGAGGCCCCCTCCGATCAATCGGCTGGTCAGGTTAAGCCCTATCACCTATATGATTGCCCCAACCCTATTGTCCTTATTCCAAGTCCTCAACCCTTTTTTATCATATATGTGCTAGAAAGCGGTGGTGAGGTTCATAGTGTCCTGTGTATGATAAAGTTACAATTTTGAGGATCTTGATAGTGTTGAGTACTCCTTTATCGCTATTACTCACAGGTCCACTCTGGCTCGGAGGGTTCCATCTATGGGTTAACCGAATATCAAAATGGTTTGATTCGGCCTTAAATGAAAACCCGAAAAGGGTTTATTTGCTGTAAAACAAACCACCCAACCAAACATGATAGATAGATAGATATGACCACACTGAGATACATAGATAGATAGATAGATAGATATGACCGCACTGAGATAAATAGATGGATAGATAGATATGATCACACTGATATATATATATATATATATATAGAGAGAGAAGAGAGAGAGAGAGAGAGACAGAGAGAGAGAGAGAGAGAGAGAGAGAGAGAGAGAGAGAGAGGGGGAGAGAGAGAGAGAGATGACCACACTGAGATAGATAGATAAATAGATAAATAGATAAAAGGAGGCTATGTTCACTCTGCGGTAGATAGATAGATAAAAGGGAGTTATGGTCAGACAGACAGACAGACAGATAGATAGATAGATAGATAGATAGATACATATGAATAGACTGAGATAGATAGAAAGATAGATAGGTAGATATGAACAGACTGATATAGATAGATATAAAGATAGATAGATCAATCGATCAATCGATCGATAGATAGATAAAAGGGAACTATGGTCAGACTGATATATATATATTATATATATATATATATATATATATATATATATATATATATATATATAAGGGTTATGGTCAGACTCAGATAGATAGTTTAGATAGATAGATAGATAGATAAAGAGACCGAGAGTTACGATCAGACAGGGTAAGAAAGAAAAAAGAGAAAGAAATTAACAGATAGATAAATAGATAAATAGATTTATATGTGTTTATGTGAATGTCTGCGTTTATCTCTTCTTATTTGAGGATCTTGTTGTGTTAGGCGTGTGTGTTCTTTATTTAATAGCTTCTTAATGTACGCCACCTGGTGGCTGCCGCCGGCAGTAATTAACCCATGGGTAATACTTGCAAAAATTATTTTTTCGAGTGGAAAGGAAGGAAAGAAGTTCGTGTAAGTAAAAGCCAAGTGTGGAAAAATGACAGAATTAAATGATTAAATAAATGAAAAGATTAAAAGAACAGAGAAAGAAAGGAAGAAGAAAAAAGAAAGAGAGAAGAAGAAGAAATAAAGATTAAAGAAGAAAAACCAAAAAAAAAGAAAGAAAGATGAAAGAAGTAAAAACAAAGAAAGAAAGAAAGATGAAAAAAGAAAGAAAGAAAGAAAGAAAGATGAAAAAAGAAAGAAAGAAAGAAATAAGAAAGGAAGAAAGAAAAAGAAGAAAGAAAGAAAAAAGAAAAGAAAGAAGGAACGAAGGAATAAGAATGAAAAATGAAGAGGAATGTAAAAGAGAAAGAAAGAAAGAAAGAATAGAGAGTAAACAGAGAAGAGAAGGTAAAAGAGAAAGACACAAAAGATAGAAAGAAGAAAGAGTAAAAAAAAGAAGAAAGAAAATAAATAGTAAAATAAATAAAGTAAAATGAAAAATGAAAGAAAGAGAAAGGGAGAAAAAGAATTTGAAAAATAAAGTAATAATAAAAAATAAAGAAGATAAAGATGAAAAACGAAAAAGGAAGAAGAAATTAAAATGAACCAGTTCAAAAAAAATTTAAAAGGAAAAATAAAAATAAAATAAAATAAAAACTAAAACATTGAAAGAAAGAAAGAATATAGGAAGAAATAATATAAACAGCAAGAAAGAAAGAAACAAAGAAAGTAAGAAAAGGAAAAGAAAGAAAAATAAACCAGTTGAATAAATATAAGGAAAGAAAAAATAAAAGAAAGGAAGGAGAAAGAAAATCAAACTAAAACATTGAAAGAAAGAAAGAAAGAAAGAACGAGTATAAAAACAAACAAAAATAAAAGGAATAAAAACAGAAGGAAATAAATAAATAAACAAATAAATAAAAAAGAACGAGTATTAAAAAATAAAAGGAATAAAGATAGAAGGAAATAAATAGATAAAGAAAGAAAGAAGAAAGAAAGAGTATAAAAATAAAAGGAATAAAAATAGAAGGAAATAAATAAATAAAGAAAGAAAGAAAGAAAGAAAAAGAAAGAAAGAGTATAAAAACAAACAAACAAAAATAAAAGGAATAAAGATAGAAGGAAAAATAAATAAATAAATAAATAAATAAAGAAAGAAAGAAAGAAAGAAGGAGTATAAAAAATGAAAGTAATTCAAATAGAAGGAAATACATTTTCAAAAAAGAAACAAAAAAGAATTCATTAAAAAAACTATAAAAGGAAAAAAAAAATAAGAAAACAAAAATAATTTCTATTACTGAAAATATACATATATATATAAACTAAAGAACTAAAAAAAAAACTAATAAAGAAACAATAAAATGTCGTTAAAAAGAAATAAAAACTGATAATTCGTTAAAATGGAGAAGAAAACTGAAGTAGGAAACGTGAGTAGAAAATTCAATAATGATTAGTTAATTTATCGTCTGCATTACAAGAATGTTTGCTCATCACCGGTTTAACAAGACAAAATTATGAATTATTATCTAATTAAGAAATTAGAGTTTATGACAGGTTGGTTGGGTGGGTGGATTTTACGGCATGTCAACCCTTGTTGGGTTATTTTATACTGAAAACGTTTTGTTTCTTTCTTTTAAGATTTACATAGACATAAGTAAAGCTTTGTTAAATAGGAACAGGAATTAATACAGATATGTTGATTGGTTGGATTTTACGGCACGTCGAACCTTGTTGGGTTATTTTATACTGAAAACGTTTTGTTTTATTCATTCTTATTGGGTATAAAATTGTTTTTAAATTCATTTTTGAAACATTTTTTAAAATCTATTTAATCCAAATATGAGACCCTAAAGTGTTGAAAAATACAAATAAAGGGGATTGTATAGCGCCAATATTCTAAATAAATAAAGCATATTCGCTTTGAAAAGCTGATTTTCAATCTTGGTTGGTTGGTTGGTTGGTTGGTTGGTTTTACGGCACATCAATCCTTGGGTTATCTTAATGTTGTATACCCTTCTTTACTTCTATTATTCTGATCTAATGTTCTTCTTCTGTTCTTCTAGTCATCTTCTAACATCTCGACTTCGTCTTGGTGGTCGGTCGCACTTAACTCATTTCTTCTTCTAGATCAGTCTTGTTACCAAGACATTCACCAACCACAAAACTGTGTTATTTTCTTAAGCTTTTATTTACTTAACTAAACATTTCATGTAACTAACATCTGACTAACGTAGCGCGCGTATGCAGTGAGTTCCAGTTAAGGCAAGACATCTTCTCTGCCCGACGTCCAAACTGAAAAACTGAGGACCCAACCAGGTCCCACGTGACTTCACGTATTTCGCGGGCTTTCTGTAATATTCCATGGAAAGTCCCGCCCGTGATATGAAAAGGGCCACCCCTTTAGAAATACAGGGGATTGACAATAATCTTATGCAACCGCATAGATTATGTAACATTATGCCAAAGACGATTGTTCATTCTTGTTGGGTATTCAACATTTTGTAACTCATTTTTTTTCAAACTCAATTTTTTTTCTATTTAATCCATAGATGGGATCCTAAAAGGTACTACCACACCGAGTGAAAGTGGACCTGGGAGTAATGATGATGAAGGGGTACTCCAGATTCCCCAGAGCTCCAGAATTTGAACTTCACCATCAGATAGAGTTTAACGTCATACCCAGGACAATAAGACCCTCAACCACCGCCTTCAAGCATGTATATATTTACCAACCCCTCCGCACGAGCAGGATGCGACACAAGGTCAATTTCTTAAGCGGAGTTTAACAGGTTTGAATTCAGAGTTTTCCTTCTCCTAGACCGGTTGCCTAACCAAGGTTAAAGAGTCCAGTCTACCCTACTATTTACCCATAGCTGGAAGGAGAGTAGGATTCATACCTTTCCCAAGGGTATTAGCGCTAAGTGAAATACAATTGCCACGTCCAGGATTTGAACTCGGGGCGACGTGTCCATTTCCCATGACATTAACCATTACACCACACGCTTCCTTCAAGCATATATATGATAAAAAGGGTTTGGACTTGCCATAATGTTACATATTGTGTAGTGGCGTGGATTTTTGACAGACCCTGTAACTGAATAAGGGACCAGTGACTTTCAGATCAGCCAGTAGAAAAATACCAGGACTGTTAGTAACCCCATCTGATCCCTAGAGAACACATTCACGAAAAACACATGGCTAGATTTAGATTTCAGTTTCAGCTTCAAATTGACGCAGAGCAGACGTTCCACTGCGAGATTGATTCTCCCGCACGACGAATAAGAATGGGTGAAATAAATCTAATAAGAAAAATATAACTAATATATATATATAATCTATGTACAATAAAAATTGATATACAACGTGTGTCTTAAAAGTATTGAAGCTGTATTTACCAAGATAGAAATGAACAATGAATTGAACTTTAATTATTTTTTTTTCAGAATACAAGGTGCAACAAAAATTACAAAAAATCTCGATACTTTTTGACACACTTTGTATATAGGATATATATATATATATATATATATATATATATATATATATATGTATGTGTGTGTGTGTGTGAAATAAAAGGAAATATATATATATAGGATTTCTGGATCCAAAAGCTAGTAACAACCTAGACGTAAGATCGACCTATCTACGAGGACACACGGCTGAAGAACAGAAACAAACAACAAACATACTTTCCACTACATTAAAAAAGGACACAAAGGGCACATTGACTCATTAATGGGCCACAAATACGTTAATAAAAAACGCTTTTTTATAGAACAGGAAACGAAGCGAGAACAGTTTGTCTTAAGAAGGTGAATAAATAAAAATTAATGTCCATCATTTCGTGATGAAACCAAATCTATGGAAGATATTCCTGGAATTGACGGACATCTCGAAGACTTCTGGCAATAAAGAAGGAGGAATTGTGGCACCACAAAAATACATTACTTGGAAACAGTAATGGATTGGAAATACACTTATAAAGCCGAAGAATTGATTTCAAAAACCCAAAGACATTATATATATATATATATATATATATATATATATATATATTAGGCACGTGCTATTGAACAACACGGAGTATTCTTTCTTCATTTTTGGGATTTGTATTTTTTCCAGTCTTCTTGCGATCTTTTTTGAGTCTGGATCCAATTGGTATATAATATTTCCCATACTTATATCCCGAGCGCTTTCGACTGTTTCGCCAGTCGTCATCATGGGGTATATAATTTGGTTTGTCGTTCATTTTTTTAGTTCTTTTATCTATGTTTTTATTAAATTTAGAGAGTCTGTTATTTTTTAAGAAGGGGGTGTAAGTTAAGTGTGTTAGTTATTAAAGATATTTAATATGTTGTCTCCGACTTTAAATGCTATTTAAATGTTCAATAGCACATGCCTAAAAATAACTTGCTGCCAAAATACACAACACACATATATATATATATATATATATATATATATATATATATATATATATATATATATATATAGTTAACAATTAATGGTAAAATTAATGAATGGATGAAATAAATATGAATGAAATGAGGGGGATAAATGCAAAATCCTTTCCAAGGGACCTTTCTCAAAAGTATTAAAACACTTTTTGATAGCGGGGTCCCTGATATATATATATATATATATATATATATATATATATATATGAAATACAGTGAAAAATTTGAAAAAGCACAGGTTCAATAAAATGAGTGATATTTATTCAGCTAACGGTGCAGTGTTTCAATCTGTTTAGTAGATCTTCTTCAGGGCTTTTGTTGATTTAAGGGGAAATAAAATTTATTACATATAATAAGGAGACTGTGAGAGTCTTTTGTTGATCAGTCTGTTTAAAAATGTTTGGATGAAGAATTAGCACTCTTAGAATTGTTTGAAAATTATGAACGCTGAGATAAACGGTTTTGAAGATGACATAGAACATTCTCTTACGTTGTGTGTGTGTGTGTGTATGTGCGTGTGTGTGTATGTGTGTGTATGTGTGTGTGTGTGTGTGTGTGAGAGAGAGAGAGAGAGCGTGTATGAAAATGAGAGTAGATAATCGTTTCATTGAGCGTCGATGTGTGTCCGTGTGTGTATGTGAGCGCGAGTGTGTGTGCGTGTGTGTGTGTGTGTGTGTATGTTTATTTATTTATTGGTTTTTATTTTAAGTACATGACGAGAATGTGTGTGTGTGTGTGTGTGTGTGTGTGTGTGTGTGTGTGTGCGTATGTGTGTGCGTGTGTATGATTGAACAAAAGGCACTTGGGATAAAAACTCCGGTGGACTAATCCACGGATTCCATCCAAATGTAAAAAAGTTGTCTAGAAAGCTCGAAAAGATCGTTAATAAAATTATTAGACAGGAGACGTGCCTTTTGTTTAATTCTACATGTATAAATGAAAGAATGCTGACCAAATACACACCCGCCCTGTCGGCTGGGGCGTTAGAATGCACTGACTGCACCTTTGCAAAGTGGTAAGACTCTCTCAATATATATATATATATATAAAGATTACACTTATTTTAATTCTATTTTAATTGGTTTCTATACAATCTATCATTGGATTGATTTTGTTATCTGCACAATGTTTCGGCCGATGTGCCCTCCGGCCTTTTTCAGGTATCTATTGTCGGACTCGGGAGCTTTGTTGAACTCGGGAACCTTCTTTTGGTAATCGAGAGCTATCACATAACTTTGATCCCGACCCTTTATTCAATCCACGGGAGTATCCCGTTCCCATTCCGCTAACCATAGCTGGTTACAAGTTTTAATCCGTGTTAATTATTATTCTATGTTACTGTTGTCGTTGACCAGGATTGAACCTACAGCCTAGAGAAAACTGTCACTTAGAACTGTATTCACTCAACACCAATATCTACTACACAATGTGTCCAATACTGTGTAATATGCATAGATCATGCTAGTATATATATATATATATATATATATATATATATATATATATATATATATATATATATATATATATATATATATATATATATATATATATATATATATATATATATATATATATATATATATATATATATATATATATATATATATATATATATATATATATATATCGACAGAAATTTATTATTTAAACCGGTTTGGTTGAATACCATGGAATATATGTATGTAATATTTACCAGTATTTTCAATTGCTTACGTTCAAGCCCTGGGGTAATTTTGCTTATCATAATAATGATAGATAAGGCATATAATAAAAACATAAACATTCATATACACTAGAATTATATATATATATATATATATATATATATATATACTAGAAATTATATATGTATATATGTGTGTGTGTGTGTCAGTGTCTGTGTATCTGTCTGTCTGTCTCTGCCTGCGTGTATGTTCTAGGAATATAATGAAAGTATCATTTATGTGGTTATTTCCTATAACTCCAACATAAACAAAGGGGAACCACTCTTGACTGATAAATTATTTATTTATTTTCCCATTAAACTAATCCTAAACCGTAACCCTACCCCTAAATCCTACCCCTAAACCCTAAACCCTAACCATAAACCCAAAGCCTAACCCCAACCCCGTCTTCTTTTTCCTAGTAGATCAATAAATAAATAAATAAATAATTTATCAGTCAAGAGTGGTTCCCCTTTGTTTATGTTGGACTTATAGGAAATAACCATTTATGTTTAGCTCACTTTTATCATCTTATAGTATAATATTCATTTCTTTGTTTTTTAATGAATATCAAAGACATCGATAAATAATTGCCTTCTTTCATGACAGGGGGAGGTAACTCCAGTTAATCGCTTGGTGGCGCTGTTTTCAAAATGGCTGTTCACTCGAGTGTCTCATTGTTTACCTTAATGATCGTCAACGTGCAATAACCACTTTTAAGTTCAATGAATTCCTTTTCTTATCAGTCTGCAAACACCAGTAGCCAATAAGAATTGATTTTTTCGAGTTTTTATTTTTTATTTCCGAAGAAGATGAAAACAAAATGTCTGAAAATGAATGTTATGAAGGGAAGAAGAACTTTTAATCAATTGTCATAAAGGAGAATCGCTGATTTCTCTGAACTCTCGCTCACGGTTCATCGGAATGAAATGGCATAATATTTTGTACATCTATTTCTTTAATATTATATATATATATATATATATATATAATATATATATATATATATTATATTATATATATATATATATGATGTGTTATGAGGTCCACTTATGCTTCTTTGTCTGTTTATCTGATGAGTATATATATTTATCTATATCACATACACACACACACACACACACACACACACACACACACATATATATATATATATATATATATATATATACACATATATATATATATAAATACTATATATATTAGGGAAATTATTTAGTTATTTTAGAAGCATAAAAAATAAGATCAGAAAAACGTTCAGAAAGAGAGGAATAACTAAAAAGATAAAGAAAACAATATTTATTATTTTATTTCTGATCTTAATTATCATATGCTTCTAAAAGAACCAAAAATCCCTAATATATATATATATATATATATATATATATACTCACCTTATATATATATATATATATATATATATATATATATATATATATATATATATATATACATTCTGTGTGTTGTATATATCTTAAAAAAATCTTTAGTCGGCCATTGTGTTTTGTTTTGTTTTTGTTTTTTGTGACGTTTGGCGGCCATGTTTTTTTTTCAGTCTTTGAGTCGGCCGTGTTTACTGTCCCAAACGGCAGTTTCGTTTTTAAAGCTTACAACTTATAATTACAAGGGTAACGCTCCATTGACCGCGGGTGGCTTAGCGAATGTTATCAAAATGATATTTTTGCTCTTTGAACTTTGGAGATCGAAGCAATAACATTTATCGAATAATTGCGCCAGAATAAATTTAAAAAAGAAAAGTAAAAATATGGTGCTGGTCATAAACGCTATAGAAAATCGACTCATAAGTATTTGAACAAGGATAAAATCCAATTTTTATGGCCTCAGATTTCAAGGACCATTAAGGATTTTCAGCAGGGGGCGCCACTAGTCTGGTACATTCATGTAATAATCATATTAAGTAGCTTAGCTTCAGGAGACCATACAAGTGTGTGTGTGTCTGGGTTCGTTGGTTGGTTGGTTGGCGTGTCAATCCTTGTTGGGTTATTTTATGCCGAAGGCGTTTTGTTATATTCATTCTTGATGATACTCAATTTTTTAACACGTTTTTATAAAACTCATTTTTCTATATAACCCATAGATGGGACCCTAAAAAGTACTACCACTCTCGTTCAGAGTGGATCTGAAATTAATGGTGATGAAGGGGTACTCCATATACCCCAGAGTTCCAGAATTGGAACTTCACCATCAGATAGAGTTTAACGTCATACCCAGAACATTAAGCCCCCCTCCCAACCACCGTTCTCTTATACATATATGATAAAACGGGTTGGGGCTAGCCAAGGGTCATATAGGTGCTAGAGCTTGACGTGACCAGCCGATTGATCGGAGGCAGCCACTCCGACCGCCCGTCTAACCTAAGTAAGGGCCAAAGTCGAGTGTTGCATGTCATCGGCTGCTCAGACACCCGGGTTCCATTCTTAAGAATTACGGGTCGCCACCCACAGCCAACCGTTGGCCTTATTAAGCGGGAGTCTTACCCCTTAGCAGAGTTGTAGACGGTATATTCTCTGTCTGTGTGTGTGTGTGTGTGTGTGTGTGTGTGTCTGTCTGTCTGTAACACAGATGTACTCTATGAGTTGAGTTCAAGTCTGTGACATTTTACCTTACACTAATAGCATAGGGAAAAGCAAGAACCCGTCTCTTTTCACCCAGGATAAATATTAGTTTAGTTGGTTGATTTGTCGGATTTTTCAGGCATGTCAATGCTTGACTTATTTTATACCAAAGATGTTTTATAAACACTAGCAACAGAAAACACCCTCCGGGCGTCGTAAAATTTAATTTTTGAAGGACATTGCCTGAGAGGGTGGGAGTTAAAAATTCAATGTCAGAGGGTTTGCATCATAAGTAAGCAAAATCCTTTTATTAAAGGAGTAAAAAAAAAAAAAAACAATTTGAAATGAAAACTGAGCCCCGTCCCTCTCAAATAAAATGTTGCGTGCATGTAATAATCAAAGAATTATTTTGAATATTTTCCACATCAATTTTATACAAAATCGTAGGTATTTATTTTTTAAGTTAACTTTTTAGTTAATTTCTTGTTACTATAAAAAAATTTAAAAAAAGGACAAGAGTTAAAAAACGATTTTTAAAATTGGTTACTCAAATTTTGGGTGTATATAGCGTAAGAATATTGTGACGTAAGCTGTGGCGTAAAGCTATGACATAGTTTTTGTTACAGACAGAAATACAGACAATCTCTATTATTAATAGAAATTGGTAGAAATAATTTTCAATAAATTCATTTCAATCAATAGAGAAGAAATAACTTAATAATAATAAACTGATAAACTATTGGTTATGTTAGATTTTTAATTAACATCGTGTGTATCAATTAACTAGTAGAAATAACTTCATGTATATTAATAAACTGTTGGTTATGTTAGATTTTTAATTAACTTTATGTATGAATTAACTCGTAGAAATAACTTAATGTATATTAATAAACTGTGGTTATGTTAGATTTTTAATTAACTTCACGTGTATAAATTAATCAGATGATATAATTCCATATGTTTAATAACTGGTGGTTATGTTAGATTTTTAATTATCGTTATGTGTATTAATAAACTGGAAGAAATAATCTTCATTAACCTTTGAATAATTTGTAAGTAATTTTTTGGTTTCGTTTGGTTTTATAAACTGGTAGAAATATGTTTTATGTTAGGTCTTTTTATCAACTTTATGTGTATTAATAAGTTGACAGACAGAACTTTAATTAACCAAATTCATATTAATAAACTGGGAGAAATAATGTTTATGTTATATTTATCTTTAATTTCATGTGCATCAATAAACTGATATAAATTTCTTTTTTGTCACTGGGCTGTTGCTATGTACATATTTACCCAACACCTCCACAGAGCCCTAGGAAACCTTGGTTAGGCAACCAGTCTAGGAGAAGGAAAACTGAATTTAAACCTGTTTAACTTCGTTAAGAAATTGACCCTCTGTCACATCCTGATCGTCCGGAGAGATTGTTTTAATATAATATTATATATATAATATAATATAATATATATATATATATTGTTGTGTGTGTGTGTGTGTGTGTGGTGTGTGTGTGTGTTTCGTTAAACTGTACTGACTATTCGTGTTCGGACGAGTTTTTTGTCCGATCCTTCTAATTTTCTGGCCATCTTTTTAATGTCAGGTGAAACTGGTGTAGCATCCAACAAAGGTTTAATTTACGCGCGCTTTCGGCATTCTATCTGCCATCTCAGGTATGAAACTGATGAGAACATTCCTACTTACTGCTCGTTGTCTTTAAAAACGAGACACCTGAAACATCCCATTAGTTTCACACCTAAAGAGGCAGATCGACATACCGAAAAGCGCTCGTAAAGAAACCTTTGATGGATTGCTACACCGACCAGTTCCACCCTGACATTAAAAAAAGATGGCAAGTAAAATTAGAAAGGATCGAACAAAAACTCGTCCGACAAGAATCGTCATACAGTTTAACGAAAACATATTTTAAAAGAAAAAATGCTGCCAAAATACACTTTATATATATATAATATATATATATATATATAATAGTATATATGTATATATATATGTAATGAATAATATATGTGTGTGTGTGTGTGTGTTGTGTGACAGAGACAGAGACAAGACAAAGAGAGAAAAGACTTGCTGGGTATGTATAGAAATGATGGCCAAAATGTTTATCATTATCTGCGTTATTCGGACTATTGTCCCCATCTTCATTGTTATTTGTACAACGTTTCGGCCGATATACCCTCCGGCCTTCTTCAGGTATTTCTTGTCGGACTCGGGAACCTTCTCGGACTCGGGAACCTTCTTTTCGAACTCGGGAACTTTCTTGTCGTATTCGGGAGCCATCACGGAACTTTGAACCTAACCCTTTTGGTGAACATATCATCCTGGTACATCTAACTCTATTTCCAAGACAGGCACAACGATTACAATCTTGTCTGAATCGTTCTCCTTCCACATAAGTCATTCCTTTATATTCACAACCAGCTGTGATGTTTTTGCCTAAATAACAGGTTAAAAAGACAACCAAGGCAAAAACAACGCTTAGATCCATGAGTTTTTTTTTCTTTTCTACTTGTCTTCCTTTTTCTTTCTCTGTTTGTTCTGTTATGAAGCAATAAGACGCTTCTGTTTCTTTCGATAAATGACGAGTGTGTATGTGTGTGTGTGTGTGTGCGTGTGTAGGGTAGTCAAAATGACTCGTAGTAAGGGATGATTCTATTTGGGATCTTCAAAATCTCACTGTATAACCATACTGTATGCTATTGTAAGTGCAAACATATACTCATACAAGGATTTTTATGAATCCCTAAAGAGAGCTCAATGTATAATAATCAATAAATTAGATTATATACAGAGCAATATTTAACTTTCAAAGAAAGAAAAACTTAACAAACCGTCATCCCGTAATAATTTATTTCAGCCTGAAACTCTACCTACCTATATATATCTGTGTGTGTGTGTGTGTGTGTGTGTGTGTGTGAAAGGAGAGAGAGAGAGAGAAGAGAGAGAGAATAGACTGACCATGGTATGTATAGAGATGACGGCCAAATTATTTTTATGTCGGACATGAATCTAAGATGGCCGAACGCAATAGCTAAAAGGCAATATCCTGTCATTGGTTACGCGTGATAATTTTTAATAATCTTCAATGAAATTCTCATGAATATTCAATAACAAAAGCTTTTCCCGCTTGGCTGGTCACCGGCACTTACCGTTGTAAATCGGACGCTAATGGCCGAACTTCTTTTCCCTAATATAACCATATTCCATTCAACACTGGCGACTTGGGGCGGCGGAATCTGTATTGGCAAAAAAAAAAAAAAAAAAGAGCCTTCCTCTTTTCGTACGTTTTCGTTTTGTTTCTTTCTGCTTTTTTCTCTCTTCTTCATATTGTTTTTTTCTTTTTCTACTTTTGTCTTCTTTCGTTTTCTTCTGCCACCACCCTCTCTCCTCTCTCTTTCTCTCTCTTTCTTTCTCTAACTCACTCACTCTCTCCTCTCTCTCTCTCTCTCTCTCCTTTCTTTCTTTCTCTCTCTTTCTCTCCCTCTCTCTTTCTCTCTCCTCTCTTTCTCTTTTTCTTCTCTCTCTCACTCTCTCTTCTCTCTCTCTCTCTTAGTCTCTCACTCTTGTTATCTTCTCTCTCTCTCTCTCTCTCTCTCTCTCTCTCCTCTCTCTTTCATATTGTTTTTTTTTTTCTACTTTTCTCTTCTTTCCTTCTTTTTCTTACTTCTAAGTTTCTTTCTGTTTGTCTGTCTGTCTGTCTCTCTCTGCCTCTCCCCTCACTCTCTCTCTCTCTCTCTCATTTCCTCTCTCTCTCTCTCTCTTCTCTCTCTCTCTTTTCTTTCTCTCTCTCTCCTCTCTCTCTTTCTTTCTCTCTCTCTCTCTCCTTACATATGTTATATTCCTACTTTTCTTTCCTTCTTTTTATTCCTTCTAAACATTCTCTCTCTCTCTCTCTCTCTCTCTCTCTCTCTCTCTCTCTCTCTCTCTCCTCTCTCTCTCTCTCTCTCTCTCTCTCAGACACCACACACACACCACACGCGCGCGCACGCACCACGCACGCACGCACGCACGCTTTCTCTCTTTTACATTGTTTTTCTTTTTCACTCTTTTCTTCCTTACTTTTCATACTTCTAATATTCTCTCTCTCTCCCTCTCCTCTCTCTCTCTCTCTCTCTCTCTCTCTCTCTCCCTCTCGTTCTCCTCTCTCCTCCCCATCTCTCTCTCGTTCTCTCTCTCTCCCTCTCTCCTCCCCTCCTCTCTATTGCTCTCTCGCTCTCTCTCTCTCTCTCCCCCACCCTCTCTTTTTTTAAATTTTCCTACTTTTATTATTCTTTCCTTTTCTTCTTTCTCAGATTTTTTATTTTTACTATTCGCTGGTTAGTCTCACAGATCCATTATTACTGAATCACGAGTTGGAACCTCGCAGGATGCCCCATTAAAATCCCTATGTAAAAAAAAAGACCTTGCGTGGATTCAGCCACTCTGAAAGAAAAATTATTCTATACTATTTAAAATCTAAATGCAAAAGAAATTCTATGTTGTTATCATTTAAATTTTATTTTTTAATTATCTTTACAAATATAAATCAAACTTTCATTATTTTTGCTCAAAAACCAAGACCTGGCGATATTTAATGTCTATATATATTTTCTTTGTCGTTGATTGTTTTATTTTCGAAGTTTCCTCCGGACATACATAGACACACAACTGCCCTTTATATATATATACTAGAAGTGGCTACCCGGCGTCGCCTGGGTAAAGAGGGGATTTTTCAAAAATTATTCTCGCAGATTCATTATTACTTATCGCGAGTGAGACCCTCGCTGGTTGCCCCATAAAAATCCCCACGGAAATATATAACAATATAGTAAGAAATTTCCATCCAATGATTTACAATTTAAAAACTAAGAAGATATAAATTATGCAATTAATTCAATCAATCAATATTATATTTCAAAGCAAAATAAATAAATAAATAAATAAATAAACAAAATAACATGCAAATGACTTTCTCTTCTGTTACTTTTCAAATTTGAATTTTTAGATATCTTCCCAAATATAAATCAAACTTTCATTATTTTTGCTCATAAACCAAGACCTGGCGATATTTAATGTCTATATATATTTACTTTGTCTTTAATTGTTTTATTTTCGAAGTTTCCTCCGGACATACATAGACACACAGCTGCCCCTTATATATGTATAGATAGATACTTTGTATTATTCGGACTATTGCCCTCATCTTTATTGTTATCTGTACAACGTTTCGGCCAATGTGCCCTCCAGCCTTCTTCAGGTATTTCTTGTCGGACTCGGGAACCTTTTTTTATAGATAGATTACGCGTGTGGGAACGCGGGAAGCAACAGAGACAAGAACAAATTTTAAGTAAACTTTAAATGCAAACGCACCTTTTAATTCAGGATTTTTATTTTTATTTTTTTATTTTTTATTTTTTTTTGATAGGAAGGATGAGTTTGGAGGGCGCTGAGGAGATCACTGATATTAGGTTGCAGTTCAGTTTTGTGATTTTTAGCTGCAGATCATCACGTTCTATGTACAAAAAAATTTTTCTCTGTTTGCTTAGTAAATAATGTACACGTCTAAAATCAGAATCTTCTGTTTTCATTCACGAAAATATGATTATATGCGTCGTTAATGACACCGAAACGATCCGGATCTTTTTGGTCAGTGTCTGATCGTTCGTTTATTTAAATGATCCGTATATTTTGAACGGTTTCGATGTGGAATAGTAATCACCACACCCAACCAACCATATTCCACGAGAAACGAACTTGGAAAAGCGAGTAAAATGGCTTCAACGGTTACACAAAGCTTATTATTAGCGCTATGTGAAGTGCAAACAGCTTCATCCAGGAATTGAACTTGGGTCGACGAGTGCATTTTCTACTACTCTAACCATTAGACCACGCGCCTCCAGTCGCATAAAATAACTCAACAAGGGTTGATATGCTGAAAACTCCAAGCAACCAAAATATCTTGTTCTGTTCATATCTTTCTCAGTTAATTCTATTGATCCGATCACACACATACACAACAAAAAGCACTTTATTACATTTGGGAGGGTGTCGTCAGTGATGTCAAACTTGGTTCCTCGGGGAGTTTCGGGTCTTACAACACATCATACTCCCTCACCAGGCGGACCCTATCAGAGAAGAATGAACTCTGATCCGCCCACACACATACACACAAAAAGCATTTCCTGTGCATAACACTAGTCTATTACCCTTATAGCAACCCCCAACCTTTTTTTTATCATATATGTGCTAGAAGGCGTTGACTGAGGGTCTTAGTGTTCTGGCTATGACTTTAAACTCTATCTGATGGTGAAGTTCAAATTCTTGAGCTCTGGGGAATGTGAAGTATCCCTTCATTGCCATTACTCACAGGTACACTTTGATCCGGATTGGTAGTACCTGTTAGGGCTCCATCTGTGGGTCAAATAGGAAAGGAATGAATTTTAAAAAATGTGTTAAAAATTGAGGATCATATGACCTTTAGGCACCTCTTTTGTGATCTCGATTCATAAGGACATTTTTCCATTTACACCGTCAAAATCCGGTTGTTTGTTAAAAGACGATTTAAAAAAAATTATAACCCTAACCCCTAACAAACAACTGGATTTCGACGGTGTAAATGAAAGAAAATGTCCTTATGAATCAAGATCGCAAAAGGGGTGCCTAAAGTTCATATGGTCAAAAATTGAGTTTAAAAAAGAAAATAAATTGGGTACCCATCAAGAATGAATAAAACAAATTGTCTTCGGCATAAAATAACCTAATAAAAGTTGACATGCCGTAAAAAAACAATCAACCAACAAACCTTATTCTGTTCATATCTTTCTCAGTTAATTCTGTTCAAATTAATCTCCCTGGCTATCGATCTATTTTATCACATTCTGTTGTGGGCTCGAACACCAACCTCTGTCACAATTTGAACTTTTTTTTTCATGTTGCCCATACATTGTCTATTTATTCATTTATTTATTTAATAACCTTTCTTATTTTTGTCTTCAACAACTAATCTGGTGTGTAATGCAAGTCTAGCTCGACAGGGGAGAGTAAAACTGGTGTTATGTATAGTTTCTAATTAACTCAGTGGTAAATTAATACAGAACATATAACTCCATGTATTAATATAACTGGTGGCTATGTGTAGAATTAAATGGGCATATATAGTAATATAATATATAATATATATATAAGTGTATTTTTGCAGAAGTTTTTTCTTTTAAACATGTTCTCGTTAACTGTTACTGACGATTTCTTGTCGTGACGAAGTTTTTGTTCGATTCCTTATCTAATTTTCTGGGCATCTTTAAATGTCAGGATGGAACTGGTGTAGGCAATCCAACCAAAGGTTTCTTTACGAGGCGCCTTTCGGCATGTCGATCTGCCATCTTTCAGGTGTGAAACGTATGGGATGTTTCACGGAATAGTCTCGTTTTTAAAGACACCGAATAACGTAGGAAACTTGGAGTGGGAGGTAGTAAGAATTGGTAGGGGAGGTAGTAAGAATTGAGATAGTGGAAGGTATTGAGATTACATAATAGTCCAAATGATAGCAGAAACATCTCATCAAGTTTCATACCTGAAGACTGGCATGATAGATATGCCGAAGAGCAATAGTAAAGAAACCTTTGGTGGATGCTCTACACCAATTCCACCCTGAACCAAAACAGGTGGCCAGAAAAATATAGAAAGGAATCGAACAAAAAAACCCGCCGACGAATGTCAGTACAGTTTAATCGAAACACACACACACACACTATATATATATATATATACTATATATATATATATATATATATATATATATATATATAGTATATTGTAACAATCTCTCCGGACGATCAGAGTGACAGAGGGCTCAATTTCTTAAGCGAAGTTAACAGGTCTTAAATTCAGAGTTTTTTCCTTCTCTAGGACTGTTGCCTAACCAAGGTTTCCTAGGGCCTGCGGAGGGTTGGTTAATATCTACATTAAGCAACAGCCGCAGTGACAAGCGTCGGCAAAGAATTGATATCAGTTTTTGATGCACATAAGTTAAAGATAAATATAACATAAACAGTTATTTCTCCAGGCTTTATTTAATATTGAATTTGGTTAATTAAAGTTATGTCTGTCACTTATATAACATAAAATTGGATAAAAAACGCTAACATAATAAAAAATATTTCTACCATTTTATAAAACCAACCAAACCAAAAATCTCATTACAAATTGTTCAAAGTAAATGAAGTTATTTTTCCAGTTCTATTAATACACATGCACGTTAGTTAAAAATCTAACATAGCCACACAGTTTATTAATACATATGGAGTTATTTTATTTCTTCAATTTAAAAAAAACCTACCTTCTATCAATTCTGTTTCATCAATACAAGAGTGGAATGCCGCTAATACACCATACAAAAAGCGGCATATAAAAAATTGCATAAACCGTGCAAAACTTACTTCTTCTTTATCTAAAACAATACTTTCGCTTTCCAAAATAAAAAAAATATTAAGCACAACCCTCATCGAATAATGGAATTCCCCAACCATCTTTGTTGATTTGAACAAATCCGAAAAACCCTCCATAATATTCACCATAGATGAAGAAACCAAGTAGCACAATCAACTAGCACCTAACCAAAACATATATTATTGTAAATCAATGACCCAAAATTATAACTGGCATGAAATCGTCTGCTTAAAAAACAATAATACGTCGTAACAATGTCTGCTTCCCCGCACACTTTGAAAAAAGTCAACCATTGCATCCATTTATTACTAAAATTTCAAAACCTACACATTTCCTTGTCACACCTCCACAACAGCCCCTCCCCCAAAACTGCTCGCTTAATGAGACGCAATCGTTTGTGTCATTGAATCTCAAACTACTGCATAGGAGCCACTGATCTCATCCAACTTAACAACACATAATATTGGCCACACACGACGCACATTATCCCGCACAGAAGAACACATTACACTTTTATCCGATTCCAGCTTCCATTAATCAACACCTTTTAAAACACATTCATCCCCCCCCCCCCTCTATCTTACCGCAAAAATTCTAAGCGAAAACTCACGCCACACTACACTAAAAAAAGGTAAAACAATACTCCTACAAATGAACTCGAATAATATATCAAACAAAAAAACGGAATACGCTTAAACAAAAATAAACTTTGAAATAAAGTCAACATGATCAAAATGTTATGAATTTTTCCGCCTATCCTCCTTCCTCCTATAATCCTCCCCTTCTCACAACTTGTGCCCCCGCCCCACTTCCCACATAAAATCACACGCAAAGCTCGCTCGAACCAACTACCATCTCTACACCTGCCTACTACCATAGCCGTTATACCTCCCCATACTCTAATTCGTTGCTACTACTCGTTTCGTTAAAAACGAGACACCGAAATCATACCATCGTTTTCACCACCTGAGGATGGCAAATTGTATTGCCGAAAAAGCGCCTTCGCTTTGGAAACTTTGGGGCGACTGATTATACCAGTTACACCCCGACACCAGAAAGAGGGCCAAAAATTGGAACGATCAATGAAAACCTTGCTCCGACAGGAAATGTCCGTACAGTTTTAACGAAACTGCTTATAAAAGCAAAAAATGTACCCCAAAATACAATTATTATATATATATATATATATATCATATCATATATGTTGGTGTGTGTGTGTGTGTGTGTGTGGTGTGTGTGTGTGAGACAGACAGGACAGATCAGAGACAGAGACAGAGACAGACAAGCAGACAAAGAGAGAAAGAAGTTACTGGGTATTGTATATGAAATGATTGGCCACAACTTACTTTATGCTCGACACATTAATCTAACATGCTCCGCTGACACGACCAATACATATCTATCTATCTATCTCCCTATCCTCTTCTCTACTCTCTCCATCTCTCTTCTCTCTCTCTATAATAACTATATATATATATATATATTATATATATATATATATATATGTGTGTGTGTGTGTGTGTGTGTGTGTGTGTGTGTAGGTAATCAAATGACTGTAGTAAGGGATGATTCTATTTGGGATCTTCAAAATCTCACTGTATAACCATTACTGTATGCTTTGTAGGTGCAAAATATACTCATACAAGGATTTTTATGAATCCCTCAAGAGAGCTCAATGTATAATAATCAATAAATTAGATTATATACACAGCAATATTTAACTTTCAAAGAAAGAAAAACTTAACAAAACCGTCATCCCGTAATAATTTATTTCACCTGAAACTCTACCTACCTATATATATCTGTGTGTGTGTGTGTGTGTGTGTGTATGTGTGTGGTGTGTGAGAGAAGAAGAGAGAAGAGAGAGAGAATAGACTGACCATGGTATGTAATAGAGATGACGGCCAAATTTTTTTATGTCGGACATGAATCTAAGATGGCCGAACGCAATAGCTAAAAGGCAATATCCTGTCATTGGTTTACGCGTGATAATTTTTAATAATCTTCAATGAAATTCTCATGAATATTCATATACAAAAGCTTTTCCCGCTTGGCTGGTCACCGGCACTTACCGTTGTAAATCGGACGCTAATGGCCGAACTTTTTCCCTAATATAACCATATTCCATTCAACACTGGCGACTTGGGGCGGGGAATCATGTATTGCAAAAAAAAAAAAAAAAAAAAAAAAAGAGCCTTCCTCTTTTCGTACGTTTTCGTTTTGTTTTTCTGCTTTTTCTCTCTCTTCTTCTCATATGTTTTTTTTCTTTCTACTTTTTCTTCTTTCGTTTTCTTCTGCCACCACCCTCTCTCTCTCCTTTCTCTCTTCTTCTCTTTCTTTCTTCTCTCACTCACTTCTTCTCTCTCTCTCTTCTCTCTCTCTCTTTCTTTCTTTCTCTCTCTTTCTCTCCCTATCTCTTTCTCTCTCCTCTCTTTCTTTTTTTCTCATCTCTCTCTCACTCTCTCTTTCCTCTCTCTCTCTTGACTCTCTCTTGTTATCTCTCTCTCTTCTTATCTCTCTCTCTCTCTCTCTCTCATATTGTTTTTCTTTTTCTACTTTTCTCTTCTTTCCTTCTTTTCTTACTTCTAAGTTCTCTGTTTGTCTGTCTGTCTGTCTTCTCTGCCTCTCCCTCACTCTCTTTCTCTCTCTTCCTATTCTTCTCTCTCTCTCTCTTCCTATTTCCCTCTCTCTCTCTCTCTTCTCTCTTTCTCTCTCCCTCTCTTTTCTCTCTCTCTCTCTCTCTCCTCCTATTTCTCTCTCTCTCTTTCTCTCTCCTCTATTTCTCTCTCCTCTCTTCTCTCTCTCTCCTACATATTGTTTACTATTCCTACTTTTCTTCCTTCTTTTTCTCCTTCTAACATATCTTCTCTCTCTCTCTCTCTCTCTCTCTCTCTCCTCTCACACAGACACACCACACACAACACGACACGCCACCACCGACACACACCACATACACGCGCACGCTTTCTCTCTTTTACATTGTTTCTTTTTCACCTTTTCTTCCTTACTTTTCATACTTCTAATATTCTTCTTCTCTCCCCCCCCCTCTCTCTCTCTTCTCTCTCTCTCTCCTCTCCCTCTCTTTCCCTCTCTCCCTCCCCATCTCTCTCGTTCTCTCTCTCTCCCTCTCTCCCCCTCCCTCCTCTCATCTCTTCTCTCTGCTCTCTCTCTCTCTCCCCCACCCCTCTCTTTTTAAAAATTTTCCTACTTTTATTATTCTTTCCTTTTCTTCTTCTCAGTATTTTTATTCGATTATCCATTTTTACTGAATCAACAGTGGACCTCGCAGATGCCCCATTAAAATCCCTATGTAAAAAAAAAGAACCTTGCGTGATTCAGCCACTATGAAGAAAAATTATTCTATACTATTTAAAATCTTAAATGCAAAAAAATTCTATGTTGTTATCATTTAAATTTTATTTTTATATCTTACAAAAGTATAAATCAAACTTTCATTATTTTTGCTCAAAAACCAAGACCTGGCCGATATTAATCGTCTATATATTTTCTTTGTGTTATTGTTTATTTTCGAAGTTTCCTCCGGACATACATAACAACAACTGCCCTTTATATTATTACAAGAATGCTTACCGGGGCGTCGCTGGGTAGAGGGGGATTTTTCAAAATTTTCCGCAGATTCATTATTACTTATCGCGAGTGAGAACCTCCTGGTGGCCCCATAAAAATCCCCACGGAAATATATAACAATATAGTAAGAAATTCCCATTCCAATGATTTACAATTTAAAAAAAAAGAAGATATAAATATGCAATTAATTCAATCATCAATATTATATTTCAAAGCAAAATAAATAAAAAAAATTAAATAAAACAAAATAACATGCAAATGACTTTCTCTTCTGTTACTTTTTCAAATTTGAATTTTTAGATATCTTTCCAAAATATAAATTCAAACTTTCATTTTTTTGCTCAAAAACCAAGACCCCTGGCGATATTTAATGTCTATATATTTTTTTCTTTAGTCTTATTTGTTTTATTTTCGAAGTTTCCCTCCGGACGTACATAGACACACAACTGCACCTTTATATATGTAATGGAATAGATTAACGCGTGTGGGAGGCGGGAAGCAACAGAGACAAGAACAAATTTTAAGTAAACTTAAATGCAAACGCACCTTTTAATTCAGGATTTTTATTTTTTTTTTTTTTTTTTTTTTATTTTGATGGGAAGGATGAGTTTGAGGGCGCTGAGGAGATCACTGATATTAGTTGGCAGTTCAGTTTTTAATTTAGCTGCAGATATCATCACGTTCTATGTAAAAATTTTCTTCTGTTTGCTTAGTAAATAATGTACACGTCTAAAATCAGAATCTTCTGTTTCATTCACGAAAATATGATTATATGCGTCGTTAATGACACCGAAACGATCCGATCTTTTTGGTCAGTGTCTGATCGTTCGTTTATTTAAATGATCCCGTATATTTGAACGGTTTCGATGTGGAATAGTAATCACCACACCCAACCAACCATATCCTCCACAGAAACGAACTTGGAAAAGCGAGTAAAATGGCTTCAACGGTTACACAAAGCTTATTATTAGCGCTATGTGAAGTGCAAACAGCTTCATCCAGGAATTGAACTTGGGTCGACGAGTGCATTTTCTACTACTCTAACCATTAGACCACTGCGCCTCCAGTCGCATAAAATAACTCAACAAGGTTGATATGCTGAAAAATCTCCAGCAATACCAACAATATCTTGTTCCTGTTCATATCTTCTCGGTTAATTCTATTTGATCCGATCACACACAATACACAACACCAAAAGCCTTAATTACATTGTGGGAGGGTGTCGTCAGTGATGTCAAAACTTGGTTCCTCGGGGAGTTTCGGGTCTTACAATCACATCATACTGCCTCACCAGGCGGACCCTATCAGAGAAGATGAAACTCTGATCCGCCCACAACACATACACAACAAAAAGCATTTCTCGGGCATAACACTAGTCTATTACCCTTTATAGCAAACCCCAACCTTTTTCTATCATATATGTGCTAGAAGGCGTTTGCTGAGGGTCTTAGTGTTCTGGCTATGACTTTAAACTCTATCTGATGTGAAGTTCANTCGACATAATTCAAGATTACATGGCTGTGTATATCAAAGGCTCTGTGACATTAACGTCAGGCCCGACTGCACTTTAGATTAATAAAGGAAAAATTTGGGCGACTCTCCCAGAAAGGTCTCCCGATGGTGGCTCTCAATTCAAGACATTCATTCACAACCATGACAGTTTTCTGTTGTTTCAGTGCCAACATGTTTCTTAGGATTGCATCAATAATCAATCTATATCTATCTAGTCTATCTATTGCAGTGCTTTCCATACTATCTAATTCTATCTATCTATCTATCTATGCGTCTTTTCCATATCTATCTATCTATCTATTATCTATCTATCTATCCCAGTCTTGTTCATTCTTACGTCTACTATCATCTATTCTAATTATCCATTTGTTCATATCTATTAATCTATCTATCTATCTATCTAACTATCTATCTATTCCAGTCTTGTCTCATTATCTGTCTATTCACGAGGGTGAGTCAAAAGTATGCCATTTTGTTTAGGATTGCATCAATTAATCTATCTATCTCTATCTATCTATCTATATCTATCTATCCCAGTCTTGTTCATATCTGTCTATTACGAGTGAGTCAAAAAAGTAATGCCATTTTGTTTAGGCATAGGTAAGTTCAAATTCTTGAGCTCTGGGGAATGTGAAGTATCCCTTCATTGCCATTACTCACAGGTACACTTTGATCCGGATTGGTAGTACCTGTTAGGGCCCCATCTGTGGGTCAAATAGGAAAGGAATGAATTTTAAAAAATGTGTTAAAAATTGAGGATCATATGACCTTTATGCACCTCTTTTGTGATCTCGATTCATAAGGACATTTTTCCATTTACACCGTCAAAATCCGGTTGTTTGTTAAAAGACGATTTAAAAAAAATTATAACCCTAACCCCTAACAAACAACTGGATTTCGACGGTGTAAATGAAAGAAAATGTCCTTATGAATCAAGATTGCAAAAGGGGTGCCTAAAGTTCATATGGTCAAAAATTGAGTTTAAAAAAGAAAATAAATTGGGTACCCATCAAGAATGAATAAAAAAAATTTTGTCTTCGGCATAAAATAACCCAATAAAAGTTGACATGCCGTAAAAAAACAATCAACCAACAAACCTTATTCTGTTCATATCTTTCTCAGTTAATTCTGTTCAAATTAATCTCCCTGGCAATCGATCTATTTTATCACATTCTGGTTGTGGCTCGAACACCAACCTCTGTCACAATTTGAACTTTTTTTTTCATGTTGCCGATACATTGTCTATTTATTCATTTATTTATTTAATAACCTTTCTTATTTTTGTCTTCAACAACTAATCTGGTGTGTAATGCAAGTCTAGCTCGACATAATTCAAGATTACATGGCTGTGTATATCAAAGGCTCCTGTGACATTAACGTCAGGCCCGACTGCACTTTAGATTAATAAAAGGAAAAATTGGGCGACTCTCCAGAAAGGTCTCCGATGGTGGCTCTCAATTCAAAACATTCATCACACCATGAACAGTTTTCTGGTTTTCAGTGCCAACATTTCTTAGGATTGCATCAATTAATCAATCTATCTATCTATCTATCTATCTATCTATCTATTGCAGTATTTCCATATCTATCTATCTATCTGTCTATCTATCTATCTATCTATCTATCCCAGTCTTGTTCATATCTATCTATCAAACTATCTATCTATCTATCTATCTATCCCAGTCTTGTTCATATCTATCTGTCTATCACAAGGGTGAGTCAAAAATTAATGCCATTTTGTTTAGGATTGTATCAATTATCTAATCTATCTATCTATCTATCTATCTATCCCAGTCTTGTTCATATCTATCTGTCTATCACAAGGGTGAGTCAAAAAGTAATGCCATTTTGTTTAGGATTGCATCAATTAATCTATCTATCTATCTATCTATCTATCTATCTATCCCAGTCTTGTTCATATCTATCTGTCTATTACGAGGGTGAGTCAAAAAGTAATGCCATTTTGTTTAGGATTGCATCAATTAATCTATCTATCTATCTATCTATCTATCTATCCCAGTCTTGTTCATATCTATCTGTCTATTACGAGGGTGAGTCAAAAAGTAATGCCATTTTGTTTAGGATTGCATAAATTAATCTATCTATCTATCTATCCTAGTATTGTTCATATCTATCTGTCTATCACGAGGGCGAGTTAAAAAGTAATGCCATTTTGTTTAGGATTGCATCAATTAATCAATCAATCTATCTATCTATCTACCTATCTATCTATGTATCCAAGTCTTGTTCATATCTATCTGTCTATCACGAGGGTGAGTCAAAGAGTAATGCCATTTTGTTTAGGATAGGTATAATTACCAACTCAGGAAAATGTATCATACATCAAAATGAAGCTGATCCTCTGTGGATCACATCCATACTCCTCCACATAGTCACCGTTTCTCTCAATGTTCCAGCTTCGAATGAGAGCATGTTCGAGGGTGAATCAAAAATTAATGCAATTTTGTTTAGGACAGGGATAATTACCAAGAACATGTATCGTACATCAAAATGAAGCTGGTCCTCACCTACATCACCCATCATCATTTACTAGAGGGCACAGAATCCCCAATATTCACTACATGCCAAGAGAGAGATGCCCAAGAGGGCACAGAATATCTAATATGCACTACATGCCAAGAGAGATGCACTATATGCAAAGAGAGAGATGCCCAAGAGGGCAGAGAATCCCCAATATGTACTACATGCCAAGAGAGATTTACAGTGAAACAGATACTGCTAGACTTGTGTAGACTTTTGATCTAGTGCAAACAAAATACTACCAAGCAAATAATTTTTTTTAAATTTTCACAAAAACAAAACCATCCAGGATTTTACATTTCCTAAAAGAAGTGGGATTTTACTAAAAATATGAGCAATTGAACAATAGAAAAAACCTATACATAAATACATTTGTTTTCTCCCAAACTACTGCAATGAACCAAAAACTTAGTCGGCATTAAATGACCCACCGAGATTGATATGCCGTAAAACAAACCAAACCATATAAGGTCATCAAAAGTCAACATTTAGAAAAAAATGTCATTTCTGGCCAAAAATATAAAAATGCTCAAGCTGAGCGATCACCTTTTATTTCCTTAAGGCTTTTTTTACTGTTTATTTTAATGAGACAAATGTTATACTAAATTATTCCTTTGGTCTAAGATTGAATTATTTTGAAAAAAAATCATTTTCATCCTTTTAATTAGCAGTAATTGGCAATTAAGTAAAAAACTGACCCGTCTCTTACTTAACATTGTGCCTATCACTTTCACCCCCTCTATGCATATTTTAATTACCTACCCTCTATATAAGTTTAGTCTCTCTGCAGAGCAAATAGAAAGATAAGGAGAGTCAACAGTCAGTTGACCCACCCTCTCTAACTGTTTTGATTATATTTTAAGGTAATCCTTAACTTGTTCCTCGTAAATTCCTACAATAAAATAAACTGAACCCTCATTTCATGTCCGCGTTTTTGCAATAAATGTTTTTATTTTTCTTGCACCCGTTATTTTACAATACTAAATATATTTTATTTATTTATTTTAATATTCACTTCAATGTGTATATTCTAAAAGTTTTTATTTTGGTTCGTTTTACACTTCACCTTTTTACTCGTAAATTCCTACCATAAAATTAGTCTTGGCTCAGATAATGCCCAAGCCTAATTTTATGGTAGGAATTTACGAGTAAAAAGTTGAAGATTACCTTTTGATATTGTTATTTCTTTTTTTTTTTTTTGGCTTTGGTACTCTAAAATAAAAACGTCAGATTTTAATCATCGTCGACGAAAAAACAAAATTACGGTCATAAAAGGAGGATCCAATTCATGCCTAAATTGTAAAACGAGCCCTCACTTTAAAACTAACCATTCTCACAAAATAAAAACTTTTAGAATATACACATTGAAGTGAATATTAAAATAAATAAATAAAATATATTCAGTATTGTAAAATAACGGGTGCAAGAAAAATAAAACATTTATTGCAGAAACACGGACATGAAATGAGGGTTCAGTTTATTTTAAGCTAGGAATTTACGAGGAACAAGTTAAGGATTACCTTAAAATATAATCAAAACAGTTAGAGAGGGTGGGTCAACTGACTGTTGACTCTCCTTATCTTTCTATTTGCTCTGCAGAGAGACTAAACTTATATAGAGGGTAGGTAATTAAAATATGCATAGAGGGGGGGGTGAAAGTGATAGGCACAATGTTAAGTTAGAGACGGGTCAGTTTTTTACTTAATTGCCAATTACTGCTAATTAAAAGGATGAAAATGATTTTTTCTAACATAATTTAATTTTAGACCAAAGGAATAA
Source organism: Doryteuthis pealeii (assembly GCA_023376005.1). Taxonomy (NCBI): domain Eukaryota; kingdom Metazoa; phylum Mollusca; class Cephalopoda; order Myopsida; family Loliginidae; genus Doryteuthis; species Doryteuthis pealeii. Next base: position 47,211,303 of record CM042166.1, on the reverse strand, counting down.
TTTAGTATAACATTTGTCTCATTAAAATAAACAATAAAAAAAGCCTTAATGAAATAAAAGGTGATTCGCTCAGCTTGGGTATTTTTATATTTTTGGCCAGAAATGACATTTTTTTCTAAATGTTGACTTTTGATGACCTTATATGGTTTGGTTTGTTTTACGGCATATGGGTCATTTAATGCCGACAAAGGAATAATTTAGTATAACATTTGTCTCATTAAACTAAACAGTAAAAAAGCCTTAAGGAAATAAAAGGTGATTCACTCAGCTTTTAGAATATACACATTGAAGTGAATATTAAAATAAAGAAAGAAAATATATTCAGTATTGTAAAATAACGGGTGCAAGAAAAATAAAACATTTATTGCAAAAACACGGACATAAAATGAGGGTTCAGTTTATTTTATGGTAGGAATTTACGAGGAACAAGTTAAGGATTACCTAAAAATTTTAACATATACAATCTTTTTAAAATATGTTTCCCCAAATGCACCTTAGAAATTACAGAATAAAAAGTATTTAGTGCAGTGATTTTTGTTATTTGCTTGTTTATTAAGAGAAGAATATCATTGTCGTTAGTTTAATGAGATTGAGAGATTTGTTCATATTGAAACCATTAAGAAAAGTCCAGTGCTAAAACCTTTTTAAATTTAAAAATAACAACAACAACAAAAAAAGAGAAGCAAATAAATAAAATAAAATAAACAAAAATTGCACATGTACAAAATTTTAGATTTGAAAAGTTGTACTTAAGCAAACCAGTTCTTCCTTTTTTGTTCGATACAATAGAACATTATGATAGCAATTAGCAAGATTTCAATTCACTTTGATATTTTGATCCCAATTCACAAAGAAACGATTTCCAGACACGGATGCATGTGGTGTGTGCATGTCGTTGTCATCGACATCCTCCACCCACCTCCTTCACTTTCTTCTTCTTCTTCTTCTTCTTTCTTCTTCTTCTTCTTCTTCTTCTTCTTCTTCTTCTTCTTCTTCTTCTTCAAGCCTTTATTCATGTTTATTATTCAAGTTATAATGCAACTCTACTTGTTCTTGTTCTTGTTCTTGTTCTTGTCTTGTTCTTGTTCTTGTTCTTCTTCTTCTTCTCTTCTTCTCTGATTTCAAGCCTTTATTCATTTATTATTCAAGTTATCCTGCAACTCTTCTTCTTCTTCTTCTTCTTCTTCTTCTTCTTCTTCTTCTTCTTCTTCTTTTCTTCTTCTTCTTCTCTTTTCTTCTTCTTTTCTTCTTCTTCTTCTTCTCTTTTATACCTTCTTCTTCTTCTTCTTCTTCTTCTCTTCTTCTCTTCTTCTTCTTCTTCTTCTTCTTCTTCTTCTCTCTTCCTTCTCTTCTTCTTCTTCTTCTCTTTTATACCTTCTTCTTTTCTTCTTCTTCTTCTTCTTCTTCTTCCTTCTTCTTCTTCTTCTTCTTCTTCT
>CM042166.1:47197367-47204867 GCA_023376005.1 Doryteuthis pealeii | reverse complement strand
TATCTACTTTTTTTCTGCAACGGTCTATTTGCCGTTAAATAACCCATAAAAGATGTCGTGCCATTAAACAAAAAAATATTGTTTTTTTCTGCAAGGATGTATTTGGTATAAAATAACCCACGAAATCTTTGTATGCCCTTAAACAAAGAAACAAAGCCCAACTATTGGCAACATTTGAATTAATGCTTTTTTCGAAAATTATTGTTTTGTAATTTAGTAATAACTGTAAAAAAAAAAAATCTTAATTCTTAAAATTATTGAAAAAACCCCAAAAAACTCCCTCTTTCATATCTCGTACTTTTACCAGGGTTCGAACCTGAAACATTGTCATATAAAAGGTTGTCGTGCCATTAAACAAACAAAAAAACAAAAACAAAAATAGCCGACATCTAAATTTAATGCTTTTTTCGAAAATTATTGTTTTGTAATTTAGTAATAACTGTAAAAAAAATCTTAATTCTTAAAAAAAAAGAAGAAGAAGAAAACTCTCTCGTACTTTTACCAGGGTTTGACCCTGAAACGTTGTCATACAAAATGAAATGCACAATTACCAACCTACCGTATTTTTAGATTTATCATAAGAGAAATTCAAAAGATTTTTTTTCTGAAACTGAAAAAAAACAACTTAATTCTTAAAATTCTTAAAAAAAAAAAAAGAAAACACTCTCGTACTTTTACCAGGGTTTGAACCTGAAACGTTGTCATACAAAATGAAATACACACTTACCAACCTACCGTGTTTTTAGATATATCATAAGAGAAATTCAAAAGATTTTTTTTCTGAAACTGTAAAAAAACAACAACTTAATTCCTAGAATTTTTGAAAAGAAAAAAAAAAAAAACTTTTTTCATATCTCGTACTTTTACTAGGATTCGAACCCACCAGTTATTTATGTTTAAGTAGTATCTACACTTTTTTTCTGCAAGGGTCTATTTGCCGTTAAATGATCCATGAAGGTTTTTTTCGAAAATTATTGTATTGTAATTTAGTAATAACTGTAAAAAAAATCTTAATTCTTGAAAAAAAATCCCTTTTTCATATCTCATACTTTTACCAGGGTTCGAACCTGAAACGTTGTCATATAAAATGAAATGCTTTTTCGAAAATTATTGTTTTATAATTTAAGAATTTGTTTTTAAAATTCTAGAAAAAAAAAACTACAACAAAAAAAGTCCCTCTTGCATATGTAGTACTTTTACCAGGGTTCGAACCTGAAATGTTGTCATACAAAATGAAATACACACTTATCGACCTACCCTGTTTTTAGATTTATCATAAGAGAAATTCAAAAGATTTATTTGTTTGTTTGTTCTTTTTTTTTTCTGAAAGAAATGCAGAATAAAAGTTTTGCATCTGCTTGTACCGATTTCTTTCTTTTTATTCTTTTACTTTTTTTTTCTTCTTCTCTTTCTTTTTTTTTTTTTCTTTCTCTTTTTCTTTCTCTTGTTCTTTCTTTCTTTTCTTTTTTTTCTTTCTTTTTGTTGTTTTCGTGTTTGTCTGCCTGTGAATCAGCCCAGGCAAACTGCAGATGCGCACACAATTTCTCAGCCATGATATCATAGCATCATATATTTCTCAACATGGGAAACGTGCCAGGCACTTAATTCTTCCAATTAATAATCTCCATTTTGAATGAATACGCATGTGCAGATATAAAATTATTCCTTCACACCCTCAAAGAGCATGCGTGCTCAAAAATGTCTCCTTCTATGTGCACGCGCACCCACATTTACACGAGGTGAGTTAGTTGGTTGGATTTTATGGCATGTCAAACCTTGTCGGGTTATTTTATGCCTAAAACGTTTTGTTTTATTCTTAACTAGAAGCGACTACCCAGCGTCGCCTGGGTAGAGGGGATGCAAAAAAGGTTAGTCCCACATATCCATTATTATTGAATCACGAGTTGGATCCTCGCAGGATGCCCCATTATAACCCCCACGTAAAAAAAATACCTTGCGTTGGTCCAGCTATTCTGAAAAGAAGAATCAGTGTCTACTATTTAAAATATAGAATTTTAAAAAATCAAGTCGGTTATCATCTAAATTCAATTTTTTAAAATTCTCTTCACGAATATAAATCAAACCATTATTTTTTCTCAAAAACCAAGCCCTGGTGATATTTAATGTGTATATATATTTGATGGACTCTCCCGTCGATTACGACGTATGAGTGTTCATACAACGAACATCCACAAAGTGATTTGTTTATAGTGGTGAAGGCTTGTGTTGGACAATCCACACTTTTTGGCACAGTCGATAGGAAAGAATCGGTGCATCGAGGGTTGCCACAAACCCAATCAACGACCGACCTCAGGAATTTTGAATTCAGAGTTATCCCTCTCCTAGACTGGTTACCTACCCAAGGCTGAAGAGCCCAGTCTGCCCTACTATTTAACCCATAGCTCTTGATAATTGTTTTATTTTCGAAATTTCATCCGGACATACATAGACACACAAGTGTCCTTTATATATGTACTAGAAGCGGCTACTTGGCGTCGCCTAGGTAGAGAAGGGGAGTAAAACGGAAGTCTCGCAGATCCATTATTGTTGAATCATGGGTTGGATCCTCGTTGTTATCATTTAAATTTAATTTTTTTAATTACCTTCACGAATATATATCAAACCTTCATTATTTTTGCTCAAAAACCAAGCCTTGGGAATATTTAATATATATATATATATATATATATATATATATATATATATATATATATATATATATATATTTTGTCTTTAATTGTTTTATTTTTGAAGTTTCCCCCGGACATACATATACATACAACTACGCTTTATATATGTATTGAAGATGGGTATTCAATTTTATTTTAACATAATCATTTTCTTTTGTTTTTTAAACTCAATATTTCTCAAACTCAATTTTTTTTCAAAACTCAATTTTTCTCAAACTCAATTTTTCTCAAACTCAATTTTTCTCAAACTCAATTTTTCTCAAACTCAATTTTTTTCAAACTCAATTTTTTTCAAACTCAATTTTTCTCAAACTCAATTTTTCTCAAACTCAATTTTTTCTTCCTATTTAACCCAAAGATGGTACCCTAACAGATACTACCACCCCAGGTCAGTTTGGACCTGGAAGTTATGGGGACGTCAGAGCTCCAGAATTTGAACTTCACCATCAGATAGAGTTTAACGCCATCCCCTGAACAATAAACCCTCTGCCACCGCCTCCTAGCACAAATATGATAAAAAGGGAGGTGCGTGGTCTAATGGTTAGAGTCGTAGGAAATGGACACGTCAACCCGAGTTCACTTCTTGGACCAAGCTGTTTGCATTTCACATGGCACTAATACCCTTGGGAAAGGTATGAATCCAATTCTCCTCCAGCTATGGGCAAATAGCAGGGCAGACTGGGCTCTTTAATCATGGCTAGATAACCAGTCTAGGAGAAGGAAAACTCTGAATTCAAACCTATTAAACTCCGTTTAAGATATTGACCTTGTGTCGCATACTGCTCGTGGGGAGGGGTTGGTAAATGTATATATGATAAAAAGGGTTGGGGATTGCCCTTCGGGTAATAGGTTTAGGGCAATCATATAGTTGCTAGGGCTTGACATTACCAATCGATTAATCGGAGGGGACCTCTCCGACCGCCCGTCTAGCCAAGGTTAGGACCAAAGTGGAGTGTTGCATGTCATGGACTGTTCAGCCACCGATGTTCTATCCTTAAGCATCAAGGATTGCCACTCATGTCCAACAGGTGGCCCTATTGAGCGGGCGTCTTACCTCTCTGCAGAGGTGCAGTCGGTAAATTCTAAAGCTCCATCCGACAGGGCTGTACACGAGGTGAGTTGAAAAGATTTCGACCCAACGATGAAGTCTTAATCTCACGAATGAAACTCCTAATGAGAAAAACGTTTTATTTAATTAAATGAGACCATATGACCTTTAGGCACCCATTTTGCGATCTCGTTTCATAAGGACATTTTTTTCATTTACACCGTGAAAATCCGGTTGTTCGTTAACAGACGATTTTTAGAGTTTTTTTTAATTATAAAACTAATCCCTAACCCTAACCCTAACCCTAACCCCTAAAAAAACACCGGATTTTCACGGTGTAAAAAAAATGTCCTTATGAAACGAGATCGCAAAAGGGGTGCCTAAAGGCCATATGATCCAATAAATGAATAAATAGAATTTGTTTTTTCCACGACATAGGGACGAACTCATAATGTTACGTACCCCTTTCTCGTCGGATACATAACCAGAGTTCTTAGGTGATAGAGAGAGGAGAGAGGTAGACAGATAGATATTTACACATAGATGCATATTTACACGATGAATAGATGCATAACTTACTTGTACTTTCTTTTACTTCTTTGGTCATTTGTGATCGTCTTTCTCCGGGTCGCCATGTTGAATTCTATTTCTTCTTGTCTGGTCTTCTCATTAAGGCATGCTCAATCAATAAACACAACGCCTGTTGTTTTTTGGGTTTTTTTAAAACTTTTTATTCTTAACTAACTTTTCTTACTAACTAACACAGCGCGCATTGAAAAAGATGAGACCAGCCAAAGCAGAGATGTCTCTTCTGCTTAACATCCTGACTGGAACTAACGATCTAACTAGATCTCGCGTGACTTCATCTGGTTTGCTGTTTTCCCGCATCTGGGGTGAAAGTTGCCCAACGGTCTGTAACTTTCCATTTGGGTTCTTTGTATTCTCACACCCCGCAGAATTACAGAGTGTTGCTAATAATCCACGCTAGCCATGGGTTATGCAAAAATAACTGACATTCTTCTATGGCCTCCTACACACGGAGACCAGTGTTAGTCAATCAGCAAAAAGTTAACTTCCTCAGCTTTATGTGGTCGAGAGGATAACAAATTAATTCAATCACTTGCAGGACCTGTGGATTTACCACAGTATGATAATTTGATTATTACAACGTTTGATACGTTTACTTAAGAGCTACTGCTAAATAGTTCAATATGTAAAAAGTATATTAATTTTGATTTAACTGTCTTTCACAATGTTTTTCTTTCTTTCTTTCTTTCTTTCCTTCTTTTCATCTTTTCATTATGTTCGATTGAAACAGATTAGTGCTATCACTTCCGCGCGCTTACCCCCTCTCTATAACTTTCCCCTACTTTCTTTCTGTCGTTCTTTCTTTCTTATATTTTATTTTTGTGTAGTATGTTCTATTTCTTTCCTTTGTTTCTTTATAATTAAAACGGAATGGTCCATTATTTAGCTGAAGTGATGACACTTATGAGTAATAAGTATTCGATGGATAAGCAACAACAGATTATTATAAGGGGTTACGTGTTTGTGTTCCGGTTTTTTCAAGTTAGTAGTAGTAAGTAGGAGGGGAACTCGTAGAAATTATATATATAAGAAAAAGGCTTCGAAATCGGCCATTTTGCGTAGTGAATAATTATATATATATATATATATATATAATATATATATATGTGTGTGTGTGTGTGTGTGTGTGTGCGTGGAATGGGGATTGGAATGAATCCGACAGAATGTGGTGGTGATGTGAAGAACAAAAGAACAAAACTCAGACAAAAGTGTGTAGGATATATTTCGCTAGAGCTTTGAGCTCGGCATCATCAGTCGTTTTAATGAATTATCAGGTTATCATACAAGTGTTTTATAGAAGGGGTAGTGTGGCGGGAGGAGGTGGATAGGAGAGGAGGTCAAGTGGGTGGGTAACCTCTCCTCACTAACACTTACTAATATTATTGACTAAGAAAGTTGGAGTAGAAAGTTGAATTAATGTTGTTAATATATAATTAAATGTGTTTATTAATTTATTGAATCTTTGATAAGTATTGTTAGGTTTGATAAGATGATCATACGTGTATTCATCTCTATTAATAATGGACATTCACTTCCGGTTTTTGTCTGTAACAAAAACTACGTCACTGCTTACGTCATATTACTCAAATAACGTAGAATAAATACACTCAAAATTTGAACATGCAACATTAGACAGTCCTCATTGTTTTTTAAAACAAGTTTTAATAAATACATGACTGGTATTATATATCTATATATAGTTTGTTTTATTTTAATACATATTTAAATTTTACATTTCAAATTGTTTTATTTTTTAATCCTTTAGTGAATTTGATGATTATACTTACTTAGGGTACAAACTCGCTGACATTGAATTTTTAACTCTCAGGCAATGTGTTTCAAAAATCTATTTTTACATCGCCCAGAGTGCGTTTTTTATTTTGCTAGTCTTGGTAATGTATTTATTTATTTTTAACATAATCTTAATAATGTTTATTTGTTTATTATATGATTATATTTGTTTATTAATTTGATGAATTTTTTAATAATATCAAACATTTTTCTCTGAAGAAGGCCGTTCGTTTTTTGTATACTTAAATATTTTATATTTTTCTATTATTATTATTTTATTTCATATCTAAGATAATAATAAATAGAATACAATGTGTACGTGGACAAACTCTCAGCCAAAACACGTGTTGGTATTTCATTAAACCTTTTTTATCCATTCAACATTTTCTTGCCTTTATTTATTTATCCTTTCAACATATTGTCGGATTCATTTCCATTTTTCAACTTACACACACACACACACACACAGACACAAACACACACATACACACAGACACACACATACACACACACACGCACACACTTATATATATATATATATATATATATATATATATATATATATATGTTTGAGAATAGTCAAAAATGTGGATATAACAACACAAACAGCTAAATTCAGTTGACATTTCACCTTATAATTTTTCAAACAAAAATATCCCAAGTCCCCTGATACACATTCAACCCACACTCTAAATATCAAATTCTCTTTTAAGTCAACCGACTGACCCCATTCCCCACACACCAACCCCACCGACTATTTCTCTCACCTCTCACCCATTTACCTTTTCACTATGAAAGCAGAATGTACAAGAACTTAAGTTATTAAAGTTTTGAGAAAGCTTTAGCTAATAATGAGACGAAATATCAATTGAATTTAGCTGTTTGTGTTGTTATATCCACATTTTCCACTATTCTCAACCACATTTTGTCGGATTTATTCAAATCCTTCACTCATATATATATTTATATATATATATATATATATATATAGAGAGAGAGAGAGAGAGAGAGAGAGTCATCCACAGACACGTGTTTCGACTTATAAATTCTCTTCGGTGTGGCTAGACATTTGTGAGCTACCTACACCCGGGATTGAAATCTGATCGGTTCAGTGTCAGTCAGACACCTTAACCGCCAGGCTGTCATCAGCAGAATGCGAAGGGAATTTTAACTGTTTTAATACACACATAACTTTGTAAGTAAAGGCCTCCATAGAGTGCTCCATCCCTTTTATAGGAGAGCGTTGCATTTACGCTTAAGTTAGCGATCGTCAGCGAAATCTCCCTCCAAGGTGCTCAACCCTAGGGATATTATATATATATATATATATTATATATATGTGTGTGTGTGTGTGTGTGTTGTGTGTGTGACTGTATAAATATG
>CM042166.1:47187367-47192367 GCA_023376005.1 Doryteuthis pealeii | reverse complement strand
AACCGGCATATATATGACAATCTGAAAGGCATAACAATTTTTCATTTCCTCATAAAGCGCAAACAAAAAGAAACAAAATTGATAGTACACGTCCGCACACACACACACACACACACACACACACATATATATATATATATATATATATATATATATAATATATATATATATATAAGTGGGATGAGAGTAAATACCTTAATAATAGGAGCTGTTTTCAGGCAAATCTATCTAAGCTAGCCCTTAATAGAGACAGTGTTAATGAATAAGCTTTTAAAAAGATGAAAATGATTATTTAATACCCATTGAGAATACAAAGTAAATGACAAAGGGAATTATGACACTTATGGTGACGTAGTTTCGGTTACAGACAGACACACAATCTCCATTATAATAAGATATATATATGAGAAAATGATTTTTTGGCCTGAAAATGCATTCTAATAGATCATAATAGATCACAACTTTCCATCAACTCAAAAGCGCAAACAAAAAGAAACAAAATGGATTGTACACATCGACACACACACACACACACACATACACACACACACACACAAGGTTTAAACTCAGATCTTCGGAATTTAAATTCTTACAAATACTTTAACATATCCCAACCACACTTATAGCAGTCAACTACCAACCTACAGGCCCTCATTCCCTCCCACTCCAGCCAATTCCAACCCAATCGTGGAATCAATAGAACGAAGGGGCAGCACAGAAAACAACACCAAATACAGGGCTTAGACAAAAGCACCACCTGACTCCAAAAGAACCAGAGACAGGAAACAACAGTCAGTCTAACACAAACCTTTGCAGAAGAAGAACGTCTGTATGTGTGTGATTAAAAGTTGAGGAATAAAAGTGGATAAAACACAAACAATTTCATTCAATAAATATTTCGCCTAGCTTTGAACTTGCGAAGTACCGTATTGAGGCGAAATATTTATTGAATTAAATTGTTCATGTTTTATCCACTTTTATTCCTTTCATTTACCCAAATTCCTTTTATTTACCTAAACTGTAATTTACTCTTATATATATATATATATATATATATATATATATATATATATATATATATATATATAATGATTCACACTAAATCCCAAATCATATATATTATAGACATTTATGTATGCATAACATATACATTGTTATAATATAATCCACAACGAGACTCACCATATATATATATATATATATATATATATATATATATATAGTCATCCACAGACGCCGTGTTTAGACGTTTCACGTCTCATGTACATTTCGACCTATTAGGTCTCATCAGCAAGGTTATTGGCATGGGAGACCGCTCGGTGTGTGACTCGAAACCTCGACTGTCAAGCTGACAGGCGAAGTCTCTAACCGTTACACTAGCTTAATGTACATTCAGGGATTGGCATTTGAACATATATGCCCACCTAAATTTATTAATTATTAACTAATTAACTTTCAGAATTAGGTATGACTTCAATTAAGCACATATACTCCAGAAATTGTCGGCTTAAAGCCATATAAAAGATAAACACATTTGTTTGTTTGCTTAACTTCATACTGTCGTGTAGCAAGTCAATAAAAAGTGGAATATTAATAAGTTTCAAAACAAACGTAGAATGTGGAAATGGCAAGCTAGTGTAACGGTTAGAGACTTTGCCTGTCAGCTTGACAGTCGAGGTTTCGAGTCACACACGGAGCGGTCTCCCATGTCAATAACCTTGCTGATGAGACCTAATAGGTCGAAATGTACATTCAGATGTACTTACCAGGATGTGTGTTAACTTCTGGGACACCATATATATATATATATATATATATATATATATATATATATAGAATAGAAGAGAGAGAGAGAGAGAGAGAGTCAGATTAAATAAATAATTGCATTGTGCTTGGGTTTTGTTGCGCGAATCTTATATACTATAATATATCATATATATCATATATCGTCTTCGTTTATTGATAGTTCTTCTTTCTTGTTTTTTTATGGTTGTTTTATACTTTGTTGTTGTTTCTTTTCTTTTTTATTTCTTTTTTATTTCTTTTGTCTTGTGTGTGTGTGTTTTTCCCATTGGCCAAGAACATGGCGTTTTTGCATCTCTTTTTCTGCGTTGAACTTCTCACGCAGCACTTTTCCCGCCAGAAATATTGTCACGTGATAACGATAGATAGATAAGCAGCTGTTTTAACATCCGATTTGCGTCAAATTTCTATTTATCCTTGTCGGATGATGATTCCTTATTTGCACATAGATGACCAACGTCGATTAGCAGCTCCAAAATGCGCACTCCATGACACCGCAGACATAAAGACATGCTCATATATATATATATATATATATATATATTATATATATATATATATATATATAATATTATAATATATATAAAGACATACTCATATATATATGTATGTATAATATATATATATATATATATATATATAAAGACATGCTCATATATATATATATATGTATATAAAAGACAGGCTCGTATATATATATATATATGTATATATATATATATATATATATATATATATATATATATATATATATATATATATATATGTTGTTATGGGTCCAATGGAGAAAATTAAATTTATTATATATATATATATATATATATATATATATATATATATATATATATATATATATATAGAGAGAGAGAGAGAGAGAGAGAGAGATAGATAGATAGATAGAGAGAGAGAGAGAGAAAGAGAGAGAGAGTAGAGAGAGAGAGAGAATAAGATAAAAGGATAAAGATATCTTACGTGTGAATTAATTCAATCAAACCATGTATATACAAAATATAAAAATATGGATATTAATATGTGTTGTGTAAGAATTATATATATATATATATATATATATATATATATATATATATATATATATATATATATATATATATGTATACATGGAGTAATCTGTATATTTTGTCCTGGTGATGAGAATCACTTTATGTGGAGTTTAGCCGAGCGAATAGGTAAATCGTAGCGAGAACTCAATGTGCCTGTTTCCAGTGAGTAGACGGACAGAGCAATCTATTTGATAAATGAAGGAAAAAAACTTTAAATTTGCTTCATTGCAATAATCTATTTAATGCAGTTAAAATAAATGTTTTTTTCCTTCATTTATTATATTATATATATATAATATATATATATATATATATATATATATATATATAGAGAGAGAGAGAGAGAGAGAGAGAGACCAACGCTATATATATATATATATATATAGCCCAACGCTCTATCGACTGAGCTAACCCGGCCCCTAACCCGGTCCCTATATATATATATATATATATATATATATATATATATATATCGTCGGGGCGCCTATATATATATATATATATATATATATATATATAATATATAGGCCGCCCCGACGATTTTACTTTATATATATATATATATATATATATATATATATATATATATATATATCATTTAAGTTTTCACGTATGCTTCTAAATTATTTAGTTAAAAATTAATGGTAAAATGAATGGATGAAATAAGAATGAATCAAATGAGTGGGATAAATGAAAAACTACTTTCCAAGGGACCCTTCTCAAAAGTATTGAACCACTTTTTGATGGATTTTATCTTCTCTAATAATTTATAGAATAATTATATTAACTTGATGCTTCAAAGGAGTCTAATAATAGATGAGAAAAACTTTTTTATCGGGGACCCCACTCTCAAAAATTGTTTTAATACTTTTGAGAAGGGTACGTTGGAAAGGGTTTTTCATTTATCCCCCTCATTTCATTCATTTTTATTTCATCGATTCATTCATTTTACCATTAATTTTTAACTATATATATATATATATATATATATATATATATATATATATGAATTTGACATTTAAAAAAAAACAAATGATGTTAATTTTTTTTTAAAACAAATGATGTTAATTTTTTCAAAAGAAATGTTAAATTCATACTGTCGGATTAACTTCCATTTACTTTCATTATATATATATATATATATATATATATATTATATATATATATATAGTAAATATATATATATATATATATATTATATAGTTAAAAATTAACTGCACTTATATATATATAATATATATATATATATATATATCAGTAGTTGATTTGTTACCTCTATTATATAATGATTCACACTAAATCCCAAATCATATATATTATAGACATTTATGTATGCATAACATATACATTGTTATATATATCCACAACGAGACTCACCATATATATATATATATATATATATATATTATATATATAGTGCATCCACAGACGCCATCGTGCTTTAGACGTTTCACGTCTCATGTACATTTCGACCTATTAGGTTCATAGCAGGTTATTGGCATGGGAGCGCTCGTGTGTTGGACTCGACCTCGACTGTCAAGCTGAACAAGGCGAAGTCTCTAAACGCGTTACACTAGGCTTAATGTACATTCAGGATTGGCATTGAACATATATGCCAACTAAATTTATTAATGATTAGACTAATTAACTTTCAGAATTAGGTATGACTTCAGATTAAGCACATATATCTGCCAGAATTGTCGGTTTAAAGCCATATAAAAGATTAAACACATTTGTTTGTTGCTTAACTTCATACTGTCGTGTTAGCAAGTCAATAAAAAGTGGAATATTAAATAATTTCAAAACAAACTAGAATGTGGAAATGGCAAGCTAGTGTAACGGTTACTCGGCCTCTTTATTAACCGTTTCAAATCATCATATCCGTTCGCAGAGGATTTGAACCTGAAAAAATAAATTTGGCCCACGCCTTTGTTAACCGATGGGTTTAAAGCCAAGTCGGCTTAGGACTTTAGAAAACACCAACTGCACCTCTACAGCTGAGTAAGGGCCCCTTCCAATAAGGCCACCTGTTACTCATGGGTTATGCTTAAGGAAGAAATCTTGGTGGCTGAGTAGTCCTTGATATGAAACACTCACTTTTTGGCCCTTAATTAGGCTAGACGGTCGGTCAGAGAG
>CM042166.1:47179867-47184867 GCA_023376005.1 Doryteuthis pealeii | reverse complement strand
ATAAATAATTGCATTGTGCTTGGGTTTTGTTACGCAAATCTTATATACTATAATATATTATATATCGTCTTCATTTTTTGATAGTTCTTCTTTCTTGTTTTTTTATTGTTGTTTTATACTTTGTTGTTTTTTTCTTTTCTTTTCTGTTTCTTTTTTGTTTCTTTTGTCTTGTATGTGTGTGTTTTTCCCATTGGCCAAGAACATGGCGTTTTTGCATCTCTTTTTCTGCGTTGAACTTCTCACGCAGCACTTTTCCCGCCAGAAATATTGTCACGTGATAACGATAGATAGATAAGCAGCTGTTTTAACATCCGATTTGCGTCAAATTTCTATTTATCCTTGTCGGATGATGATTCCTTATTTGCACATAGATGACCAACGTCGATTAGGCAGCTCCAAAATGCGCACTCCATGACACCGCAGACATAAAGACATGCTCATATATATATATATTATATATATATATATATATATATATATAAAGACATGCTCATATTATATATATATATATATAATATATATAAAGACATGCTCATATATATGTATATATATATTATATATATATATATAAAGACATGCTCATATATATATATATATGTATATAAAAGACAGGCTCGTATATATATATATATATATATATATATATATAATATATATATATATATATATATATATATAAAATGTTGTTATGGGTCCAATGGGGAGAAAATTATTATTATATATATATATATATATATATATATTATATATATATATATATATATATAATATATATATTATATATAGAGAGAGAGAGAGAGAGAGAGAGAGAGAGAGAGAATAGATAGATAGAGAGAGAGAGAAAGAGAGAGAGAGAGAGAATAAGATAAAAGGATAAAAATATCTTACGTGTGAATTAATTCAATCAAACCATGTATATACAAAATATTAAAATTTGGATATTAATATGTGTTGTGTAAGATATATATATATATATATATATATATATATAATATATACATGGAGTAATCTGCATAGTTTGTCCTGGTGATGAGAATCACTTTATGAGGAGGTTAGCCGAGCGATACAGGTAAATCGTAGCGAGAACTCAATGTGCCTAGTTCCAGTGAGTAGACCGACAGAGCAATCTATTTAATAAATGAAGGAAATAAACTTTAAATTTGCTTCATTGCAATAATCTATTTAATGCAGTTAAAATAAAGTTGTTTTTCCTTCATTTATTATTATATATATAAATATATATAATATATATATTATATATAGAGAGAGAGAGAGAGAGAGAGAGACCAACGCTATATATATATATATAGAGCCCAACGCTCTATCGACTGAGCTAACCCGGCCCCTAACCGGTCCCTATACATATATTATATATATATATATATAGGCCGCCCCGACGACTTTACTTTATATATATATATATATATAATATATATATATATATATGTATGTATATATATATATATAAATATATCATTTAAGTTATCACGTATGCTTCTAAATTATTTAGTTTAAAATTAATGGTAAAATGAATGGATGAAATAAGAATGAATGAAATGAGTGGGATAAATGAAAAATACTTTACAAGGGACACCTCTCAAAAGTATTGAACCACTTTTTGACGGATTTTATCTTCTCTAATAACTTATAAAATAATTATATTAACTTGATGCTTCAAAGGAGTCTAATAATAGATGAGAAAACTTTCTATCAGGGACCCCACTCTCAAAAATTGTTTTAATACTTTTGAGAAGGGTCCCTTGGAAAGGATTTTTCATTTATCCCCCTCATTTCATTCATTTTTATTTCATCCATTCATTCATTTTACCATTAATTTTTAACTATATATATATATATATATATATATATATATATATATATATCAGTAGTTGATTAGTAGCATTATTTTCCTGACTGATCCGTTTGATCCTGTCCGTTGACCCTTGAGCTCTATCCACCATTTTGTAAAGCACGCCGTTGACTTGCTTTTGGTTAACCTTTTGCTTTACATCCACCATGCTGCTGCCCATGGTTTCTGCTGCTAGATTCTCGTATGGTACATCTAGTTCTTTGCTCCACCTGAAGCAAGGTGGAGCAATATTGCTGTCGCAACACCATGAAACCAAGAGGTCAAGAAAGCGGAGACAACAAAGCACCGGCACATCAACATCATCAGGGACAGCCTTCACATGCGACATCTGTGCTCGAGAAAGTTTTCCAAAAATTGGACTTCACAGTCACAGGAGGCGCTGTAACTTCAGAGGCATAAGAACTATATATATGTGACACAAGGTGCTACAAGTAAGGATCGAACTCACTCCATGTATAGTACAGAGCATGCAATTTCCAATCAATATTAACCAATAATATCAATCCAGTCACTCTCTCTCTCTCTCTCTCTCTCTCTCTCTCTCTCTCTCTCTCTCTCTCAATACGTGAGTAGAGCAAATTTATTATTATAATGGCACTCAGTAACACGTGCAATCGACAGCAATTAATCAATATCTTGATTAATCCTGTGGATTTAACACTGAAGATCCTTATGCTGAAACTCTAGTAGGTTATTACTGTATACCATTATTATATATATATATATATATATATATATAGTTGTAGAAAAGTTATTTCCCTACCGTGGTTTCGATGTTCTTAATACACCGTCTTCAGGGGAACTAAGTAAATCTATGTGGCTAATGAAATAAAGTCCCCCTGAAGACGGTGTACTAAGAACACCGAAACCGTGGTAGGAAAATAACTTTTCTACAACTATTAATGCTCTATATTTTAAAAAATATATTGAGCCCTTTTGGATTAACTACTTATGCTACTACAATGATTACATGGTAGTAACCCCTTGATGAAGTGTATATATATATATATATATATATATATATATATATATATATGAGAAGTAGATACACAAGCGATGTGTTTATGATATGGCTTTTTTTAGCCGACAATTTTTGGGAGAATATGTGGTTAATTGAAGTCGTACCTAATTTTGAAAGTTAATAATTAATTAATTAATTAATTAATTGGGCGGGCATACCTATTAAATGTAAGGCTAAACAAATCGAGAAAAATCAATCTCTGTATGTACATTTCGGCCTATTAGGCCTCATCAGCAGTGCGTGATTCGAAACCCGACTGTCAAGCTGACAGGCGAGCGTCTTACCCCTACACACACACACACACACACACACATATATATATATATATATATATATATATATATATATATATATATATATATATATATATATATATATATATATTTGTTTATTGTGTGTGTGTTTTTGTATTTGTGTTTGTGTTTGTGTCTGTGTGAGTCTATGTAAACATATGTGTCTGCACGTGTGCTCGTGTGCGTTTGTGCATGTGCATCGTGTATGTGAGGTGGGGTGTGAGGTGTGGTGTGGGGTGGGATGGGTTTACTCGAAAGACAAATTTAAATATAGATATCACTATTGGTCTACCCGATAGCATTATTTATTTTGCTGCTCCTCATTAAGCATCTAAATATGAAATGGTGTTTTTCTACAAGTACTTTGACGTCAAAGAAAATCAAATCAAATTAAAAGTGAATGCGCAACACTTGGGCCAAAATTAGATACAGGCTTCGGAGGGTGTTAGGTTCGAATCCTAGGTAGGGAAGAACGTCACCCCCACCATATCCAGGAACGAATTACGTTTTCGGCATTTTTGTCTAATATGAATTAATAAATTCATGATTAAATAAATAAATGTCATGGGAATTTTGAGTTCTAGCTTTTAACTGAATTCGAAACCTATCCACAGACATTAGTGTCAAATACCAGACAAAGCAGATAGATAGATAGATAGATAGATATGAATCAACTGAGATAGATAAATTAATAGATAGATATATATATAGATATAAATAGATATGAATGAATGAACTTAGATAGATAGATAGATAGATGAAATAATGAGATATATAAATATATAGATAAATATGAACGCACTCGGATATATGTATAGAGATAAATAGATAGATAGATAGATAGATAGATAGATATGAATGAATTGAGATAGATAGATAGATAGATAGATAGATAGATAGAGATATGAAATACTGAGATATATAAATAGATAGATAGAGATATGAAATAATGATATATAAATATATAGATAGATATGAACGTACTCAGATATATATATATATATATATATATATATATATATATATATATATATATATATATATATATATATATCAACAATGCTTCTAAAGCAATTTATCTCATTCTTAACGTTGGAGCATAGGCCTAAATTTGCGATCTTCTCAACGTCAACTCTACTTTGTATAGTAGTAGTAATAATTATGTATTTACCCGTGACAAGCTAATTTCACATATATAATTTGCTGCGTATCGGTGGCCCAGTGGTAGAGTCTCTGACTCTGCGAGATGAGTTCCCGGTTTCGATTTCTGTCGGAGGTAAATCGTAAGTATACATCGCTGATGAGACAATAATGTTGAAACAGCTGTACCATGTTCTACGTAGGGGGCGATATTTGCCGAGTTCGCTTGTCATGATTATTTTCATTAATTATCGAATTTTATACGATATACGCATTGCAATTGCCTTCAAACAAAAAATATAAATTATATATATATATATATATGATAAGTTGTAAACACGGTGTGTTTGGATATGACTTTTTGCCGACAGTTGACCACACACATATTTATATATAGATATATAGATAGATAGATAGATAGAGATATGATAGATATGAACGAACTCTTGTAGGTAGATAGAACAATAGATATATAGATATATACATACATATATACATACGAAATACATAGATATGTAGAGATATAGAAGTAAAGGTACATTGGTATATATATATAGATATGAAATACTGAGATAGATAGATATAAACGAACTGAGATAGATAGATATGAAATACTGAGAAAAGATAGATACATAGGTAAATGTGAAATACTGAGATAGATACATTTGAACAGAAT
>CM042166.1:47169867-47174867 GCA_023376005.1 Doryteuthis pealeii | reverse complement strand
TTGCACAAGTCAATAATAATACTTATGAAATAAAAAATTACCTTTTTTCAAATATACCCCCCCCCCCAAAAAAAAAAAATTCTAACCGTAACCGTCACACCACATCACTGTTTTCTCCAGTTGTGGAGCGTCTCTCAAATAATTTTTTTTTAAATTCTTTTTTCGAACACTTCAAAATTCTCTGTATTTAGACCGTTTTAACTTCAAATATCAAACATTTTACTCTGATGAAGGCCGTTATTCTTTGTATGTTTAAAGATTCTATAATTTTTAATATTATCTTATTTTATATTTAAATGATAATAATTAGAATACATGTGTACATGAACAAACTCCTAGCCGAAACACGTGTTAGTAAACTCATATTAAATCAATTTTATCCATTCGACATTTACTTTCCTTTATTTATTTATCTTTCCAACATATCGTCGGATTCATTTCCATTTTCAACTTATATTTATATATATATATATATATATATATATATATATATGGTGTGTGTGTGTGTTGTGTGTGTGTGTGTGTGTGTGTGTGTGTTTTAAAATCGAATGGTTAAAATCCCCCGACTATAGTTCCACGCAGTAGCGAATCTTCGATATTAATTAATCCAGAAGTAAATATATTTCTTTGCTTCGTGGATTGGCAATTAACTGTTATTATATATATATATATATATATATATATATATTATATTATATATATAAGTAAGTAAAGTCGTCGGGGCGGGCCTAATGTCGGTATCAGCCAATCAGCGAGGGAGTCTATCCCCTTTCCACTAGCGCTAGACCAAGGAGATTGTTTTTGGCGTCTGAGGTGGAGCGCCACACCTACCATCAGCTCCTTACTTTACCGCACAGATCCCTGTGCTACTCATAACGCTGAGTTGGCGAGGACCGGTATCGAACTAGGAACCTTGTGATTTCTAGCCGAACGTTCTACCGACTGAGCTAACCCGGCCCTTTAAATATTATATATATAATATAGAAAAAGTATTAACTGTGAATAACATATTCATTGTTTATTGAAAATATCGATTACCTACGACTTATTTGTTATCAATCGTGGGGAGGGGGGCGAATTTTTATAAGATTGATCTATGAGAAGATATTTTTAGGATGTACTTAGTCGGGTGTCCTGGAACGATTTTACGGAGAAAAAAATTGTTTATGTCTCAGTGTGTGGCCTGTTTTTGGCCGATATTCTTAGGACACAGGAGTCATTCAATAGGAAAAGATGATTCCCCCCCCCCAGGAATTGGCAATAGCAAGTGCTGTTTACAAGGGCACCGATTTAAAACGAAATCAACAGAAGCCTGACCAGAACTTTTTCCTTGCCGGAGAGTCAGTGTGTTTCCACTCTATGGGTTGCATCTAGCCCATTCACATAGTGTAATGGTTAGCGAGCTAGATTAGCAGATCATTGATAGTGAGTTCGATTCTCACTGGGTGCCCCATACTTCTGGCCTTGTGCCACATCTAAGCTAGGCTTAGTAAATAAATATATTTAGCCCATTTAGAAACATTCTTTTATCAAAACATGCTTAGTTATACACCTCACACATTTGTGTGTAAATTTCATATGGTTAGCCAATCTCAACCACAATTTGATGACTAACCTCTATTCAAGCCTGGAGCACTCTTATTCGCTGCCATTTTGAATAGCCTCAAAATAAATCTTTTTGCGAGATTACAATGATTTTTGCTGTAAGCCAATTCCAAATGATACAATGTTTACATTTATAGAAAAAAATCCTTAAAAACTTTTATTTTTCTTCATTCAAAAACATTTCACTTATTTATTGAATGGTTCATTTTCTCTCTCTCTCTCTCTCTCTCTCTCTCTCTCTCTCTCTCTCTCTCTCTCTCTCTCTCTCTCTCTCTCCTCCCCTCGTTTTCTCTCTCGCGCGCGTGCGTTCTCTCTCTCTCTCTCCCTCTCACTCTCTCTCTCTCTCTCTCTCTCTCTCTCTATATATATATATATATATATATATACATGTGTGTGTGTGTGTGTGTGTGAATTAAACAAAAGGCACGTCTCCAGTTTAACAATTTGATTAACAATCTTTCATTGATATAATTTCTACTAGCTCCCTTCCTAGTTACTCTCACTAATACTAACTTGAAAAAAGAAATGGAACGCAAAACACATCACGCCTGATGATGGCACTTCGAAGTGCCGAAAGTACTTGGGATAAAAACTTCGGTGGACTAATCCACAGATTCCATCCAAATGTAAAAAGTTGGCCAGAAAGCTCGAAAAGATCGTTAATAAAATTGTTAAACAGGAGACGTGCCTTTCGTTTAATTCTACACACACACACACACACCACACACACACACACACATACACACACACACACACCACACACATATATATATATATATATATATATATATATATAATAACCCCTCCACACGAGCAGGATGTGACACAAGGTCAATTTCTTATGCAAAATTTAACAGGTTTGAATTCAGAGTTTTCCAAAATCTGTTATATATATCCAACCCCTCCACCATGAACAGAATGTGAAGGTCAATTTCTTAAGCGGAGTTTAACAGGTTTGAATTCAGATTTTTCCTTCTCCGAGATTGGTTACCTAAGCAAGGTTAAAGAGTCCAGTCTATCCTACTATTTACCCATAGCTGGAGAGAGAATATTTGGATTCCTACTTTTCCCAAGGGTATTAGAGCTATGCGAAATGCAAACAGCCGCGTCCAGGATTTGAACTTATCTCGTCGTGTCTATTTGCTACGACAGTAAGCATTATACCACGCGGATATTGCTCACCAGCAGAACAGTACAAAAACTGAGAAAGACTTTCAAAGCTCGATTTCTATAATATATTAATGATTTGAAGGCAATTACAATGCGTATAAAAAATAAAAACAAAAAGATCTTATTTTTTTTTTATCGATTTCGAAGTAGAAACTTCATCTTCAGAGGTGTATATCAGAAATGTACGTGCTTACGTTTTTTTTGTGTGGTTGTAATTTTTTTTTCTTATTTTTTTTTCCTCTTCTTTTTTCTTTTCTTCTCCTTCTTTCTTTTTTCTTTATGTTATGAATAAAATGGGCGAATAACTGTAATTTCTTCTTTTTTTTTAATGTCTGTTGAGAACGAATGCTTGAACCCTGTATATGTATCCAATATTGTCTGTTTGTCTTCCGGTGAATATTGCAACAATGTAGCCATGTCAAATTCAAAATAAAAACCGTCAATAGAAAAATTCATATGCTTAGCTTTTGTTTTGTTTTCTTTTTTGTTTTCTTTTTTTTTTCTTTTTTTCTCTAATTTTTTTTCTTTTTTTTTCAGTTGTAAAAAATAAAATCTATCCTTTTCTTCTTTATCGATTTCTATCATTTTACCAAATGTTTCGACCGTTCCAACTATCAAGTAAGGTGTGCGGGCATGGACACTTGCTAGAAACAACAGTTGGAACGTTAATTTCATAGTTTTAAAGCGTTCTACAAGAGTTTTTTTTTAGTTTTTCTTTTACTTGCGTTAAAACATAGTCAAAACATATCGATTTGGACGTGTTTTTCAAGGATTTTAGCGTACGTTTTAAAGTATACGAATTTAAGCAAAATTTTCAAAGTTAACCAAAAATTTCAAAGTTAACCAAAATTTTCAAAGCTGCAAACTATCAGGCATGATTAGACCCGTTGGAGGCTTGCTAAAAATACCAAATTCAAGGGTTAAGTCCAAAGTTCAGTGATGGCTCCCGATTACGACAAAAAAGTTCCCGAGTTCGAAAAGAAGGTTCCCGATCCCGAGAAGGTTCCCGAGTCCGACAAGAAATACTTGAAGAAGGCCAGAGGATATATCGGCCGAAACGTTGTACAAATAACAATAAAGATGAGGATAATAGTCCGAATAACGCAGATAATACTAATCATCAAGCCTCATCTCAAACATTCAGAGAAATACCAAATTCAATGTCATTTTATTAATTTTCAATATATTGCTACACACGTTTTTTTGTTTGTTTGTTTTTTTGTGTGTTTTTTAGTAGCGCGCTTGGATGTAAAAAAAAAAGCTTTCAAAGCTCGATTTCTAAAATGTTTCCAAAATGTTTCGAGCGTACCAACTATCAGGTAAGGTGTGAAGGCATGGACCCTTGAAGATCGTGACTTATTTTATCCGTTTTTTTTTCTCATACTCTTCTCTTACTTCTTTCCATCTTTACCCTTCTTCTTCTTATTTGATTCATTCATTCATTAGATTTATTTTTCTTCCCTCCTCCTCCTCCTACTCTTTTTCTGATAACTTAAAATATGAAAAAAGTATTCTTCTTATCCTCCCCCCTTGTCCTCCTTCTCATACGATACTTTCTTCTTCTTCTTCTTCTTCTTCTTCTTCTTCTTCTTCTTCTTCTTCTTCTTCTTTCTTCTTCTTTATCCTGTCTTCTTCGTATTAATATTATTTGTATTCTTTTTTCGTAATATTTTTCTTCTTCTTCTTCTTCTTCTTCTTCTTCTTCTTCTTTTATTATTTATTATTATTATTATTATTATTATTATTATTATTATAATTTGTTTTCTTCTTCTTCTTTTTCTTCTTCTTTTTTCTTCTTTCTTCTTCTTCTTCTTCTTTTCTTCTTCTTTTGTTTCTTCTTTTTCTTTGTAATATTCTTCTTTTTCTTTGTAATATTCTTCTTTTCTTTGTAATATTCTTCTTCTGCTTCTCGTCTTCTTCTTCTTTCTTTCTTTCTTTCTTTCTTCTTCTTTTCTTTCTTTTCTTCTTCTTCATCTACTTTTTATTCTTTGTTTTTCTTCTCCTTCTTATTTATTATCTTCTCGTCTTTTCTTCCTCGCACTCTTCTTCGTCATATTCTTCTTCTTCTTCCTCTTCTTCTTTGTTATCTTCTCCTTCTTCTTCTTCTTTATTTTCTTCTATCTTTCATTATTCTTCATCATCTACCATCTGTTTCTTCTCTTTTCCTCCACGCCCTCTTTTCTTCTTCTTCTTCTTCTTCTTCTTCTTCTTCTTCTTCTTCTTCT
>CM042166.1:47144867-47164867 GCA_023376005.1 Doryteuthis pealeii | reverse complement strand
CTTAACTTCTGTGATCTATCCAAATCAAGTTATTTTGATAAACAAAGGACTCGGGTTGCTTACAGTACCTGCTATTGCTTAGGTGGTCCCCCAATTAAGTATTGAACAAGCTCATCACTGCTTAACTTCGGTCATTGAGCCGAATTACGTCCGTTTTGATAAACAAAGGACTCAGGTCAATTAGAGTTACTGCTATTACTTAAGTGGTCACCCAATTAAGTATTAAACACGCTCATTGCTGCTTAACTTCAGTGATCTTGCAGGAACCGGTGCTTTCATCCGTAATAGACCATTTATAGACAGACACTGAAGTTATTGCTAAATGCGATAGATTTCAAATACATTTTTAAAATCAAATTTGAAAAAAAAAAGCACAAAAAACCCCAAAAAACTAAAGAACAAAAACCATAAAAACAACTTTGGAAGAAAAGTTTAATTTCTGTTGCTGTGATGTACCGGATAGAATATTTTTGGGAAGAAAAAATGATTTTAGCGAAATTTGAGTCATTATGTGCTGATTGGGTGTAGAGGTAGGGGTGTGCAAGTATTTCCATAGAATCAATGCTTTTAAAATGCTTTCCATTACGTATAACATTTATATATATATATATGAGAGGTAATTTTGTAGAAAGAATAACAATTAGTAAAAATACGTGGAAAGTTCGATACCGGCCCTCGTCAACACAGCGTATGATTAGCACAGGGATATATGTGCGGTAAAGTAAGGAGCTGATGGTAGGTGTGGCGCTCTACCTCAGACGTAAAAACAATCTCCTTGGTCTAGCACTAGTGAAAAGGGGATAGACTCCTTCGCTGATTGGCTGATATCGACTTTAGGGTACCTCGACGACTTTACTTACTTACTTTATAATATATATATATATATATATATATAATATTATATTATATATATATATATATTGTTTGAAAAAGAGAATTTTTCTCTATTTGAATTTGAAATATGTCTTCTTCTTTCAAAAACTGTTACACTAAAGATATACAATTATGTTGTTGGCCGAGAAACGCGTAGCGGATGTGCTAATGACGAAACGATTAAGAAACGATTAAGAGCTATTGTTATATAGTTCACTATGTAAAAAGTACAATAATCCTGATTTAACTCTCCCTCTCTATCTATCTATCTCTCCCTCCCTCTTTTTTTCTTTTTGTTTTCTTCTTTTCATCTTTTCATTATGTTCGAATGAAACAGATTAGCCTTATCGCTTCCACGCGCTCACCTCCTCTCTATCTACCTCCCCCTCTATCTCTCTTTCTCTTATTTCTTTCTTTTTATATTTTTCTGTGTAGCATGTCCTTTTTCTTTGCTTTCTTTTTTTATGATAAAAATGGAATGGTCCATTATTTAGCAGGGGTGACGACGAGTTCAATCAAGATTATTATACATTTTATAAATTGAACTATTATGAAATATCAAGTAAAAAAATCAAACGTTGTTATAATTGAATTATCATAAAAGAAAATTTGTTGGGGTGGCCTAAAGTCGGTATCAACCAGATAGCGATGGAGTATATCTCCTTTTCACTAGCGCTAGACAAAGGAGATTGTTTTGGCGTCTGAGGCGGAGCGCCACATATAAAATCAACTTCTTCCTTTACCACACAGGTATTTGTGTTACTCATATGCTGAGTTGGTGAGGAGCCGGTATCGAACCCGGGGTTATTTCCCAGTTGAGTAACATTATATTACAGGGTGACCCAGAAAAAACAGAACCCAAATTATTTATTTTCCCATTAAACTAACCCTAAACCCCAACCCCAACCCTAACCCTAACCCTAAACCTAACCCTAAACCTAAACCTAACCCTAACCCCCCTTACCTTATGCCTGGTTTTCCAGGGGTCCAATGAGCTTCGGCCGCTGGATCGTTAAGTAAATTAATAGCGTCGATCCCAGGGGGCTATCCCCCCAGGCAATACCTGCCCCCTTGATTTAAAGGGGCAGGGCTAGGTTTATTGCCCAGCGCCTGAGGCGCCCCCTTGAGGGGGAATGCCGGCGGGGTCGACGCACTTTTTATGCGCCCACGTTAAAACGAGACCTTGTGTCCAGCGCTCATAAGTGTGATGAGAGGCAAATACCCACCCCCTAGTTGAGTAACATAATTTTACAGAGTGACCCAGAAAAAACAGAACCCAAAAATTTTGTAATAAAACTGTTAATTTTGATTTTTTTAAAAAGTCAACAAGGGTTATGGTTAGGGTTTAGGATTAAGTCTTGGGGTTTATGGTTAGTTTAATGGGAAAATAGATAAATAATTTGTTCTGTTTTTTCTGGGTCACTCTGTAATATCATGTTACTCAACTAGGAAATAACCGAACCCGGAACCTCGTGGTTCCTAGTCGGACGCTCTACCAACTGAGCTAAACACTGTAGTATAGCCACAAGGTCTTTTTTTCTAGTAACATAATATTTCTGATCAACAATTTACACCCCTTTGACCCGACACTGAATAAAGCTGAACTTAGTAAATAAATATCGCTAGCAAAAAGCTTGAAGGAAAAACAAAGCAGAAGTATAAATAATTTACAAAAACAAAAAAAAAAAAGTTTGAAAAAAAACCAGCAAAAAACAATAAAGCAAAACAAATGTAGAGTTGGGGTGGGGGAGTAATGGATCAATTATTCAAATCTTTGAAATTAGATTTAAAAGCTTATTGCTTTTTTTTTGGGGGGGTTATGGTTAAAAGGTGTTTCATTTAAAATGGCAAACAGGAAGAGAGAGAAAAAAGAAAAGAAAAGAACAAAAAAACACGAACAGCGAAAACGAGAAAAACAAAATCAGAGAAAAAAAACCAAAAGAAGAGAAAGAAAAAGAAAAGAAAGAAACAGACAAAGAAGAAAGAAAGACCCAAGAAAAAAAGAAGGAAAAAGCGAAGAACACAAGTAAGAGAAAATAAACAAAACGAACAAATAAAATAAAACAAAAAAGTGGAATTAAAGAAAATAAAAAGAAAGAATTAAAATGAAAAAGTAAAGAAAAGAAAAAAAGAAACTTGAAAAAATAGATAAAAGAAAAAGACCAAGAAACGAAAAACAACATGAGATGAAGAACATTTGATAAAATTATGAACAAAAAACAATATAAATAGAAGAAAAAAGAAAAGAAAGAAAGAAAAAAAAACAAAAAAAGACCAAAAGAAATTGAAAAATCGCACAACAAAAACCAGATCAAGAGATAAAAGAAATAGAAAAAAGAAAAAATCGTTACCAAACCATCCACCCAAAAAAAAAAAAATGAAAAAAAAAAAAAAAAACCTAAAATAGAACCATACCAGAAAAGAAAATCAAAAGGAAAAACAGGAACCACACAAAAAGAAAAAGAAAAAGAAAACAAAAATCGAATATGAAATAAGATTAGATTAGAAAAAGAAATGAAAAAGAAAGAAAAAGGAATTAAAATGAAAAAAAATAAGAATAGGATAGAAAAGGAAAAGAAAGAAAGAAAAAGTCAAGACAAAAAACGAATAAAAAAAAAAAAAAAAAAAAAACCAAAACAAAATAAAAAAAACATAAAACAAAAACACAAATCAAACCCGAACTAAACACCACAACACAACAAACAGAACCCACAAGCAAAGAAAACAAATAATCCTTAACACAAACAAAATAACATGAACCATTAAAATCAGAGAAAGAAAAAAATAATAAACAACTACAAAAAAAAAACATTTAAACAATAAGAAAAAAAAAAATAGAAGATAAGAAAATAGAAAGAATTACAAGTAAACAGAAGAAAAATTTGAAAGCAATCCATAGATAACCAAAAACAATAACTCAAAAGAAAAAACGAGCAAGAGAAAAAGAAAAAAAAATTATTAAATTGAAATTAGTAAAGAAAAAAAGGCCAGAAAAGAACTTACAAACAATCACGAACACTAAAGTATCGAACAAAAGAATAGATATGAAAAGAAACAACGACAAAGAAGATCTAATAATAAAAAAACAGTATAAGAGTGATAAAGAGAAAATAACAAACCAATAACACAAGACAACAACCGAACACAAGACCCAATAAAAAACATAAAGCACTCACCCAATACCAAACAAAAGTAAACCAAAAAAAAAACACAAAAAAAAAATATAAAATACAGACAAGACACAAAAACAACCACACCATACATAACAATCATCAGTAAAAACAAAGAACTCAACACGCAAAACCAATAAAACCCAACCAAAAAAAAAGAAAACCCAAAAACAAAAAACTAATATAAAATAAAAAAAAAAAATAAAAAAAAATACATAATCACCCCATGTACCAAAATCAATAAAATAAAACCCAACACAAACAAAAAAACTATATACAACAGTCAACCCAACCCAAAAACAACACAAACCAAACAAACCCAAAAACCAAATAAAAACTACATACCCATAAACCCCAACACTACTTACCCCAAACCTAAAAAAAAAACTGCACACGCCCAAAACCACAACGAACCAAACATAATACAAAAAATACAAATTAAAGTGGACGAATAAAAGAAAACGAACAGAAAAAGTAAACAACACCCGACGCAAAAATATAATAGAAAAGAGACATAAATGAAAATGACATATTAGATAAAATGAAAACACAAAAGAAAGAACGAATTGAAAAAAAAAAAATAAAAAAAGACAAAAAAATCTACCACCTAAAGCAATAAAATAATAGAAGAACACAACTAGAAAAATTTATCTTATATACACAAAAAGATAACAGACAGGACACAGTATGCCTAGTATACTAACTCGGCGGCAAATTCCCCAATGATTTTTCAAAGACCTAAACTGATATATCCTTTTATGAGTAAATAAAAAGTTGTAAAAAATAAAAACCAAAAAATGAAAATCAAATGACTAAATAAAAAACAGAATTATAACGTTAGAATTTATATTACTAAATAGCACTATATATAAATCTCAATATCAATAATCCAAAAAAACCAAACTCAATAAAATCGAACATACAAAAACTAGAAAATGAAAGATAAGAAACCAATAAACAAAAACGCAAAAACAGTTCTAGCTTCACACAATTTTAAATACCCTAGGAAAAAATAAAACAATCTCCCATATTATCAGACCACATGAACTTCCGGAAACTAATATATTATTAATATATACAAGGTACATAATATATAAAAAACATGATTAATCGTAATTTAATTATACAAAAGGGAAGAACAAATGATAAATAACGTAACAATTACAACCCCAACAGACGTTCGCCCTCTCTTCTCTTCCCAAATTTACATCATATCACGCTCTCTCTCCTCTACCTATTCACATCTCTCTCTCTCCTCTCTCCTCTCTCTCNAATTCCCAGTGGAAACCTTCCCACCCCCAAATTCGTGCCTAGTCTTGGTACTCTCTTTGTGCTAGTTGGCTTACATTCACTTATTATAGATTGAACCGCTTTTCATCTCACTCATTTCTGGCATCGCTTTATTGCCTATTCGTCAACGGAGAAGAAATAGATTGTTTATAAAATCAGCCAAAAAAAAAAAACAGATCTTATTATGAACAACGAAGAACAATGGATGAAGACCCTTGAATAGCACAGGTTTTACTAGATCATGGAGAGCCTTAGAACTCTGCCGGCAAGTATTGAGTTCCTTTTTGGTCTGTGTCCACTAATTTTTAACAAAAGAAAAGTGTGTAGGAATATATTTTTGTACGTAGTGGTGTTTGTAAGGTTCAGGATTTAAAATCAAAATACATATACATTTTGTTTTGCATAATTTGTTTATAAATAGAAGAAAAAGAGTTACAGTTACTGACCTAAAGTTGAGATGACATGTTTATATAGCCGTCATGAAAGCCGTGGCTTGATGTTTTCGGGTGGTGTCAGTGTTTACACATAGTTTCCTAGTCACGATGACAGATATAGTTACAATCTTTTTAAAACAGGCAGTACGACGGATCAGATGCACGGAGATGGGCCGATTCAAAAACGAAATGTCACCGGCATCGGGAAATATAGGAAAATTTCTATATATAAGTAGAAATTTGGACAGTGAGAGAACGATGGCACGCTAAGATTAATCCTAATTTCCTTTAAACAAAACGGTCCAGACAAGCTCCCTCATCATGTTTTTTTTTTCTATCCGACCTAGTGTTGCCTATAAACATACTCATATATTACTCTATCTTCATTTTAGAATTAATAAAAAATTTATCGTTTAAATGTGCTGTTATCTATTATTGCCACTAATTTCCTCAACCCGTCATTAACAAGACACTCCGACAGTTGCGTCGCATCCATTCTGGCAGAGGGCATCGTAAAGAACCAGCTGGCTGAGAGTACACATACGGTAGTCACGGAATAATTCATACCGTGAAAATATAAGACTATCAATTGGTCCGCGTAGCCTAGTATAGTGACCTACACAAAGTCGTTGGACCCTATTTGGTTATACTAAAACTCTACAACTTAACAAAAATCTGGACATTAGGGGACGTTGGATTTACGTGATGACGTTTTGTCGTTTTAATAATGTAAAAACGTGTTTAGTCCAGTCAAAAAATGCGACGCGACTAGAAAATCACATCATC
Organism: Doryteuthis pealeii; assembly: GCA_023376005.1. NCBI lineage: Eukaryota > Metazoa > Mollusca > Cephalopoda > Myopsida > Loliginidae > Doryteuthis > Doryteuthis pealeii. Next base: position 47,158,314 of record CM042166.1, on the reverse strand, counting down.
GCAACACTGTCCAAAAGAAACATGGGATTTCAGTTGACAATCCTTTCAAATCGACGCAAAAAATTATGAACTTTCTAGAACGCTTACATTCATAATTATAAAATCAAATTTTCATATTTTTGGTTTTTTACAAAAAGCGAAGATTTCGTGGTGATACGTTGAATGATGTGCAGATGCTTATACGTACACTTCTTGCGGTCACTGATGCATAAAAGATCTAAAAGGAAGCAGAAAAAAATCGTTATCCATGCTCCAATGTTTGACTTTGGGGTTGTTTTCCGTTTATTTTCTTCCTCACCATTTCAAACTAACTGTAAATATATTTCAATATTTTCTTGGATACAATTACATGTATGGGCTACAACGGTCGGGTTTAGATGGCTTGTTTATAGAATTAAATCTGCAAATCTATTAAGAAATTCTTTATTTGAGACCCATCAAAATTTCCTGGGAACTCATTCAACATCAAATACATGCACGTCTCAGGAGTACTAATTTAAAAAGCTATTCGGCATCCTGATGTGTATATATATTTACTTTGTTCATTAATTGTTCTAATTTTAGTTGTTTCCTCCGACTACATACAACATACATACATTACAACCCTACCCTTTAATATATTAGTATAGATACGATTGGCATCATATGTATGTGGTTAAAAAAAAAAAATCCGTGTTTGTTCAATATCTGTCAGCCAAACTATTATTAAGGACTCAGGTGATTGCTGATAAGACTAAAAGTTTTTTTAAAACTACTAATGTATTTCTCCTCGAAAAAAAACTTAAAAAATGTCACAAAAATGGTAAAAAATAAAAAATAAGCAAAATGCCTGTAAAATAATATAAAATAAAAAAAGAAAGATAAACGCAAAAAAAAAAAAAACTTTTACACTATGTTGCACATAATAGATAGAAGTGGAATAATAATAAAAAAAAATTAATAAAATCTGTAAAGAAACTCTTGTTAAGCAAAATAAAAAAGAACGAAATAGGCAAAGAACTTTATTACTGGAACAACCATAAAATATTAAAAAAACTCTTAAAGTATTCATGCTACCTTTATGATTTTTAAATATAATGTGCTCTACCCGTACTCTGCAGGTCCATTGGGTTAAATAGTAGCAGTCGTCCGCTATATACTTGCGAGTCTCTGCAACTACTGTGCCAGCACGTATTAGTAGGAACGTTTGGTAATATACAACGATAGATATAAGTAGGTATGGAGCATTGAAATAAAGTAAATTTAGATGTATGCTTCAACCAGTAGAACTGATACAAATAGGCGTGTATAGAGACCTATTCTAGGCTACGGTAATTTCACAGAAAGTTACAGAATATGATGAATTATGCTAATTTTAATATTCAAGATACAATATAAACTGTATAAAAAAGATATAATAAAAAAATTATCCATAATTGCATTAATTATAATCAAACAAGAATATCTAAGCAGTCATTACACGCTTAGAGACTTTTTCTTTCCTTGGATTCCGCGTTCTGTCGTTTCAAAGTATAAATCACCCTTCTGAACAGAATTTGAACCATTTTGAGGCCTTATATGAACCAAACCAAAAAACCCCTTTATTTAACCAGCGGTCTAACCACGCCACTATTCGCATAAATTAAAGAAGAATCAACGATTTAGTAAATAACAGATAAATTAGTTAAAAAATTTTCTCTAACAGAAAATTGTTTCGATAGCGTTAGAACGATATTTAATAATAAGACTATATAATACGCGGCATATACTAGAAATTAAAATTAAATTTAACAAAGGAGCAAAGAACGAAAAAAAACTAAATGGGAAAATAAAACAGTAAAATAGAAGGCATCTCGTGTAGTTAAACTACCATTAAACCTACAGCTGCATACTAGAAATAGGTAGTTTCTAATTTAAAGCAACTAAACATTTCCCAGTTCATCTACATCTAACAAAATTTTAAAAGACAACCTTAAAGAATCAGTTTCTCCGTTATGGATAATTATAGAAAGGATAATTAAAAAACCATAATAATAAATATTAACAACCACACAATGAAAAGAATAAGGAAGAGGGCTGACAGAAAACTCAATTGCCGAAACCCGATATGTGCCTGAAATAGGAAAGTGTTGAATTTATCAGGTGTAGATACCTGTACATCGATAACCTCTACACAAAAACACTAGACCTCTAAATTTACGACGGGTTGCTAGAAATCAGAATTTAAAACAGGGTTGCAAATCATAAAACACTCATTTCAAATATTAAAGTTAAAAAGTGTTAACCAACCGTAGCTAGCTATGTTTAGAACTATTCATTAATTAAACGTTAGCGATATTTAATTCACGGATTAAAACATAAAAAATTCTCTTGAATAAAAAAGATGAATTCTCTGTGTGTGTGCGCGGGTGGGAAAGCGTTTCCTAAAATTCTAATTCATCTGAATGTTATTAGATAAGATTAACCTTACATTATTATTCAAACAAACACTACTTATACAATAATAGATTTACCAGAAGACTTTAACTCGCAGATAGTATACACAAATAAGATTAAAACGAAAATATAAAGAAAAAAGATGTAGGAGTTGAAAAAAAAGAGTAGATACATGATAGAATACATCATACTTTGCGCTAATAAAGGAGAGATTAGTTTATAGAAAAAACAAATCTTTAGTTTAAAGCGAAACAGTCAGAGTTAGAAACTAAAATTCAGACAGGACTTAATTAAAATAATAGATAAGAGACTATAAAATAATTCCAAACAAAACAAGTACTTATTAAAATTAGAAGATCGCTTCGGGTTTTGTTGCTACAAAAAACTACGCACGACTTACGTCCCATTATCCAGAATTCGTCAAACATTAGAAAAATACACTCAAAATTCTGAACATTTAACATTAGACAGTTCTCTTTTTTTTTTTTAAACAATGAGTTTTAATAAAACCATGATCGGTATTATATATCTTATATATAGTTTATTTATTTTATACATATTTAAAGTTACATTTCTAAATTGTTTTATTTTTTTTAATCCTTTAAGTGAATTTTGATGATTTACTTACTTGGGTAACAAACTCGCTACCATTGATTTTTTAAGCTTCCACCCGTTAGGCAATATGTTTCAAAAATTCATTTTACTAATCGCCAGAGGGTGTTTTTATTTTGCTAGTTATAAAATGTAGCTACCTATAATTTGTTAGTTCTCCTGAGAAGTGTAGCTTCCTTAGATCATGCAAATGTGGTGATAGGAATAGTTCTTTTTCTACAACTACAATATAGAATAGGTAGCAAACACGGGATGTTGTGGACACAAAGATGGAGTGTTTATTGTGGAGTAGTTGCATGACGAACGTTTATTAAACGTTTCAGGTCTGTTTAGACCATCTTCAGGCACGCTTTATTTGAGATTGCTTGCTTTCAGACGGGTGAACAATTTTTCATACGGCAGGTGAATTTAGGTCGTGAAAGAGTGGGGGACAGAGTGTGCTGCATTGTTGAAGGCAAAAGAAATAATAACAATGTCCTGAAAGATGGTCCTAACAGACCGAAACGTTTTATAAAGGTCGAACATTCCTTCACTCTCACAATAAACATCATGTTTGCTACAAGCATCCCGATGTTGTCTAACTTTCTCGCAGCATTCGATTAATTTCTTCTTATTCTCTCATAATATATATGAATATGATATTATATATATATATATATATTAGAGATACCAAAAGTAAAGGAATCTATGTATGTTGGGAAATCATTACAAGATGAGGGATAGTAGAATTAAAACAAAGTTTTTTATATTACAAAAATAAAAATATAGTAGTGGGGTATGAAAATACGTAATGGCCTTTTCGTCCGGTTCTTTTTCAAACTATATAATCACCGGCGACAATTAAAATCACTTGTATAAGATAAATATTTTTATACAATTGACTTTTTATTTATTTTTATCTTATACAATCTGACTTTTAATTGTCACCGGTGATTATTACTTGAAAAAAACAAAAAAACGGACGAAAAGGCCTTCGTAGTTATTCATCACCCCCCCCCCCCATATTTTATTTTTATAAATAAAACTTTGTTAAACGTTTTATCTCTTACTATCCTCATCTTTATGATCTCCCAACATACATATGATTCCTTTACTTTTGGTATTCTACAAATTTTCTGTGTACTAAAAATTTATCCATATTATATATATATATATATATATATATATATATATATATATATATACGCGTCTGTTGTGTTACATGTGCTGTTTATCGCCATAAATCGTCTAATGTCAGGTAAATAGTGAAATATTCCGCCAATTTAAATTGGCTCCTCCTCTTTTAAAACTTACCTGAATGTGTTTTTATATTTTTCTTCCCCTCTCCATTCTTTCTTAGAAAAAAGAAAAAATGAAATAACAAAGAAAACATATTATTATTTCCTGCATGCAGTAAATAAATATATACGCCTCTTTGCTATTAAGTCTCGTTGGAAAAGATTTTAAATTCTTCTTCTTCTTTCTTTCTTCTTCTTATTATTATTATATTATTATTATTATCTATTTATTTATTTATCCTCTTTCTTTCATTTTTCTTTTCTTCTTCTCCTTCTCTTCATCTCTTCATCATCATCATCTCATCATCATTTTTCTTCTTGTCTTTTCATTTTTCTTTCTTCTTCTTTATCTTCATCCTCATTCATCATCGTCATTTTTCCTTTTTGTCTTTTTTCTTTTCTTCATTCTTCTTCTCTTTTCATCTCTTCTCTCTTTCTTCTTCTTCTTCTTCTTCTTCTATTTTTATCGCCTTCTTCTTCTATTTGTACCTTCTTCTTCTTTCTTTCTTACTTTAATTATTTATTCTTCCTCCCTTTTCATTTCTTCTTCTTCTTCTTCTTCTTTCTTCTTCTTTCTTCTTCTTCTTCTCTTCTTCTTCTTCTTCATCATTTTTCTTTTGCTCTTTTCTTTTTTTTTTATTGTTCTTCCTCTTTTTCATTCTTCATTTCCTTCTTCTTCTTTTATTTGATGCTTCTTCTTCTTCTTCTTCTTCTTCTTCTTCTACACCGTTTTTCCTTTCTCTTCCCCAGTCCTACCATATGTTTTTTCGCCAATTATCTAAAAACCAGTTGTGTGTTTATTTAAATCTAATATCAACGGCATGGTTAGATATCTAAAAAGATTAAGCCTATTTCACTTAAGTTGGCACATTATTATTATTATCAATTTATTATTATTATTATTCATATTATTATTATTATTATTATTATTATTATTTATTATTATTGTGCTTTTTCACACCACCGTAACTGGTCACCGAAGTTTGAGGACTGTAAGTCTCCTTCAATACCCCAAGGTCCTAACCAATATTCTAGCCAATCTAAACACAGCCAGGGGGTCTGTGTGGTGGTCTTAATCCTTCCTTGCAGCTCCAATTCCCTTAGTCTTTTCGGGATTAGTTGGTTGCTTGTTTTACGGCATATCAACCCATTTCGGTCATTTTAATGCCGAATAAATAATTTTTCATGAATAAAATACCCAGATCGTTTACATACATGCTATTGCTTAAGTGACCCATTGGGATTGCTTTATATTAACCTAGGTTTCTGGTATGATATTGAGCCAACGAGTGTTTTGTGTTTGAAGTTTCTGAGAAGTTTCGATATTTTCTGATCAAAGGAAGTACTTTCTTTCTCTTCTATGATGGACGGTTTGGAAACTCATGGAGATGGTCGACTGCATTACATAGCGTACTAATAAAGTGATAATCAAATTGTATCAACACGATTATCTGTTATCTTGTTACACCGACTTCGTCATATCATCATCACAACTTTTATTTTGCTCTGTCGGCTGGGCAGAAGTATATACCAACTGTACCTCACAGAGGGTAAGACCCACTCCCATGCTTTTTTATACGTTAATCTAATGATATTCTCTCTTGCGTGCTAAAGTGCATTAGTACTGTATTTTTAAGCAGTTTCACCCGTAAATGTTGAATATATTTTTGCACAGGCTAATGAGTCTCATTAGCTGTATGAAGTTGCATTAAAATACTGTACTAATGCACTTTGGCGCGCAAGAGAGAATATCATCAAATTACGTATGAAAAGCAATATATATATATATATATATATATATATTATATATATAATAATATATAATTATAGTATTTCAAATGGAAATTGAAGAATTTCTTCTTTTTTTCTAATTAAACTCGGATCAAATCAGCTAAAAGTCAGGCTCTTTATTTTCTACGTCCGTTTGTTGTAAATTTGAAGAATTTAGACAGACAAATACTTGACAAACTGCTTGACAATTTTGAACCGTAGAGAAATAGGATCAACACGAGAGTGATGTAGACAGAAAATACTCGTGTAGAATAAACCGACTGGAAAAATTGGAAATTAATTAAATATCGGTAACTGTTTTATATAATACTAGCAAATATATACACCTCCGGGGTGTTGGATATTTAAGTTTTAATGTAATAAAATAGTATATTAAATTAGTAAGGCTAATGAAACTAAATAAGAATGTAGATAAAAAGATGTGAAACAGAGGAGGGTATAATTGAAAAAATTTTTTTTAAAACAATCGCTTTCATTGCTAAATTTTCAGATTAACTATTTAGCTAAAATAGAAGAGTAAAGAATAAAATTACAGTTTTATCTCTTGATATAGGATTTTTTTCATTCTGAGTGGGAATGCCGACGGGATCGACGCAATTTTTCACCCACCACACATGAGCTCGGTTTGTGGGTGTCCCACGTTAATAGGCCTTGTGGCCTAACCGTACAAGTGTGGTACGAGGTAAAATACAATGTAGACCCGCCCAACGTGGTGGGGTCAGTGGCTTCGACCCTGGGATCTTTACAAGATAATAGCGTCGATCCCAGGGCTTTCCCCAGGCAACACTTGCCACCTTGACTTAAAGGGGCAGAGCTAGGTTTATTGCCCAGTGCCTGAGGCGCCCACTTCGAGGGAATGCCGAGGGGATCGACGCAATTTTTGTTCTTTCCCACCCATGAGCTTCGGCTTGTGGGTGGGAAACGAGGCCTTGTACCTAGCCATACAAGTGGGTATGAGGCAAATACCTGTAGCTCTGGCCAACGCCAGGGTCCAGTGGCTTCGGCCCTGGATCTTTCTACAAGTTAATAGCGTCGATCCCAGGGGCTATCCCTCCAGGCATACCTGCCCCTTGATTTAAAGGGACAGTGCTGGGTTATTGCAAGCACCTGAGGCACCCCCCTTGAGGGGGAATGCCGACAGGATCGACGAAATTTTTTCCACCTACCATCCATGAGCTTCGGCTTGTGGCGCCCACATAAAAATGTTCTTGTGTCGCGCCCTCATAAGTGGGATGAGAGGCAAATACCTGTAGATTATGGTCAACATTACTTTAAAGTAAAACAATTTTATTAAAATTGAGGCTTAAATAAAAATGAAATCATGGAGAATGTGACGTAAATAGCTAAGGAAATTGTGAGCTTGATATGATATAGTTTCGGTTACAGACAGAAAAACACACAATCTCCATTATAATAGTTTATTATTATCATTATGAGTTTTCACACCTGCCATAGCTCGTGTTCACTGGAGCTGAGTGACAGAAAAGTCTCCTCAGGTCTCCAGGACTCTTCTGAGTATTCTAGTTGATCCAACAGGGCTGTAGTTTGCATGGTCCCGATTCTTCTTTCTGGTTTCCAATTCCCCAAATTCTTTCCAGAGTTTTGGGGTCGTTCCAAGGCACCAATTACAATTGGTAGACTTTCACCTTCATGTTCCACATTTTCCTCAGTTCTTTGGCAAGGTCAAGTATTTGTCTATCTTTTCGCTTTTTTACATTTTCACTCGTTTACAGACAGAAAAACGCACAATCTCCATTATAATAAGATATAGATATATATAAGCACATATTCTCCCCCCCATATATATATATATATATATATATGAAGTAGTCAAAAAGTGTGTTTGAAAATGGCGAATGCGACAATTTGTGGGAGATATGTGCTTAATCAAAGTCATACCTAATTTGTTAATTAATTAACTATAACTAAATGAATTAGGCGTGCATATCGGTTTAAATGATTTGGGGTGCGATATACATACCAGTTTTTTAAAAATGAACGAGAAATTCTGGGGGAGCCAGCTAGTGTAGTGGTTGAGAATGTCCGGTAGGTAGGGTTCGAATCACGCACAAAGCACTGCCCTGTCTATAGCTCTGCTGATGAGGCCTAATGGGCTGAAATGTACATACAGAGATGACTTTTTCTCGATTTGTTTACGCTTTACATTTAAACCGATATGCACGCCAAATTCATTTAGTTATAATTAATTAATTAATTAACAAAATTGGATGACTTTAATAATCTCCCTCCCCCCACACACACACACATAATATATATATATATTTGTGTGTGTGTGTGTGTGTGTTGTGTGTGACAGGTAAAAGTGATTAATGATTCTATCTATCAGTCATGTTGCTCCTTATCTATTTTTTATTGCCCTTTTTTATTTACTCCTTACTTGTTTGAACTTTGAAATTCTAGTCCTCTGGTAACACTATTGTGCCATTTTTTAATGCATGTATTATATTATATTTATATTAATTTAGTAATACATTAATGCGTTACGTAATTTATGCCTGCATTTCCCTAGGATTTCATCCCTTTTATTTCACATAGTTCTTTCTCCATGCTTCTTGTGCTTACATGAAAAGTGGAGATAATTAGATTCCCAAATAAGAAAGAACTTTTTGCCTGTCAACATTAGGGTTAACTAAGCGATAACTTCAAAAGAACTAGCTTTAGAGACAAAAGTTAATTTACTATTTAGGAGACAGAATTAAATGATCTTAAACCAAGCAGTTATATACCATTACCACACAGATTTACTTAGTTTCTCCTGAAGACGCGTGTACTTATAACACCGAAACCATGGTAGAGAAAAAACTTTTTACAACATTTACAACTATATTATATATATATATATATATATATATATATTACAGTCATCCACAGACACCGGGTTTCGACGTATCACGTCTCCACAGTGTGGCTAGACTTAGCAGACTACATCTAACCTGGAGCGAATCCCGATGATTTTTCATCTAACCTTTCAGCCATCAGCACTATTCCCAGAATCCATTTTGATACACCCCGTACTCTTCTGACACGAAACAACCGACCACCCCTCCTCTTATGCACGACCTCCTAATTCACCAGTATGAAAATGTTAACCATTGAAGCAAGAACTCTATCCTAAAGTCCTGAAGAAGGTCTAACAGACCGAAACGTTACAACATCGACATCACTACCTACAATAAACATCCATTTTCTACACCATCCCGTGTTGGTCTACCTTTCTCCACATACTCTCGATTAATTTCCTTCTTATTTCTCCCATATATATATTATATATATATAATATATATAATATATATATAAAGCAATTTAAGAGCGCCGCGTTTCGGGGTTTACCCCTCATCAGTGCAGCTATACTTATTTTTCAGCAGCTACCTCTGGTCGGGTTCGAGACCCGAACGAACTTTCGCTCGTCAAGTCTCTTACCATGGGTATACAAGCAGCTGCCAAGGATAGAAGGCAGACTAATCGCTATATTTCCTAAACCGGAAACAAAACTCACCAGAGGTCTCTAACTGTAAACAAGTGAGACTAGCTTTGGTTATTTTGGAGGTTGGGGGCTATCACAATGTAGTGTAAAGAAAAAATAAGGTAACAATGGTGTTGTTGTTTAACCTGTGATTTATTCTTAATATTTCGAGATAAAATCTCTTCTTCAGAAGAACAATGGAACTCGAGTAGTTGTCGTCTTGCAATGGCATTTTTAGTTTCATTTAACTAAAAATGCCATTGGCAAGACGACAACTATTTCAGTTCCATTGTTCTTCTGAAGAAGAGATTTTATCTCGAAATATTAAGAATAAATCACAGGTTAACAAACAACACCATTGTTACCTTATTTTTTCATTACACCTACATTGTGATAACCTTCAAAACCAACCTCCAAACCAATATAAATATATATATATATAATATATATATATATATATATATATATATATATATATATATAGAGAGAAGAGAGAGAGAGAGAGAGAGAGAGGTATGTGATGTCTTTCAATTAGGTAGTAAATTTGAAGTTTTCTTATCTAATTAAGTATCTCTGTCTAAGTAAATATGTCGTATCTTTAATAAAACTGCTAAGTAACGAGATTTGATGAAAATAAACCTTGTGATGAAAGATTCAGTTTGGAATTTTGGAGATTTTATAAACAGTTAGTTTTAGTATACTTAGCTCAGTCGGTAGAGCGTTCGACTAGGAACCTCAAGGTTCCTAGTTTCAATACGGCCCTCGCCAACTTTTTGTCTTTGTAAATTATTTTATAACTCTGCTTTCTTTTTCTCAAAGCTTTTTGCTAGCGATATTTATTAACAAAGTTTCAGATTTATTCAGTATCGGGTCAAAGGGGTGTAAATTGTTGATCAGAAATATTATTTTACTAGAAAGAAAAAAAAAACCTGTGGTATACTACAAGGTTTAGCTCAGTCGTGTAGAGCGTCGACAAGAAACACAAGTTCTTAGTTCGATACCGGCTCTCGCCAACACAGGGATCTGTGTTTGCGGTAAAGTGAGGAGCTGTTGGTGGGTGTGGCGTTCCGCCACAGACGCCAAAACAATCGCATTGCTCTAGCGCTATTGAAAAGAGGATAGACTCCCTCGGCTGATACCGGCTTTAGACCACCCCGATGACTTAGGGGCCGGTTTAGCTCAGTCGGTAAAGTGTCTGACTAGGAATCACAAGGTTCCTAGTTCGATACCGGCTCTCGCTAACTTAGCGTATGAGTAGCACATGGATCTGTGCGGTAAAGTGAGGAGCTGATGGTTGGTGTGGCTCTCCACCACAGACGCAAAAAAACAATCTCCTTGGTCTAGAGTTAGTGAAAAGGGGATAGACCCCCTCGCTGGGTGGCTGCTACCGACTCAAGGCCACTCCGACGACGACTTTTACATGTGCTTTGAAACTTCATTGGTCATGTACCGTGTACGTGTTTGAGGGCCGGTTTAGCTCAGTCGGTAGCGTGTGTGGCTGGGAACCACGAGGTTCCTGGTTCGATACTCGACCCTCGCCAACTCAGCGTATGAAATCGCACAGGGATCTGTGCGGTGAGGAGCTGCCAAACCCTTTGGCGCTCCACCTCAGACGCAAAAAACAATCTCCTTGGTCTAGCGCTAGTGAAAAGGGGATATACTCCCTCGCTGATTGGCTGACCCTTTTCTAATCCTTTTGGGACTGTTCCAAGTGCACCAACTACAATTGGTATCACTTTCACTTTCATATTCGATAACTTTTTCAGTTCTCTGGCAAGGTCTAGATATTTGTCCATTTTTTCATTTTCTTTTAGCTTTACCCTGTGATCTGCTGGCACTGCAAAATCCACCAGTTGGCAAGTTCTTTCTTTTTTGTTTATCAATACTAGGTCTGGTCTTCTTGCTGGGATAAGGTGATCCGTTTTTATTTCAAAGTCCCAGAGAATTTTATGCGTTTCGTTCTCAAGAACAGATTCTGGTTTATGCATATACCATTTTGTTGTATGGTCAAAATTTAATTTTTTTCATCATTCCCAGTGGATCACCTTCCCAACCCAGTCGTGCCTAGCTTTGTATTCTCGTTGTGCTAGTTTGTTACATTCGCAGAGTATATGGTTTACAGTCTCATCTCTATTACCGCAAAGTCTACATTTACTATTTTGTTGGGTCTTATCAATTTTTGCTTTGATATAGTTTGTCCTTATGGCATTATTTTGTGCAGCAGTTATAAGTGATTCCGTTTCTCTTTTGAGGTTTACCTTTCTTAACCATGTCCAAGTCTTTTCATAGGCAACCTCTTCTATTTGTCGTTTGAAGCGTCCATATGTCGTTTGAAGCGTCCATAATGTCGTTATTATTAATATATATTTAAAATAATAATAAATAGAATACATGTGTACATTAACAAACTCCTGGCCGAAACACGTGTTAGTAAATCTATTTTATCCATTCAGCATTTTCTTTCCTTTGTTTATTTTTCCTTTCAACACACACACACACACACACACACACACACACACATATATATATATATATATATATATATATAATGTGTGTCAAAAAAGTATCGAGATTTTTTGTACTTTTCGACACACCATGTATCCTGAAAAAAATAACGTTCCACTCATTCTTCATTTCTATCTTGGTAAATACAGCTTCAATCTCGATACGTTTTTGACACACCTCTATATATATATATATATATATATATATATATATATATGTGTGTGTGTGTGTGTGTGTGTGTGTGTGTGTGTACTGGGCCGTTTCTGTGTGCGTTATCGTTTCTAGATTTAATGAGCAAAACGTTTAAGTGAGGCGGCAATAGTGTTACGGGGTTATTGCTCATCTTTTAATGTTCCATAAAGGAATTACTAATGACTCTTCGATTGGCTTCATTAGGCCCAGGGAGTTTTTTTTCTTTCTTTCTTGGCTTTTTTCTTTCTTTTTTTTTCTTTTTTTTTTTTCTTTATTTTTTACTTTCTTTTTTTTCTTCTTGTTTTTGGGGGGATTGGGCAATAATAATAATAATAATAATAATAATAAAGAAGAAGAAGAAGAAGAAGAAGAAGAAGAGGAGAGAAGAAGAAGAAGAAGAAGAAGAAGAAGAAGAAGAAGAAGAAGAAGAAGAAGAAGAAGAAGAAGAAGAAGGAGAAAGAAGAAAGAAGAGAAAGAAGAAGAAGAAGAAGAAGAAGAAGAGAAGAGAAGAAGAAGAAGAAGAACCCGAGGGCTGTAACATCGGACATGATGATGATGATGACTTATATTTGTTCTACTGTAGAATACAATTAAAAGGTGATTGTTACAATTGGCTTCAAAGCAGAGTACTAGCCACTTATTATCAGGACAACGCCTTTTAATTGTATTGTACACTAGAACAAATAAATCTAGTTCTTACATCTGTAAACGAGAAGTTTATTTTCATTTCTCCAATACAAAATACACACTCGTACACAGACACGCAGACACGCACACACACACACATATATATATATAAAGCATTTTGAAGTTGCCTGTCAACTATTTCGGCGCGTAATGGTGTTACGATTTTATGGGCCGTCCTTTAGGCTTCAAGCAAGAGCGCCTTGTCCAGTTGAAATCTTGGTAAAGAATCCTTTGGTTGTTCCTTGGTGCTCCTCAGTATTGCAAGTCCTTCGTCAATGATTGCAAATTGACGTCTCTCAGTATCAGTGATTAAGTAGTCAACAAGCCACGCATTCGAGCTGTTGATTGGCTGAGGTTTAAACCACGTGACCTCGCTTAGTCTATAAATGTAAGTGGTGTATTGTAGCACACCTTATATAACAAAATACTGGGCACCTCACGTGGTGTAATGGTTAGTAAGCTAGATTTGCCGACCATTGTTAGT
>CM042166.1:47137367-47139867 GCA_023376005.1 Doryteuthis pealeii | reverse complement strand
CTAAACTGATTGGTTCTTCTTCTTCTTCTTCTTCTTCTTCTTCTCTTCTTCTTCTTCTTCTTCTTCTTCTTCTTCTCTCTTATACCTTCTCTTCTTCTTCTCTCTTATACCTTCTTCTTCTTCTTCTTCTTCTTCTTCTTCTTCTTCTCTTCTTCTTCTTCTTCTCTCTTATACTTCTTCTTCTTCTTCATCTTCTTTTCTTCTCTCTTATACCTTCTCTTCTTCTTCTCTCTTCTCTTCTTCTTCTTCTTCTTCTTCTTCTTCTTCTTCTTCTTCTTCTTCTTCTTCTTCTTTATACCTTCTTTTCATTTCTTTTCTCTTCTTTTCTTCCCTTCTTGTTCTCTCTTATACCTTCTTTTCTCCTTCTCTCTTATACCTTCTTCTTCCTAATTATATATATATATGATGTTTTCTATTTCCTATCCTTTCTTATATATATATATATATATTATATATATATATATATATATATATATATATATGGGGGGTGAGGTATAAGGAAAAGTGAACAAAAATAATGACTCAAACAAGTAGAAGTAGGAGAGAAATATTTCGTCATTCATCATTTACGGTTAGGGTTAGGGTTAGGGTTTGGGTTATTGCTAGGGTTAGGTTGCATGCGGGGTTTGGGGACTGCTTGTGGATTTCCTATTCCCTCGTTACTTTTTTCATGAATTCAATAACAATCTCGTCCATTCGGTATATGGAGAATTCGTTGGAGGGAGCCGACTCAACTGACCCAGGGTAAATACCATCACAACAACGACAACATTCACAGGTCAACTCAGAACAGGATTGGTACTACCTGTTAGGGTCTCATTTATAGGTCAAATAGACCTATTTGAAAATTACTAGTATTTGATAAAAAAATACTTGAAACCATTAAACTGTATGAACATCATTTGTATTAAGAATACTTTTTATCTGAATTTTTTAGATGAGGCTTGATAATTAGTATTATTCGGACTATTGTTATCATCTTCATTGTTATCTGTACAACGTTTCGGCCGATGTGCCCTCCGACCTTCTTCAGGTATTTCTTATCGGGTCGGGAACCATCTCGGACTCTGGAACCTTCTTGTCGTAATCGGAATCCATCACGGAACTTTGAACCTAACCCTTTATTTAGTCCACGGGGGTATCGTGTTCTCATTCCGCTAACCATAGCTGGGGTAGGAGTTGTGTTAATTATTTTTCTAACTGCCTCTACTCAGGATTGAACTCGGGATCCAGAGATAACTGTCACTTAGAACTAGCTTAACCTAACTACCTTATCCACTAGGTCATGTGTCCAATTGGACACATGAGTTAGGTTCAAAGTTCCATGATGGCTCCCGATTACGACAAGAAAGTTCACGAGTTCGAAAAGAAGGTTCCCGAATCCAAGAAGGTTCCCGAGTCCGACAAGAAGGCTGGAGGGCATATCGGCCGAAACGTTGTACAAATAACAATGAAGATGGGGACAATAGTCCGAATAACGCAGATAATACTAATCTTCAAGCCTCATCTCAAACATTCAGAGAAATATTTTAATAATTATACATATATAAAGGGCAATTGTGTGTATATGAATGAAACTTCGAAAATAAAACAATTAACGACAAAGTAAATATATATACACATTAAATATCACCAGGGCTTGGTTTTTGAGCAAAAATAATAGAGATTTGATTTATATTCGTGAAGATAATTAAAAAATAATATTTAGATGATAACAGCATGGAGATTTTTTTTTTCATTTAATATTTTAGATAGTAGACATTAACATTTCTTTTCAGAGTAGCTGGATCAATGCAAGGTCTATTTTTTTTTACATTGGGATTTAAATAAGGCATCCCACGAGGATTCAATTCACGATTCAGTAATAATGGATCGGTGGGACCAACTTTTAAAAAAAACCTCTACCCAGGCGACGCTGGGTAGCCGCAGCTAGTCCATATATAAATGTAGATAAATTTATTTTTTAAACTTTTTAAATCCCGAGCAACGCTCGGTAGCTCTACTAGCATTTAATATGAAAATAATATTTACCCAACAGGAAGTCTTTGACACAAGGTCACAAGAATGGGACATCCAGCGAAGGATCGAAATTACTTTTCAGTTGTAAGGGATTTGCGAGACTAGCTCGCTAACCATTATACCACGACGGTACGCCTAGTATATCTTATTATAATGGAGATTGTGTGTTTTTCTGTCTGTAACCGAAACTATATTATTAATCGAGTCACAATTCCCTTAGTTATTTACATCACATTCTGCATGATTTGATTTTTATTCAAACCTCAATTATTAATAAAAATAGTTTTACATTATTAATACTGTTGACCATATCTACATATTATTAACATGCAATTGTATTTATATATACAAAATATAGTGGTTTGCAGTGTGAAGGGAAAGGCTAATTTGCATATTGATATAAAATATTTGATTTTAATAAATATGTGCTCAGTATTATTGTTTCTAATTGTTTGGTTTTATTTAATGAATTGAAAATGGA
>CM042166.1:47119756-47137267 GCA_023376005.1 Doryteuthis pealeii | reverse complement strand
AGAGAGATTAGACCATAACTTGGTCTGCCCATGATGTGGAAAATATTGACAGCGGTAATACAAGAAGAAATATACTTTTCACTTAATTGATGTAAGCTTTTTCCAGAAGAACAGAAAGAATGCCGCAAGGGGAAAAGAGGAACACATGACTTACTTTATACAGATCAACACATCCTTAAAAAAGTTAAAAATAGGCGAAAAAATATTGCAATGGCATGGATCGACTACAGAAAGGTATATGACATGGTTCCAAATCAGGACACTATAAAACCGCTTGAAGAAAAAGAAAATTACAAATACTTAGGAATTTTATAAGCAGAGAATGTCAAACAAACAGAGATGAAAGGAAAAATGTTGAAAAGAATACCTCAGAAGAACAAGAAAGCTCTTAGAAACCAAGCTCAACAGCAGAAATCTTCTCAAAGGAATAAATACCTGGACCGTCCCTGTTATAAGATAATCTGGGTCATTCTTAAAATTGACAAAAGAAGAACTCAGACAGATTGACTAAAGGATGAGAAAATTAATGACAATGCACAAGGCTCTACACCCTAAAGACGATAGAGATAGATTATATGTATCAAGAAAGGAAGGGGGAAGAGGTCTGCGTAGAGGCCACAATCCAACAACTCGAAGACACAAAAAAGAGCAAAGACCGATTACTTATGACAGCCAACAATAGCAAATGTAACATATGGACAAACAGAAAAACAACAAAAACTAGAAAACAAAAATGAGAAGAAAAACAATTACATGGACACTTCAAACGACAAATCAGAGAGGTCGCACACGAAAAGACTTGGACATGGTTAAGAAAAGGAAACCCTAAAAGAGAAACTGAATCACTAATAACTGCTGCACAAAATAATGCCATGAGGACAAACTATATCAAAGCAAAAATTGATTAGACCCAACAAAACAGTAAATGTAGACTGTGTGGTGACAGAGATGAGACTGTAAACCATGTACTAAGCGAATGTAGCAAACTAGCACAACGAGAATACAAAAGCTAGGCACGACTGGGTTGGGAAGGTGATCCACTGGGAATTATGCAAAAAATTAAATTTTGACCATACAACAAAATGGTATATGCATAAACCAGAATCTGTTCTTGAGAATGAAACGCATAAAATTCTCTGGGACTTTGAGATAAAAACGGATCACCTTATCCTAGCAAGAAAACGAGAGCTAGTATTGATTAGCAAAAAAGAAAGAACTTGTCAACTGGTGGATTTTGCAGTTCCAGCAGATCATAGAGGGAAACTCAAGGAAAACGAAAAGACAAATACCGGGACCTTGACAGAGAACTGAAAAAGATATGGAATATGAAAGTCAAAGTAATACCAATTGTAGTTGGTGCACTTGGAACTATCCCAAAAAGATTAAAAAAGACTGGAAAATTTGGAAATCAGTGGAAGAATTAGAGACCATCCAGAATACTGCACTGCTGCAATCTGCAGAATCCTCAGAAGAGTCCTGGAGACCTGGGGAGACTTGTTGTCACCCAGACTCCAATGAAATACCATCAGCTAACACTGAAGTGAAAGCTCAAAAGGAGTAAATAATAATAATACTGGATAGAATTGGTGTACCCCTAAGGAAAACAAACAGAAACGCAAAAGCTAGGTGGGAGATTAGACTGGAAGGACAAATAAAAAAGCTGCAACAACAAACGAAAACAATAAAGAAAAATGCTAATACACATTCAACTAAAAATTTGAAAAGACAACAACAAATTAAGATGGAAGAAGTATAGTCTATAAATATAAGTGGTGTATTGTAGCACACCTTATATATATATATATATATATATATATATATATATATATATATATATATATTCAAACAACAGGTACTCCGGGTCAGAGCGGACATAGGAGCAATGGTGATGAATTGGTGCTCCACACTCCCTAGACCACCAGACCCGGAACTTCACCATCAGAGTTTAACGTCATTCCCAGGACATGAAGACCCTGAGTCACCGCCTTTTAGCACCCATATGATAAAAAGGGTTGGGTTTGCCATGAGGGCAATAGGGTTGGGGCTTGATGTGACCAGCCGATTGATTGGAGATGGCCTCTAGTCTAAGTAAGGACCAAAGTGGAGTGCTGCATATGCTGTTCGGCCACCTGGGTTCCATCCTTAAGCATAACGGGTCGAAACCCTCAGCCAACAGGTAGCCCCATTGGGGGGGTGAGTCTTACCCCTCTGCAGAGGCGCAGTCGGTGTATTCTAACGCCCCAGCCGACAGGACGGGTAAGAATGTAAGAACATCATCTCTATTATTTAATATGTCTGTCTGTCTGTCTGTCTGTTTCTGTCTCTCTCTTCTACTCTCTCTCTCTTAGCCTCTCTCTCTCTCTCTCTCTCTCTCTCTCTCTCTCTCTCTCTCTCTCTCTCATTGATTCACGAGCAATTCAGCTATATTTCTATGCATACTCTTTTCTTATTTGCAGTCCTTTATTATATACTAGAAGCGGCTACCCGGTGTCGCCTGGGTAGAGGGGATGCAAAAAAGGTTAGTCCCACAGATCTATTATTATTGAATCGCGAGTTGGATCCAGATAGTATACCCCATTAAAATCCCTATGTAAAAAAATGAACCTTGCATTGATCCAACTACTCTGAAAAGAAACGTTAATGGCTACCCAGCGTCGCTTGGGTAAAGTGGGGTGGTAGAAAAGGTAGTCTCGCAGATCCATTATTGTTGAATTGCGAGTTGGATCTTCACAAGAAGCCCCACTAGAATCCCCATGTAAAAAAAGACCTTGCATTGATCCAGCTACTCTGAAAAGAAATGTTAATGTCTACTATCTAAAACATTAAATGAAAAAAAAATCATGCTATTATCATTTAAATTTTATTTTCTAATTATCTTCACGAATATAAATCAAATATCTATTATTTTTGCTCAAAAACCAAGCCCTGGTGATATTCAATGTGTATATATATATTTACTTTGTCGTTAATTGTTTTATTTTCGAAGTTTCCTCCCTGACATACACATACACACAACTGCCCTTTATAGATAGATAGATAGATAGATAGATGGATAGATAGATCCATTGGGGTGAGTCTTACCCCTCTACAGAGGTGCAGTTGGTGTATTCTAACGCCCCAGCCGACAGGGCGGTCGCTGTACGAACTAAGTACACCCGAAGATAAGGTTTATGTATGACATAGTCTTATCTCTTCACCTCAGAAATACCTTGTTTATCTCGGTGTTAGTTACTTGCTGTAAAACTGTTAAAGAAAAGAAAAAATGGGTGAAGAAAAGAAAGAAAATTACATTGAAACTGAAAATAACACTGGACTGTTGTCGATAGAGAGAAACGTTGAGATTGGTAACTCTAACCTTTTATCTATGTACAAATCAGTGTAACTTAACTTTTTATATGCAAATTCCTCGGTTATGTGTGATTACCAACTGACAAAGGCGTGTCAAGATCCAATGACACCCATCTATTATCGCACCCATTCTTTTCCCATCAATCTTATATATATATATATATATATATTTATATATATATATATATATATAGGTTTGCTGGTTGGTTTTGAAGGCTATCACAATGCAAGTGTAAAGAAAAAAGAAGGTAACTGTGGTGTTGTTTGTTAACCTGTGATTTATTCATCTATTTATTAATCCCATCTACAGAAGATTACTAGAACTGAAGTTGTCGCTAGTGGCTGTTCATTTGATCTGTCTCATGTCTTCCAAATTCGGGGGGGGGGCTTGTTTATGTGTGTGTTTGTGTGTGTGTAAGTGTGTGTGTTCGCGTTTATGTTTATGTTCATTTGCTTTTCTTTTCTTTTTTTTGTTAATTATTATTTAAGATTTGGCTCGCCCTCTAAGCATGTTTTTTTTTCATTACTAACAGGACCATATGATACTTTTTTTATTAATATGTGTCTGAGATTAACATTCCAGATATCGTTTGATTGATTATGGGTGCGGGTGTGTAAATTTACTGTCTATCAAAATCATATATATATATATATATATATATATATATATATATATATGTATATATATATATATATATATGTTAAACAGAGAAATAAAGGAAAGAAAGTATTGAATGGATAAAATAGGATATTTTAATTAATTTACCTTTCACGTATATCGGTCAGGGGTTTATCCATGTTTACATTATTCTATGTATTATTATTTTTAAATAACAAAATGAAATGAAATAATAATAATAGGAAAAATTATTTCATTTCACTTTGTTATTTAAAAATTATTTCATTTCATTTTGTTTTTTAAAAATAATGATCGATAGAATAATGTACACATGGATAAACTCCTGACCGAAACACGTGTAAGTTAAATTAATTAAAATATCCTATTTTATCCATTCAAAACTTTCTTCCCTTTATTTCTCTTTTCAACATACCGTCGGATTCACTTCCATTTTCATTTTACACACACACACACACACACACACACACACAACACACACACACAAATATATATATATATATATATATATATATTATATATATATATATATATATTATTTTTTTATCTGGTTGAAATAAAATTATTACTGAATGACGATTTGTTAAAGTTTTTTCTTCTTTGAAAGTTAAATATTGCTCTGTATATAATCTAATTTATTGATTATTATACATTGAGCTCTCTTTAGGGATTTATAAAAATCCTTGTATGAATATATGTTTGCACCTACAAGAGCATACAGTATGGTTCTACAGTGAGGTTTTGAAAATCCCAAATAGAATCATCTCTTACACCCAGTCATTTGGATTCCTTACATTTATATATAATATATATAATATATATATATATATATATATGTGTGTGTGTGTGTGTGTGTGTGTGTGTGTGTGTGATGTGTGCATATATATATATATATGTTGAAAGGATAAATAGATAAAGCAGGAAAATGTTGAATGGATAAAATTGATTTAATATGAGTTACTAACACGTGTTTCGGCTAGAAGTTTGTTCATGTACACAATTATTCTATTTATTATTATTTTAAGGAATTAAGGAGATTGTTTCCTTCATCTCTTTTTTTTAATTATTATTAAATTTCTATTTTTTAAATAATTTTCATTATTTGTGTTTGTATATTTATTAACTAAACCTCGATCTGTTGGTGCAGCTGTCAGACGAGTTTAAATAAGCATAAGGGTTAAATCAAACTTAACAGACCTAAGTTCCACCATCGTATGTCAACTCGTCGAAAGAAAAAAAAATCCCAAAAATCAGGGAATTAATCGAATTTAATGAAATTTTCAGTGTTGATATATCAATGAATAATAGATATAATACACCAGTTATTTTATTTCAAAACTTTTATATTTTTTCAGGTCAGTTAACTTTGAATCACGTATCTTTGAAGCATAATACAGATTCTCAAACATACGTGGTTCAAAGTTAACTGACCTGAAAAAATATAAAAGTTTTGAAATAAAATAACTGGTGCATTATATCTTGTATTCATTAATATATCAACACTGAAAATTTCATTAAATTCAGTTAATTACCTGATTTTTTTTTTCTTTCGGCGGAGTGACTTACGATGGTGGAATTTAGGTCCGTTAAGTTCGATTTAACCGGCATTAGTCTCCTTAGTAAGATGAGGAACTGTGATTATAAGTGTGATGAATGTTTAGTCAGAGTTAATACTTAGAAAAATACTTATATTGTCTACACACAGTCAAAACCAATACTTAGGAAAAAAAGCATTCTCGTTTCTCTTTCGTTAAAATATCGTTAAAATTCTTTCACAGAATTTTGGTTTTTATGTTTATTTTTTTGTTTGTTTGTTTCTTTTTCCGGGTTGAGGCTGAAGCGCTCGGGTGCCTGATAATAGCCAATTAGGCAACACCCCCACACCGACAAATACTCAACATTATCCGGGTAATAGGTGAGGCTCGACATCCTGTGTTATGTTTCCTTGTTATTGTTAACAATGAAATGTCACTAATACTGACAGTTCTCTCCTTCAACTACTTAAAAATACAAATAAAAACCCAAAACAAACAATAACATAATACTATATATATATATATATAATATATATATATATATATATATATGTGTGGTGTGTGTGTGTGTGTGTGTGTGCGCGCGCGCGGTGTGTGTGTGTATGTGTGTGAAGAGAAAAATGGAAGTGAATCCGACGGTATGTAAAATAGTGAAAAACTTTTGAAAAAAACTCAGGATCAAATAAAATGACTGATATCTATTTAGCCAATGCTGCAGTGTTTTAATCTGTTTAGTAGATCTTCTTCAGGGCTTTTGTTGATATAAGGAAAAGTAAAATTTATCACAGAATAATAAGGAGACTGTGATCGGTTTGTTTACAATGTTTTGAATGGAAAGTTAGCGTTCTTAGAATAGATTCGAAAATTTATGAGACGCTAGGATAAACGGTTTTTGAAGGATGACGTCGAACAATCTTTTTCGTTGTGTGTGTGTGTGTGTGTGTGTGAGAGAGAGAGAGAGAGAGAGAGAGAGAGAGAGAGAGAGAGTGTGTGTGTGTGTGTGTGTGTGTGTGTGTGTGTGTGTGTGTATGGAAATGTGAGTAGATTAATCGTTTTTCATTTGAGTCTGTGTGGGCGCGCTTGTGTGTATGTGTATGTTTATTTTGTATGTTTATTTACTTATTTGTTTTTATTATTAAGTACGTGACGAGAAAGTGTGTGTGTGTATGTGTGTGCACGTGTGTGTGTGTGTGTGTGTGTGTAAAATTTATTAGTTAAAGTTGTAATTATTATTTTGCTTTTGTATTGTAATTGGTTGTATATCTATTATTTATTAAATATCAAATGTACACATGCATATGCATACATACATATACCTACGCATATATATATATAATATATATATATATATATATATATATATATATATATATATTTATATATATCACAGTTACTTGCCAATCCACGAAGCAAACAAATATATTTACTTCTGGATTTATTTAAATCGATTTAAGAGTGCTCAATAAAAAGAGCTAAATATACGTTTTAAAAAACAAATGGTTTGAAATACTCCGACTGCAGTTTCACGCAGTAGCGAATCTTCAGGGAGTTGCTTTGTCCAACCATCGACCTGTATTTATATCTGAGTTGTACACATTCTCAAGTAAGTGGGTGTGCCACCTACCCTCCTTTTCCCTTACGTAATGCCTGAATCTACTAGGCATAGTCTATGTTTGTTTACGTGCCTACATTTATTTATTAACTCCGATTGCGAGTTCAATATCATGTCTGGGTCGCTGGGTTATCATTTCCTTTATGTGGTGGTGCTTTCTTGGTGATTTTTTCCACTCCTCCTCCGGATCTCTACTATACTTTTCTTTTTAAAACCTACACATATTTTGCTAGTGTAGTTGTTTCACTATATTTGTTATCCCTAAATGATAACCTGTGCTGAGATATCCGATGTTTTATAGCCTGCTGCGTTGCCCCTACGTAAATTTTGGTTTTCTTTGTGGTTGGTGACTTTACCACTGCTTCATACACTACGTCCTTTAGAAAACATTTTCACTTTTTCTCTGAATGTTTGAGATAAGGCTTGATGATTACTATTATCTGCATTATTCGGACTATTGTCCTTATCTTCATTGTTATCTGTACAACGTTTGGGCCGAGTCCGAGAAATACCTGAAGAAGGCCGGAAGGCATATTGGACGAGAAGTTGTACAGATAACAATAAAGATGAGGACAATAGTCCGAATAACGCAGATAATAGTCTTTTCACTTATTTTGTGTTGAGGTTTGTAGAATTTGGATTAGTTCGTTGTGGATTTCAGACTGTCCCATAAAGTTTGTTACATTTACATATAAATTTCATCAATCAAATGTACTAATTATTATGGGACAAAGGTAATAAGAAGAGAAATTTCAGTTAACTTCTGTCCCATAAAGTTTGTTACATTTACATATAAATTTCATGCACTAAATGTACCAAATATTATGGGACAGAGATAGAAATAATAATTGGATGCTGATTCTTTACAAGACCGCCCAAATCATCGAAAATGTAATGCAAAAATATA
The DNA here is from genome assembly GCA_023376005.1 of Doryteuthis pealeii. Classification (NCBI taxonomy): domain Eukaryota; kingdom Metazoa; phylum Mollusca; class Cephalopoda; order Myopsida; family Loliginidae; genus Doryteuthis; species Doryteuthis pealeii. The sequence goes on along the minus strand of CM042166.1, from coordinate 47,129,228 downwards.
AATCCTGATTATCTGGTGTTGCTTATCTGCCAAATTATTAATTCTTATGAATGTCATAACCTCAGCATTTTATGTTTGTTCAAATACTTACGTGTAGTATATCCTATAGGTCAAAATGAAGGTTTTCTTAGATCTACGAATACTTTATCAATGATATTGAGCACTCTTACTGAAGGCGTGTGGCGTAATGGTTATCGTCATAGAAAATGGACTTGGGGACACGAGTTCAAATCCAGGACAAGGCTGTTTGTACTTAACATAGTGCTAATATCCTAGGGAAAGGTATTAATCCAACTATTCTTATCGTTGAGGTGTAACACAAATTCCCAAAGACACGTGGTTCAAAGTGAACTAACCTGTAAAAATCTAAAAGTTTTTAAATAAAATAACTGGTGAATTATATCTTTTATTCATTAATATATCAACACTGAAAACTTCATTAAATTCGGTTAATTCCATGATTTTTGGTATATTTTTTTTAAACTTTCGGTGGGGTGACATACGATGGTGGAATTTAGGTCCGTTAAGTTCGATTTAAACTATACTTTTCCTTATAATAAGTGTGTCACGAGCAGAGGGGTTGTTAAATATGTATATTGAGCACATTAAGTAAAATAAATTGGCCTTGTGCCAGACTTGATAGAAATAGAGTTTATGCTTTAAAAAAGAACCCCCACCCGCCTGACAAGCTACTCGTTTTAACCTTTTCGTTAAGTAATTCACCTTCTGGTCTGACAAGTTTTCAAAAGGGACTTTGGGTTGTCAGCTGGGAGGAAATGCATGATAATATATATATATATATATATATATATATATATATATATATATATATATATATATATATATATATATATGTGTTGTGTGTGGGTGTGTATGTATATATATATATATATATATATATATATATATATATATATATACGATTATTTCATAATGACCTAATTTTGACAACTGTCTATCACGTCAGCCATTTCCGTCGGAGTTGCCTTCGAGAAAGTGACAGATGAAGCGTGAATTAGAAATATTTTGGTTTTCGCTGTTGAAGAAAAAGAAAATGTCTTTGTTTATTGTTTTTTTTCCCTCTGACCCAAAGGAGTGGGGTTGATTGTTGAAGAAATTCCGACTAAGGCACACGTACAGGTCCGTAAAAAAAGGAACGAACAGATATAATACCATGTAACATTTACTATTAAAAGCAGTAGTCGCTTATATATATATATATATATATATATATATATATATATATATATATATATTATCATAATGGTACACGGTAATAACCTACTCGAGTTTCACCATAAGGATCTTCAGGGTTAAATCCACCGGATTTAATCAAGATATTGATTAATTGCAGTCGATTTCACGTGTGTATTTTTTCGCGAAAATCGACTGCAATTAATCAATATCTTGATTAATCCAGTGGATTTAACCCTGAAGATCCTTATGGCGAAACTCGAGTAGGTTATTACCGTGTACCATTAGGATAATAAATTTGCTCTACTAACGTATCGAGCACTTTATATTTGTTATATCGCTGTCTTATCATTGTGAAACTTGCATTAACTAACCATTGTGACCATTTTCACCGGTAAGTCATCTTTTCCACAAATACCATATATATATATATATATATATATATATATTATGTGTGTGTGTGTGTGTGTGTGTGTGTGTGTGTTATGTATAAGCTTTGTTTGTGAACGTTGTTTTTTTGTTTTTTTTTTTGTTGTTTTGTTTTTTTTTTGGTCTTTTGAAGCATTGGAACAAAACAAGAAAAAACAGAACAAAAATCAGAATTTTAATATTCAATTGTTGTTCTGTTCCTGGTTTGATCAATTCCGATATTTCGGAGGAACATTCACCCTTTTTCAAGGTATATATGAGACGATCTGGAGAAAAATGAAATGCTGTATATGAGAGCAAAAAAATAAATGAAGTGAAAGAATTTGGCATTTTTTAGCCGTTATTTTTCTTTCGAAATTGTGTGACGTAACTCATCCAAAATACGATCATGGTAATCGTTCGAAATGCGGCATGACTTTGATCGTGAAACTTATGAGCAACTTAAAGTTGGAAAAAATAAAAATAAAGATAAAAAATAAATAAATGAATAAAATGATATTACGTGACAGCATTAGCCTTCGGCTCCTCGCCGTGTTTTAGGCCGAAATACGGGTTTTCGTGGAATTTCTGCATTTTTTTTCGAGGGTTATGATGATTGTGGTGAAATATTAGGTATGGGATGTGCGAAAGTATTTGCATGTGTTTAAAATAATATATATATATATATATATATATATATATATATATGATTTTATATGAAAAAGATGACTTACCGGTGAAATTGGTCACAGTGGTTAGTTAATGCAAGTTTCACAATGATAAGACAGCGATATAACAAATATAAAGTGCTCAATACGTGAGTAGAGCAAATTTATTAATTTAATATAATGTTAAACAGTAATAAGCTACTCGAGTTTCACCATAAGGATCTTCAGGGTTAAATCCACTGAAGTAATCAAGATATTGATTAATTACAGCCGATTGTACGTGTGTATTTTTTGCATATATATATATATATATATATATATATATTATATATATATATATATGTGTGTGTGTGTGTGTGTGTGTGTGTGTGTGCATTTTTTGGCAAATATATATATATATTGGCAAATATATATATTATGCGTGTGTGTGTGTGTTTGTGTGCGTATGCAAATATATATGTGTATTTTTTGGCAAATATATATATATATGTGTGTGTGTGTGTGTGTGTGTGTGTGTGTGTTTATAATTTGCTTGAAGCATTGTATTTATACTGGTTGGTTTTGAAGCCTATCACAATGCAAGTGTAAAGTGATAGCCTTCGAAACTAACCACCAAACCAATATATATATAGGCTCCCAACTTTCATGGTAGAGCACTGTAGGGGAGACATTAGTTGAAATTTCACCGTTTAGCGTAAAAGCAATTATTCGCCTGTTGTTTACAGACTTGAGTTCTCTGGTGATTGTAAAAACATACATCCTGTAGGTTTGTTTGTATCAATAAATTGTTCGCCCTTGGCTGACAGTCCCTGATAGCCGTGGGGATTAGGAGCTTGACAGACGAAAATTTTGTCACTGATGAGAAGTAAACTTCGAAACACATATCTATGGATGGCTGGTCGAATCACGCACAAGGCGGTCTTCCTATCTATAGCTCTGCTGATTAGGCCTAAGAGGCCGAAATGTACATACAGAGATTGATTTTTCTCGATTTGTTTAGCCTTACATTTAAATAGGTATGCCCACCTAATTAATTAATTATTAATTAATTAACTTTCAAAATTAGGTACGACTTCAATTAAGTACATATTCTCCCAATATATATATATATATATATATATATATATATATATATATATATATATAATATATATATATATATATGGTCAATTTACGGACTTTTCAAGTCGTAAATTGTTAAAAATGTTGTTTTTTTTTAATTGTAAAAAAAATTGTTCAAAAAATTTTAAAAACGTCAAAGGAAAATGGAAAATTATCTTCAAATTTATGTGTTAAAAAGAAAAAAAAACAACAAATTTCTGTTACATATGACGTACGTGTTTGCATTTTAAATAAATTTACGATAGATTATCTTAGCGCGAAGAATTAGAGCAACGTAATTTTCTATGGAGAATCATACATGTAATCATTTTTAGACTGAAACAAAAACAAATTATTGAGAGAAAAAAAGAGCTGGGAAAATCAAAATTAGAATGTTAAAAATTATTTACAATAAAATTCTATCAGATATATTATAAAAAGTTACATTTTTTCTTCGATACATTCCTTAAGGTTAGTGTTAGGGTTAGGGTTAGTCTACTTCGGGAGTTTCGGACATTCAATGCTATTTATACGTAAAATGCTATTCTAATGATATTATCTCTTCTACATCTACATTTTAGAAAAGACATCTAAAATTTCTGTAGCCTTAGAGCAGTGGTTCTCAACCTTTTTGGGCCCAGGAACTTTTTCACCATATGCCATATGGAGCGCCCTTAGTTTAATGGTTATGTCGTAGTATTTTAGGCATGTTTTACAAAGGTGCCCCGATGTTGTGGAACGCTAGGTTCAGCCAAATGGCTTTCGCCTTCATATATGACGTCACGCCCACCTAAAAACTCCTTGGACACAGATTTCCTGGGTATGACGTTATACTGCATCTAATGGTGAGGTTCCAGTTTTGGAGTTCTGGTGAGCCTGGAGTACCCCTTTATAACTATTGCTCTCAGGTTCACTCTGACCCGGAGTGGTAGTACCTATTAGGGTCCCATCTATAGGCTAAATAGAAAAAATGAGTTTTAACAAAATTTTGAATAACCACCAAGAATGAATAAAACAAAACTTCGTAGGCATAAAATACCCCGACAAGGGTTGACATGCCGTAAAATCCAACCAACCAACCAACCATTGAACCATTGAATAAACTGAGTATTCCAGAATATAGGAACATCTCGGTTTAGCTCAGTCGGTAGAGCGTTGGACTAGGAACTACAAGGTTCTGGGATCGATACCGACCCTCGCCAATTCAGTGTCCTCGCCTATGAAGCACAAGGTTCCTGGTTCGATAACGGCCCTCGCCAACTCAGCTTTTGAGTAGCACATGGATCTGTGCGGTAAAGTGAGGAGCTGACGGTAGGTGTGTCGCTCTACTTCAGACGCCAAAACAATCTTCTTAGTCTAGCTCTTGTGAAAAGGGGATAGACTCCCTCGCTGTTTGGCTGATACCTTTGACAGTTTTTAAACTGCTTACAACCACAGGAGGCGCTCCTGGTTATCGTCGTAGGAAATGGACACGGTGATCCGAGTTCAAATCATTTCACATAGTACTAATAACCTTGAGAAAGGTATGAATCCAACTATTCTCCCTCCAGCTATGGGTAAATACTAGGATATTCTGGGCTCTTTAACATTGGTATGGCAACCGGTCTAGAAGAAGGAAAATTCTTAATTCAATATCCCGGGGAAAGGTATGAATCCAATTATCCTCCCTCCAGCTATGGGTAAATAGTAGGATGGACTGGTCTCTTTAACATTGGTATGGCAACTGATGTAGGAGAAGGAAAAACTCTAAATTCAAACTCCACTTTAAACCCCCCTTGTGTCTCGCGGAGGGTTGAGTAAATATATATATCCCCCAGCACCCAAAACTTACTGTCTTATCTTCTCTAAATGCAATGAGAGAGAGAGAGAGAGAGAGAGAGAGAGAGAGAGAGAGAGAGAGAGAGAGAGTTCTTAGTTCAATATCTCGAGGAAAGGTATGAATCCAATTATTCTCCCTTCAGCTATGTGTAAATAGTATAACAGACTGGGCTCTTTAACATTGGTATGGCAACTGGTGTAGGAGAAGAAAAAACTCCCCTTGGGTGGTGCAGAGGGGTTGGGTAAATACATATCCCCCAGCACCCAAAATATATTGTCTTATCTTCTCTAAATGCAACGAGAGAGAGAGAGAGAGAGAGAGGAGAGAGAGAGAGAGAGTGGGGGTGGGGACACTGGCCTGACCGGAAAGATGTCGGTATTGAGGAATAGTCTTTGGAGTTGCGTTACGTCAGCCCGGGGTGAGGGTGGGGGTTTGTTGGAAGGAACGCCGCAAAGATAGAACATGGCGTGTCGGGCGGCTATGTCGGCTAGACCTGGGGCACACAGTCTGCTTGGCATTCGCAGACAGTAATTATAAAATGCTACATAAATTGGTCTTCTTAATTGCACGTCTGTCTGTTCGTCTTACGTTCTGTCTGCGTGAGCGAGCAACTGATGGCGGAGGAAAATGGCAAATTGGCTGAGTTTTTTTTCTTTTTTTTTTTTTGAGCTTGGAATGTCTGTCTGCAATTATATGTTAATATATACATCTTTTCTCTGTTGCTCCTCCCCCCCTCTCATTAACACATACTCACCCCACCTACACACTAAAATACAGATATCATTAGTTGATATCTGCCCTATTTGTTTCCTATTCTTAAACATCTTTCTCTCTTTGTGTCTTACTTTATATATATATATATATATATATATATATATATATATATATATATATATATATATAATGGAGGGTGCTATTCGCAGAGTTCCGTCCAGGGCCCCCTGCCTTAAAAAACGCTAGGCGATGATAGGTCAAAAAACTAACCATCATATGAATGAAGTCCCGAGCTGAAGCGGTGCGTGTTTTATATGAAAAAATAATTTGTCGATTGAAGGCGTTTTATCGACAAATTATTTTTTTTTTGGGGGGGGGGCGGTTTGAAGGCGTTGAAAGTAAGCCAAATTTTTGAAAATATTTAAAAAATAATAATAAAACAGCGCTTAAGGCGTTTTTCCCAAAAAGTTAATGCGATATTTTACCACCTCCAGTTTTTTTCGACAAGTAAATGTAATATTTTATAATTTAAAAAATATGGCTTACTTTTAACGCCTTCAAACCACAAAAAATTGTCAATAAAAACGCCTTCAATCGACAAATTATTTTTTCATATACAGCAGACACCACTTCAGCTAGGGACTTCATACGTGGGTTTGTTTTTTGACCTATCACTGCCTAGCGTTTTTTTAAGGCAGGAGCCCGGGACGGAACTCTGCGAATAGTACCTATTGGAGATTTGGTGTCTTTCTGTCTGTAACCGAAACTATCACTGCTTGCGTCTGTTGGATTATTTTGGGTACATAAGGTGTGCTACAATACCACTTAAATTTATAGACTAAGCGAGGTCACCTGGTTTAAACTTCAACCAATCAACAGCCCGAATCCGTGGCTTGTTGACAACTTAATCACTGATACTGAGAGACGTCCATTTGCAATCATTGCTGGAGACACTTGCAATACTGAGGAGCACCAAGGAACAATCAAAGGATTCTTTACCAAAGATTTCCGCTGGACAAGCGCTCTTGCTTGAAGCCTAAAGGATGGCCACTAAAATCGTAACAGCGTCACTATATCCTCCGGAATTGCGTAAGTTTATCAATGGTTATTCAATTTATAATCAAAATCAACAATACAGAGAATAAAGAACAACCCTGTATTATATATACTCAGAGATTAAGTATGCAATATTAAACGGTCTACATTGTTAATATAATTTTAATAAATACATACCTGGTATTATTGATCCATATTCAGTTTGTTTTATTTCAATATTTATCTTAAGTTATCTAACGTAAAGCCTTTTATGAGAAAATTATTTACAAACAAAAAATAGTCACATAATGTTTTTTCTACATTAATTAATACCTTATATTTTACTAGAAGCGGCTACCCAGCATCGTCACATAGATCCAGTATTACTGATTCACGGAGTTGGTTTCCCACAGGATGCCCAATTAAAATCCCCACATAAAAAAGCCCTTGTGCTGACCCAGCCACTCTGAAAATAAAAATTAATGTCTACTATTTACAACATTAAATACAAAAAAATTATATGCTGTTATCATGTAAATTTTATTTTTTAATTATCTTCACGAATATAAATATAATTTTCATTATTCCAAGATATGATGATAGTGAATGTTTATATATATTCACTTTGTCGTTAATTGTTTTATTTTCATAGTTTCCTCTGGACATACAGATACACACAACTGTCCTTTATATATGCATAGATTATACGATGAAAAAAAAACGTTCTGTTTTGATTATGATAATCAGATCAGAATATTTTTGAGGCCTCTCAATGAAAAACCTTAAATATTTGAATTAATTTGAGTTTAACTATTAGAAACTTGATTTTATTAGAAAGAAAGCATATTTATTTGAAATTTGACAGTGAAACTATTTTTATATCTATTCTTTAAAAAAATAAGATCTCAAAGAGCTGTTTACATTTTTTACGAAAGGGCGTGGCAAAAATTAATTTTTACCCAAACTTAATGTCTATATAACATTATTAATTCAAAGCGTAGCTGATCGAATATCAAATGATTATAGTATACTATTCTATAATTGATAATAATTTGATAACAAATATAAAAATAATATATTATACTAAGTATAGTATATTATTTTTTAAATCGAAAAGTTCACTGACTTGAAAATATCACGAAAAGAAAAGAAAACTAAATGCAAAAAAGAAAAAAAATTGAGACAATTTTTTAAAAAGAATTTTGAATGTGCTTAAAAGTTAAATATTGGGAATTGGAAACTCAAATTTTGGGGATTGGCTAACTTTAAGATAATCCACACCTGTACACAATTTCAAAAAAATTGAAGTGCAAAATTTTGACAAATTTTTGCAAAATGTTGTAGTTTCGGTTCTGAGCAAATATCAAACTATCTTTTGGTACAAATAATGTCCAATATATGTGAAATCATTATAGAAAAATGGATGTTGTAGACGCAGTACCACATCGGGATATTCTTTTTGCTATGAAAAATTCAGAAATCATCAATAACCTAAATTTGTTTCACTTTAAGACTGTTTCGGTAGCATTTTGTGATTCCTTGGGCAAACATATTTATATAAACCAATTTTTAGGAGTAGGGAAGCTCTAGAACTCATTTTACATGATTGGTTACAAAAGGTTGCATTTTACACAACACCGCTCAAATTTAGAGAGCTAAAAATCGTCATAACTCCGCCAATTTTTGGAATTGAAAGCTCAAAATTTGGGAATTGGTTAACTTTATTATAATCCACTTCGACAAAAATTTCAGAAGAATTGAAGTGGGTAGGTGACATGGCCTGGATGATTTGACCTGGAATCAGCCCCCCCCCTATATTATATATATATATATATATATATATATATATATATATATATATATAATAAAACACCTTTTTCTGGCTAAAAAATAGGGGTAGTATACTGCACGAAGTCGTCCATTATTTGAATATATACGGTAGGTATACCCCATTTGTCGTCTGCTTTTCATTTTAAAAACGAATCAAAATTAATTAAATCGATTATTCAAGGTCAATTTTTTGTTTAAGTCGAAAAGTAGTTACATAATTAGCATCAGTAAAAAAGCTAAATAATATTACATATGTATCTATTTTAATACATTTTTTTTAAATTGCTTAAATATATCTTAAACATGGCCGCCGGATTTGCCGTAAAATCAGAAAGTTTTGAAATAAACTAATTAATGCATTATAAAATTCATTTATTGATAAATCAACACGGAAACTTTCATTAAAATCGGATAATTCCCTGATTTTTTGTAAATTATTTTCAATCGGGGGGGGGGGGGTAAATCTGGTTTGGTTTTGGTTTGGTTTATTTTGTTTTACGGCATATCAACCTCGGTGGGTCATTTAATGCCGACAAAATTTTGAAATAAAACTCATTCTCAATGGATACTAATTTTTTTTTTATAAAACTCTAATGTTTTTCTATTTAACCCATAGACCCAAATAGTGAAACGCCTAACACAATGGGATAGCGGTACAACATCACGGAAAGTGATAACAAGGGTAAGCAATGCCTGAGAAGCG
>CM042166.1:47088865-47119656 GCA_023376005.1 Doryteuthis pealeii | reverse complement strand
AGAGTTAACGTCATTCCCGAGGCAAATAAGACCCTCAGTCACCGCTTTCTAGTACCACTATGATAAAAGGGGTTGGGGCTTGCCATAAGGGCAATAGGGTTGGGGAAATCATATAGGTGCTAGGGCTTGACGTGACCAGCCGATTGATCGGAGGGGGCCTTTCCGACCGCTAGTCTAGCCCAAGATAGAGCCAAAGTGGAGTAGTGCAAGTCATGAACTGTTCATCCACCTGGGTTCTATCCTTAAGCATCACGGGTCGCCACCCACGGCCAATAGGTGCTCCCATTGGGGAGTCTTGCACCTCTGCGGGTGAGTAGGGGGTAGCTGGCTAAGAAAGGTACCAGGTCACACACAAGTAAAATTTTAGAATATTAAATGACGTATCAGCAAACTGGGTACATTCACAAATCAAATGAGTTCAGAAAAATTGATAAATATCGCTTTAGCTCAGTCGGTAGAGCGTTCGGCTAGAAACCACAAGCTTACTAGTTCGATATCGACTCCAGGTGATTATTTTAGCGTCTGATGTGGAGCGCCACATCAACCACCAGCTCATCACTTTACCTTACAGATCCCTGTGCTACTCATACACTGAGTTGGCGAGTGTCGGTATCGAACCAAGACCTTGTGGTTCCTAGGCAAATAATAAAAGTAATTTATAATTATTACAGGTTTTTTTTAAAGGAATTCTAGGTGCCCCTGGTAGGTGTGGGTGGGTGGGTGTGCTAGGGTAGGGTCCGGGGCAATTGCCCCTTTTGCACCGTTATAATTCTGTCCCAGCATCTAATCTTATTATAATGGGATTATGTCTATGGGCCGGTATCGAACCAAGAACCTTGTGGTTCCTAGGCAAATAATAAATAATTTATAATTATTACAGTTTTTTTAAAGGAATTTAGGTGCTCCTCTGGCAGGTGTGGGTGGGTGGGCCAGGGTAGGGTCCGGAGCAATTGCCCCCTTTTGCACCGTTATAATTCTGTCCCATCTAATCTTATTATAATGGATATTATCTGTATATCTATCGGCCGGTATCGAACCAGGAACCTTGTGGGGTCCCAGGCGGACGCTCTAGCGACTGAGCTAAACCAGTATGTGAGAGTTGTAAGTTTGACTTCAGACTGGCCTTTTGTGTCCGTCTTTGAAAAGAACTGTGTTAATGACCGAAAAAAAAAATTCCCAGGAAGACACACAAAAGGCAGTGAGAGAAAATTCATTATTGTTTTTCGTCATTTTTCCCAGCATTGTTTTTTTTTTTTTTTTTTTTTTTTGTTTTTTTTACAGAAAACATGAACAATGAAATAAGCATCCGTCTGAAATTAGGAAGGAGAAGAAATGACAAAGGCAAAATCCGGTTCTTGTACAGAATAGCACACCTACAAAAATTTTATTTGAATACATCTGCCTCGGAGTCACTTGATGGTGTACTGGTTACCGTCGTAGGAAATGGATACGACGAAACGTGTCCAAATCCTGGACGAGGCTGTTTGCATTTCACATAGCGCTAATACTCTTGGGAAAAGTATGAATCCAACTATTCTCCCTCCAGCTATGAGTAAATAGTAAGGCAGACTGGTCTCTTTAACCTTGTTTTGGCAACTAGTCTAGGAGATGCAAAAACTCTGAATTTAAACCTGTTAAACTCCGCCACCACCTTCTAAAACAATTGGAATTCAGCACCATACTTCAAAGTAAGATTGGATGCACATGGACATGACGAAACAAAATCAAAACCTTGACGCGGCTGTTTGCATTTCACATAGCACTTAGACCCTTGGGATGGGTATGAATTAACAATTCACCCTCCAGCTATAGGTAAATAATATGGCAGACTGGGCTCTTAAACTTAGTATAATAACCTGTTGAGGAGAAGGAAAAACTCTGGATTACGACCTGTTAAGCTGACCTTGTGTCGTATCCTGTTTCAAACATACAAGTGATTATTATCATTACTTACTTAATTGCTTAGAAAAAGACTGACTTTGGCATTGAATAACCCAACATATCAATGACTTTGGCATTAAATTACCAACATATCAAAGACAAGATCAAATCCATGATGAGGCTTTTTGCATTTCACATAGCGCCGTTAATACCTTTGAGAAAAGTATGAATCTAACTATTCACCCTCCAGCAATAGATAAATAGTTGAGAAGACTGGACTCTTTAACCTTGGTTAGGTAACCAGTCTAGGAGAAGGAAAACTCTGAATTCAAACCTGTTAAACTCCATTTAAGAAATTGACCTCATGTCGCATCCTGCTCGTGGCGGGGGGGGGGGAATATCTATACTTTAAGCTAATGGCACAAATATCAGATGCTCAAAATTCTATGGATTAAGAAGTGAGTGGTCACCCAGTGAGAACCATATTCACTAAGAATGATTTGATAGCCAAGCTAATCATTACATCACATGTAGTGCCTCTAATTTGCCTTTTTTGCTGCTGTCTTAACTTGGAACCAGAAGGAAAAGAAGTCTACAGCCTATACACAATTAATCCAACGATTTCGTAATAGAAGTCCATCTCTGGTATTGCGTGATGTCTTCGTGATAGAAGTCCGTCTCTAGTATTGTGAGATGTCTTCGTAATAGAAGTCCGTCTCTAATATTATGAGACGTCATCGTGATAGAAGACCATCTCTAGTATTGTGAGATGTCTTCGTAATAGAAGTCCGTCTCTAGTATTGTGAGATGTCTTCGTGTTAGAAGTGTTTCTCTAGTGTTGCGTAATGTCTTCGTCATAGAAGTCCGTCTCTAATATTATGAGACGTCATCGTGATAGAAGACCATCTCTAGTATTGTGAGATGTCTTCGTGATGGAAGTCTGTCTCTAGTATTGCGTGATGTCTTTGTGATGAAGTCCGTCTCTAGTATTGCGAGATGTCTTGTGATAGAAGTCTGTCTCTAGTATTGCGAGATGTCTTTGTGATAGAAGTCCGTCTCTAGTATTGCGAGATGTCTTTGTGATAGAAGTCCGTCTCTAGTATTGCGAGATGTCTTTGTGATAGAAGTCCGTCTCTAGTATTGGCGAGATGTCTTTGTGATAGAAAGTGTCTCTGTGTATTGGCGAGATGTCTTTGTGATAGAAGTCCGTCTCTAGTATTGCGTGATGTCTTCGTGATAGAAGTCCGTCTCTAGTATTGTGAGATGTCTTCTAAATAGAAGTCCGTCTCTAGTATTGTGAGATGTCTTTGTGTTAGAATGTTTCTCTAGTGTTGCGTAATGTCTTCGTCATAGAAGTCCGTCTCTAATATTATGAGACGTCATCGTGATAGAAGACCATCTCTAGTATTGTGAGATGTCTTCGTGATGGAAGTCCGTCGCTAGTATTGCGTGATGTCTTCGTAAAGAAGTCTGTCTCTAGTATTGCGTGATGTCTTTGTGATAGAAGTCTGTCTCTAGTATGGCGAGATGTCTTTTGTGATAGTCCGTCTCTATATTGCGAATGCTTCATAATAGGAGTCTGTCCTCTAGTATTTGCGAGATGTCTTTGTGATAGAAGTCGTCTCTAGTATTGCAAGATGTCTTCTTAATAGAAGTCCGTCTCTAGTATTGCGAGATGTCTTTGTGATAGAAGTCCGTCTCTAGTATTGCGAGATGTCTTTGTGATAGAAGTCCGTCTCTAGTATTGCGAGATGGCTTCGTAATAGGAGTCTGTCTCTAGTATTGCGAGATGTCTTTGTGATAGAAGTCCGTCTCTGTAGCGAGATATAGAAGTCCGTCTCTAGTATTGCGAGATGTCTTTGTGATAGAAGTCCGTCTCTAGTATTGCGAATAGAAGTCCGTCTCTCTAGTATTGCGAGATGTCTTTGTGATAGAAGTCCGTCTCTAGTATTGCGAGATGTCTTTGTGATAGAAGTCCGTCTCTAGTATTGCGAGATGGTTTTGTAATAGAAGTCCGTCTCTAGTATTGATGCGTAATAGAAGTCGTCTCTAGTATTGCTAATAGAAGTCCGTCTCTAGTATTGCGTGATGTCTTTGTGATAGAAGTCCGTGTCTAGTATTGCAAGATGGCTTCGTATAGAAGTGTCTCTAGTATTGCGAGTATGAATGTCTAATAGAAGTCCGTCTCTAGTATTGCGTGATGTTTCGTGATAGAAGTCCGTCTCTGGTATTGTGAGATGTCTTCGTGATGGAAGTCGTCTCTAGTATTGCGTGATGTCTTCGTGATAGAAGTCCGTCTCTAGTATTGCGAGATGTCTTCTTAATAGAAGTCCGTCTCTAGTATTGCGAGATGTCTTTGTGATAGAAGTCCGTCTCTAGTATTGCGAGATGTCATTGTGATAGAAGTCCATCTCTACTATTGCGAGAGGTCTTCGTGATATATATATATATATATATATATATATATATATATATATATATATATATATATATATATATGGGGGGGTGGAATTAAACAAAAGGCACGTCTCCTGTTTAACGATTTTATTCGTGATCTTTGCAAGCTTTCTGGCCAACTTTTTTATATTTGGATTGAATTCTCGGATTAGTCCACCGAAGTTCACATCCCGAGTATTTTCGGCACTTCGAAGTGCCATCATCAGAGGTGATAGTTTTTTTTTTTTTTAAGTATATTAATAGATGTGGAGGCTGGAGGTAAGAGAATTGATAGGAAAAGAATTATAGTTCGAAGTGCCGAAAGTATTTGGGATAAAACTTCGGTGGAATAATCCACGGATTCCATCCAAATGTAAAAAAGTTGGCCAGACAGCTCGAAAAGATCGTTAATAAAATTGTTAAACAAGAGACGTGCCTTTTGTTTAATTCTACATGTATAAATAAATGAATGCTGTCCAAATAAACACACACACACACACACACACACACACACATATATATATATATATATATATATATATATGAGGAGTAACGCGTTGAGTAAAATCGACAAAATGTGATTAAAATTGTGGAAATGCGGATAAAACACAAAACAACTTCGTTCAAATGATATTTGGCCTCGGTATATAACGAAGCTTTGTCAAATTTGTTGATGTGTTTTGTGTTTTATCCGCATTTTCCTCAATTTTCAAACGTATATATATATATATATATATATATATATATATATATATATATATGTATAATGGAAAAGATGACTTACCGGTGAATATGGTCACGATGGTTAGATGGTGCAAAATTCAGGAAGGTAAGTAAGCGATATAACAAATACAAAGTGCTCAATACGTTAGTAGAGCAAATTTATTACAATATAGGTACAAGTGATAACCTACTCGAGTTTCACCATAAGGATCATCAGGGTTAAATCCACTGGATTAATCGAGATACTGATTAATTGCAGTCGACTACACGTGTGGACAGACACGTGTAGTCGACTGCAATTAATCAGTATCTCGATTAATTCAGTGGATTTAAGCCTGAAGATCCTTATTGTGAAACTCGAGTAGGTTATCACTTGTACCTATATTGTAATATATATATATATATATATATATATTATATATATATATATGTTTGTGCTCTGTTTTTTTCTCTCTCTCTCTCTCTCTCTCTTCTCTCTCTCTCTCTCTCTCTCTCTCTCTCTCTCTCTCTCTCTCTCTCTGTGTGTGTGTGTGTGTGTGTGTGTGTGCACCTTTTGAACTCCTACTGCCAAATTTGGTGCCAAAGAAATGCGTGAAGTCAAGCAAACGTCGCACCGGTTCCGTCAGCTCTGCATACACGTGACTATACGTTCATGCCTCTCTTTGTGTGTATGTGTCTGGGGGGAGGATTTAGGGTTCATGTCGGGTAGGTGCGAGTAACCAAAATATAATTTGTTTTATTGTTTTTTATGAGTGACTTTTAGTTGTTTTGGCTCGCTTTTTGTTCTTTCTTTCTTTATCTTTTTATTTTATTTTTTTGTATTTATGTTTTTTTTTTCTTTCTTGTTGTTCTTGTTGTTGTTTTAGCAACCAAAATAAATAAAAATAAAATAAAAAAGAAAGAAAAAAAGTCGTGCCGCTCGCTCACACACATCCTGCATATTTTTCCTGCGAAACATAAACAAGCCGGTCGCAAATCGCGTGCACCAAGAAACACCTCGAAACAACGATAAGGTGCAGCAGCAGCAGCAGCAGCATCTGCAGGATTTGTTCCTTTTTTTTTTCTTTTTCTTTTTCTTTTTTCTTTTCTCCCCCCCCCCACACTTTTTTTATTCTCTCACCCTCTGTTTCTCTACTTCAGACTCATTCGGGCCTCGGCCTTCTCCTCTGCGTCCGTTCCAAACGACAACAGAAAAAGAACAACAACAACAATAACAACAATAACAACAATAATAACAAACATGCGTGGTAACCAACAACACAAAATAATAACAACAAAACAACAACAAAAAAAAACAGAAAGAAAAATCACAAAAAAAAAAACAACAGAAAAAAAACAAAAAAAACCGACATCGAAAAAGGGAGTGCTGGATTATTTGCATTCTTCTTCTTAAGAGTTTCCTTTGCTGACTGCATTTACGGGTGTGGGCTGTAAATGCATGAGTGTAATTGAAAGAAAGAAAGAAAGAAAGAAAGAAAGAAAGAAAGAATTGAGGAAGGAAAATACTGGAAAGAAAGAAAGAGAAAGAAAGAGAAAGAAAGACAGATAGAAAGAAAAAAAGAAGTAGAAAAAAAAAAAGAAAAGAAAGAAAGAATAAGTGAGAAAGGAATAATTATGGTAAGAAAGAAAGAAAGACTTGGGAAGAAGATATTTATAAAAAGAAAGAACGAAAAAAAGAAAGCAGAAAAGAAGAAAGTATTGAAGAAAGAAAGAAAGAAAGAAAGAAAGAAAGAAAGAAAGAAAGAGAGAGAGAAAGAAAGAAAGAAAGAGAGAGAGAGATAAAGAAAGATAGAAAAAAGGATGAAAAAAAAGAAAGAAAGAAAGAATAATCGGGAAAGGGATAATTATGGCAAGAACGAAAGACTTGGGAACGAGAGATTTATAAAATAAAAGAAAGAAAGAAAGAAAGAAAAACGAAAGAAAACGAAGAAAGAAAGAAGAAAGAAAGAAAGAAAGAATTGAAAAAAATGATTATAGAAAGAAAGAAGAAATGAAGAAAGAAAGAAAATAAAGAAAAAGAAAAAAGTACACAGAAAGAAAGACAGAAAGAAAGAATTGAGGAAGGAATAATTATGGAAAGAAAGAAAGAAAAAAGGTAGAAAAATAATTGGGAAAGGAATAATTATATAAAAAAGAATGACTGGGGAAGGAGAGATTTAAAAAATGAAATAAAAAAGAAAAAAAGAAAAAAATGAAAGAAAGATAGACAGAAAGAAATAACCGAGAAAGGAATAATTATGAAAGAAGGAAAAGAAAGAAAGAAAGAAAGAATTGTTAAAGAAAATAATTATATAAAGAAAGAAACAATGAAATAAAGAAAGAAACAGAGACAGAAGGAATTGGGAAGGGGAGATTTATAAAAAGGAAGAAAGAAAGAAGAGAATTAGAAAATGAAGAAAGAAAAATGAATTATTAAAGAAAGAATTATTAAAATAATAAAAGAATATGTAAGAATTGTGGAAAAAAAGGAAAGGAGACAAGGAAAAAACGACATGAAAAAGAAAGAAAGAAAGAAAGAATGAAAGAATGAAAGAAAGATAAATACAGAAAGGAAAAAGGAAAAGAAGAAAAAAGAAGAATGAAACGGAACTCTGTGTAAAGAAATATTGAAAAGGAAAAGTGGAAGGATATGAAAAGAAAGAGAGAAAGAAAGAATGAATTAATGAATGAAATATGTGAAGAAGAAAGAAAAAAGAAGGTTGAATGAATGAATGAATGAATGGATTGTGTAAAAAGAAAGAAAGGAAGAATGGTTCAATGAAAGAGGGAATGATAAGAAAAAGACAGAAAGAAAGAAAGAAGGGTTGAAAGAATGAAAGATATTAAAAAGACAAAATGTGAGAAACTGCAAAGAAAGAAAGAATGAAAGATAGATAGAAAAATAGAAAGAAAGAAATTGAAAGACGTGGGGAATTAATAGAAAGAAAGGAAGAAAAAAAGAAAGAAGGGTTGAGT
Organism: Doryteuthis pealeii; assembly: GCA_023376005.1. Lineage (NCBI taxonomy): Eukaryota > Metazoa > Mollusca > Cephalopoda > Myopsida > Loliginidae > Doryteuthis > Doryteuthis pealeii. The sequence goes on along the minus strand of CM042166.1, from coordinate 47,111,661 downwards.
GAATGAAAGATATGAAAAAGACAGAAAGAAAGAAAGAAAGAAAGAAAGAAAGAAAGAAAGAAAGAATGGTTGAATGAATGAAAAATATGAAAAAGACGGAAAAATGAGAAACTGGAAAGAAAGAAAGAAAGAAAGAGAAAGAAAGAAAAAAGAAAAAAAGAAAGAAGGGGTGAATGGATGAAATAAAGGAAAAATAAAAAAAGGTGAGAAACTGGAAAGAAACAAACAAACAATCAAACGGGGTGCAAAAAGAGATGCAATAATTTTTTTTTTCAAAAATTAAAGAAAGAAGTAAAAAAATAAAGAAGTATAAAAACAAGGAAAAAGAAAAGACAAAAGAAATAGCTAAAAGAAAAAGAGAAAGAAAGAGAGGTTGGATGCCTGTGTGCACAAAAACATCAGTTCGGCTGTAGAATTAGAAAATGCACTTCCTTTTCAACTTTAAAATAACATTAACTTAAAAAAAAAAAAGATTTTTTTTTGGCCTCTAATAAGAACAGCTTATGTGCATGAGGAAACACACCCAAATCCCAAATACTGAAATATTTATTTAATTATTGCAACAAATTTGATTGGTTAGTTGGGTTTGATAGTAGGTGTGGCGCTCCACCTCAGACGAAAAAAATCTCCTTGGTCTAGTGCTAGTGAAGAGGGAATAGACTCCCTCGCTGTGTGGCTCATATCCATATTAGGCAGCCCCGACGACTTTACTTTTTTTTAAAGTTGGATTTTACGGCACATCAACCCATTGGGTCATTTTATGCCGAAGACTTTTTTGTTATATTCATTCTTGATCGGTACACATTTTTTAACCCAATTTTTCAAAAACACGTGTTTGTAAACTCTTTTTTTTTTTTTTTATTTAACCCATAGATGGCAACATAACAATTACTACTCCGGGTTAGAGTGGAAAGAAAGAAAGAAAGAAAAAGTAAAAAGAAAGGAAGAAGAGAAGGTTGAATGAATTAAAGATATGAAAAGACAGAAAGGTAAGAAAGAAACAAAAACAAAGAAGAGAGAGAGAGAGAGAAAAGAAAGAAAGAAAGAAAGAAGAAAGAAAGGTTGAATGAATGAAAGATATGAAAAAGACAGAAAGAAAGAAAAAGAAGAAAGAAAAGAAAGAAAGAAAAAGAAAGAAAGAAAGAAAGGTTAAATGAATGAAAGATATCAAAAGACAGAAAGGGAGAAATAAAGAATGAATGAAAGATATGAAAAGACAGAAAGGTGAGAAATAAATAAATAAAGAAAAAAGAAAGAAAAGAAAGAAAGAAAGAAAAAGAAAGAATTGAATTAATTAAAGATATGAAAGATATGAAAAGACAGAAAGGTGAGAAATAAAGAAAGAAAGAAAGAAAGAAAGAAAAAAAGAAAGAAGGACTGAATGAATAAAAGATATTAAAGAGACAAAGGTGAGAAAGAAAGAAAGAAAGAAAGAAAGAAAGAAGAAAAAGGTAAGAAAGAACATTAGCACCCACAACAAGCCACATTTCTTTTTAGCATGTCTGATTTTAATTAACTGTGATTAATAATCTCATTACAATGACAATTATATAACAATCAGTCTGTAACCGAAAGTATGTCCACCAAAATCATAATTCCCTTAGTTATTTACGCTATATTCTCAATGGTTATCAGTTGATCATTATTTAGTCTTAAACAGCATCTTATTTATTAACAGTGTCTCTATTAAGGTCTGGCTGAGATAGATTTGACTCAAAACAGCTCATATTATTAAAGTGTTTGAAATCGTCCAAATGTGCGTTATATCTCACTAAGAAATAAGGTTTACATAGCATATAGTGTGAATAATTTGCATAACAGTCTTAACAAAACCGTGTTTAATAATTAATTACTTGGTTTATTAATTAAAGATTAACTGGAATTAATTAAAGATTAACTGGTTTATTAATTAAAGATTAACTGGAATTATTAATTAAAGATTAACTGGAATTTTTAACCTTGGTTAGGCAACCAGTCTAGGAGAAAGAAAATTCTTAATTCAAACCTGTTAAACTCCGCTTAAGACTTTGATCTTGTGTCACATCCTGTTTGTGCGGAGGGGTTTGGTTGATATATATATATATATATATATATATATATATATATATATATGATGATGATGATGATGATGAAGGAGAGGGTGTTTAGCCATAAAAGCAATTTGAAGAATACGGTTGGGAAAATCATATGCAGAGGGCTGATATGACCATAAGATTGATTGTGTCGAAGTGGAGTATAACATGTGACGGGACCACTTAATACCCGGGTCACAGAACCACTCAGCCACCACAGTCCTATCCTCAGGCATTACTGATCGCAACTCACGGCCAACAGGTAGCCCTATTGAGGTGGGGTCTTACCCATCTGCATAGATGAAGTCAGCGAAGACAGTAAAACAGTGTATGTATTTATTCACCCCCCCCCATCCGCTCACGAGCAGGATTCGAGGTATGATCAATTTTTAAAGCGGAGTACTGCTGGGTGAGTAGGGCCGGTTAGCTCAGTTGGTAGAGCGTTTGGCTAGAAACCACAAGGTTCCTAGTTCGATACCGGCTCTCGCCAACTCGAGAAAAGAGAATGAGTTATTGGTGGGTTGTCTAGGGGAATGAAGAAAGTCGGGTGGAAATGGTGTTTCTATTTTTATGGGGGCCAGTCAGTTGACTTTGAAGAGAAATGTTATATTTAGGGAGTAGGTCAAATGTGTGAGGTCAAATGTGCCACCAAGGAGCCGGGGACATTTTTGTTTGAAAATATTTAGAGAAATCCTTAAAGATTTTGTTGAGATAAATGCATTTACTTTCTGCTTTTTCATGTTTGAAATATATATATATATATATATATATATAATATATATATATATATATATATATCTTAATCCGTACAGCGTATGAGTAGCACAGGGATCTGTGCGGTAAATAAGGAGCTAATGATAGGTGTGGCGCCCCACCTCAGACGCTAAAATAACAATCTCATTGGTCAAGCGTTAGTGAAAAAGGGATAGATTCCCTCGTTGATTGGCTGATACCGATTGTAGGCCACCTCGACGACTTACTGCTGGATTTGGATACAGTAGTTTCCTTCTTTTAGCCATACTAAGGCTAAAAATCCCAGTCTGCCCTACTATTTACCCAGTATGTTCGGTATACCGGTGCATCCAAATAAGCAGTGCACAAGTAGTCTTGTATCAATTCAGATGTCATAATCAGGAGCCATCACATAGCCTAGTGGATAAAGGAGTTAGGTTAAGACAGTTCTAAGTGACAGTTATCTCTAGACTGCAGGTTCAGTTCTGGTCAGGGGTAGCAATAACATAGAATAATAATTAACACAGCTTAACACCTGTATCCCAGCTATGGTTAGCGGAATGAGAACAGGATACCCCCGTGGACCTAATAAAGCGTTAGGTTCAAAGTTCCGTGACGGCTCCCGATTACGACAAGAAGGTTCCCGATTGTGACAAGAAGGTTGCCGAATCGAGATGATTCCCGAGTCCGAGAAGGTTCCAGAGTCCGACAAGAAATACCCGAAGAAGGCCGAAACGTTGTACAGATAACAATGAAGATGAGGACAATAGTCCGAATAATACAAATAATACTAAGCATCACTGTAGCTTAACCATTACCCCTTTTTTATTGTTATTTACAAAGCTTTGCTTAGTATAGCACATAGACCTTAGGTTACTTTTTTTGCTCATAGTACCAGGGATTCTGGAACAATGCCAGCCTCACAAAGAAGACCAAACTGCGCGTCTACAAAACGTGGGCTCTCAGTACACTTCTCTACAGTAGTGAAGCCTGGACCACATACTCAAGCCACGAGAGGCAACTTGACAATTTCCACCTCACTTGCCTACACCGCATCCTACGCATTCGTTGGCAAGATAAAGTGCCCAACACAGACGTGCTGGACCGGGCAAATATGAACAGTATGTTCGCCATCATCTATGAGAGGCAGCTGCGCTGGCTTGGTCACGTCAATAGGATGGACAAAGGCTGAATTCCCAAAGACATACTGTATGGCGAATTAGTAGAAGCTCCCGACCGGTAGGAAGACCATACCAACGTTTCAAAGACGTTTGTTAGAAAGACAAAAAGATATGCCATATCAACACTAACACATGGGAAGTTGGTGCTGAAAACCGTGCGGCCTGGCGCCTCCTTGTCAAACAAGGCACGAAAATGAGTGAAACAGAGAGGAAAATAGCCACCACAGCAAAGAGAGCAAGAAGCAAGGAGAGACAACAGCTAACATCATTCTTTGTGAGTTGTCACTGCACTTGTGGTTCCTAGTCGGACGCTCTAACGATTGAGCTAAACCGACATAGTCAGTGAGGGCCAGTATCGAACCCAGAACCTTGTAGTTTCTAACGACTGAGCTAAACCGGCCCTTTATTCGAGCTCTTTTTTCAGCAGCGACGAACAGGACTCATCGAAAAACAATTTAGAATTAAAGAATAAAGAATATGCGCCTGCTGTTATTCGAACTCGCGTTCCATTCTTCCTCAGAGTAACTTAGTACAGTTTGGTTTGGTTTGTTTGTTATGTTTACGGCATATCAACCTTAGTGTGTCATTTAATGCCGATAAAGTTTTGAAATAAATTCATCTTAATGCATACGCAATTCTTTTTCTAAATACATTTTTCTATTTAAACTAATAATGGGACCCTAACAGGTACTACGACTCCGGGTCAGAGTGGACCAGGGAGCAATGGTGATGAAGGGGTGCTCCACATTCCCCAAAATTCCAGAACTGGAACCTCACCATCAGATAGAGTTTAACGTCATTCCCAGGACATGAAGACCCTCAGTCACAACCTTCTAGCACCCATATGATAAAAAGGGTTGGGGCTTGCCATGAGGGCAATAGGTTTGGGGCAATCATATAGGTTCTAGGGTTTGACGTGACCAGCCGATTGATCGGAGGGAGCCTCTCCGACTGCCTGTCTAGTATAAGTAATGGTCAAAGTGGGGTGTTACATATCATGGACTGTTTATCCACCAGGATTCCGTCCTTAAGCATCGCGGTTCGCCACCCACGGCCAACAGGTGGCCCCATTGGTGGATTCTTACTCCTCTGCAGAGGTGCAGTCGTGTATTCTAAAGCCTCAGCCAACAGGGCTAACTTGATACAAGCAAATGCTGCATTACTAAGTGAACAGGCGGTATAAGTAGCTTCCTATATCGCCTAATGACTACGGATGTGGCAATAATTACGATTCGACTGTTTGCGTTTTAAATTCCTTCTTATTCTACAAGTAGCTTTATCCTGGCTATTGAGCACTGTTATTGTGAAGGCTGCGGAAGTATAGGTTTACTGTAAGTTGCACCTTTTATATATATATATATATATATATATATATATATATATATATATAGGGATGTGCATTTTATCGCTGGCTCTAAAAAAAAGGGTGATCACAGGAAATTCTTCTAAAAATCATATAAAATAAACTAACTATCCGATTTTAATAAAACTTTCGGTATATGAAGTAATAAAAGACGAACTTTTATTGTAAATGTTTACTAAATTAAAAAGGCTAATAATTTTTCGTTAGTTTTTGTTTCGCGCATTGATCCCCCGTACAAAGATCTCTTTTTTTTTTTTTTTGATATAAATAATTTTTTACGTTTTTGGAAAGATAATTTAACGACAGAACATATGTAAAAAAAAAACTAAATTGCAACTAATTTGGTTTTGGTAATAGGTTTGTGTACTAGCAAAAGTACCCGGACCGGGTACTAGTACAATATAAATGTTAATTTTGAATATCTAAAAACAATTAGGAACACCAGAGAGTGAATGAGTGAGAACACAGGAGTAAGGAAGAAAATATTTGGTAAATGTTTCATCAAATTGAAAAGAATTTGTATAGTAGAATGTTTGTTTATTTTAGGAATTTGTTTTCTTTTTTGGTATGTTTACATTTAAAATATTATTTTTAAAAATGCATCCCTAAACTTTATCAAAGATTTAACGATAAACAAAGGTAAGAATTAGTGTATTTCAATATTTGTTTATTTTTAGAATTGTTTTTTGTTGTTGTTGTTGTTGTTTTTGTTGTTGTTGTTTACATTTTTGAAACAATTCTTTTAAGCGAATTCCCTTGTCTGTTGTTGGTAGAAATGAAATATATCCGTTTAATTCCTTCTTTTTTTTACCGTATTAAAATATAACAATAAAATGCTAAGAATTACAATTGTTTGTTTGATTTCTTATTAATTAATTGATTATATCCCTTAAGCAGTAAAAATCAATAACCAAATTTGGTGTGTTTCTTAGTTATAAGGATGTCAAGGTGTATACAAGATTTCGAAACTGAATAACATCTAGTTTTTTTAATTATAAGTCGACATGTACATACCAAACTTCCTTTTATATATATAGATTGAATTTGACAACGCCATGCTGACAGTGTTTGCCAATTTTAAACGTAAACAAATCAATAGCTTAGACTAAAATTTAGTATTGTGTAAAAACACTAAATAGAAATACAGTTATAGATAGTCTGATACGTAGAATTAATTGATGCAGAAACACTGCTCAATTCTGAGATTTAGCTGAAATTTGAGGCCTGATAATACCCCTGATCGTGCCTGAAAATGACCAATTTCATGAAAATTTTAAGTGCCGATTTTATATGATTTTCTGATAGATTTCGATGCGTACTTCTACCCAAGTGACGCCGGGTAGCCGCTTCTAGTAGACAAATAAAAATAGCGCAATTTTAAAGAACTATATTGTCATATGTGATGTCATTACTTCTACCCAGTTGACGCCGGGTAGCCCCTTCTAGTAGACAAATAAAAATAGCACAATTTTAAAGAACTATATAGTCATATGTAATGTCATTCCTTCTACCCAGGTGACGCCGGGTAGCCTCTTCTAGTAGACAAATGAAAATACCGCAATTTTAAAGAACTGTATTGTCATATGTGATGTCATTACTTCTACCCAGGTGACGCCGGGTAACCTCTTCTAGTAGACAAATAAAAATAGCGCAATTTTAAAGAACTATATTGTCATATGTGATGTCATTCCTTCTACCCAGTTGACACCGGGTAGCCCCTTCTAGTAGACAAATAAAACTAGCGCAATTTTTAAAAAACTATATTGTCATATGTGATGTCATTCTTTCTACTCAGGTGACGCCGGGTAACCCCTTCTAGTAGACAAATAAAAATAGCGCAATTTTAAAGAAGAATTCAAGGGAATATTGAAAATCAGGTGACGCCGGGTAGCCCCTTCTAGTAGACAAATAAAAATAGCGCAATTTTAAAGAACTATATTGTCATATGTGATGTCATTACTTCTACCAGGTGACACCGGGTAACCCCTTCTAGTAGACAAATAAAAATAGCGCAATTTTAAAGAAGAATTCAAGGGAATATTGAAAATCAGGTGACGCCGGGTAGCCCCTTCTAGTAGACAAATAAAAATAGCGCAATTTTAAAGAAGAATTCAAGGGAATATTGAAAATCGAATTATTATTACAATTCTTTAGAAATTGAACAAATTTCGACATTAAATAATAAAGATAAAGAACTGATTTAAAATATGTTAAAGAACAAGAGAGTCTATGAAAGAATAGACAACACAATTCCTTTAGAACTTCGTTGGAGGCGGTAAAAACAGGGCGAGAAAGAGAGAGAGAGAAAGAGAACGAGAGAGAGAGTGAACGAGAGATAGAAAGGGGGGGACAATTCTTATACAAATAGTCGACTCAACCAACGGTTTCAGTTACCAAAAAGACTGCTTATTATTACCAGGCTAACGGCAGCAGACATCGAAGCAAAAGAGAGTGCATGGCCCACACATTGTCTGCCGGCACCGTATCTTGTTTATTTATTTGTCTAGGACGCGTAGAGAGGTATTTATACGGAATTGGTTCTCCGGATTTTAGAAAACGACGAATGTAGCAGCACCGAACGCCACGGCCACGACAAACATGTGGCAGAAAGAAAGAAAGAAAGAAAGAAAGAAAAGAAGCTCAATCGGCAGAACCCTCGCCTAGGAATCGCAAGGTTCTTGGTTCGATACCGGCCCTGGCCAACTCAGCGTATGAGTAGCACAGGGATATGTGCGGTTAAGTAAGGAGCTGATAGTAGGTGTGGCGTTCCACCCCAGACGAAAAAAAATCACCTTCGTCTAGCGCTAGGGAAAAGGGGATAGACGCCCTCTCTGTCCGGCTGATACCGACTTTAGGTCACCCCGACGACTTTACTTACATTTTTTACCAAAAGAAAAAACACAACAAATTATTAATGTGTGGGGATGATCACTAATTAGGACTGTGCCTATTCTAGTAGTGACCACCTCTGCTATTTCATAGGTTTAAGATATTTTGACAGATATAATTTTTAAAAGAAGAAAAAAGGTTATTAATTTAAAAATATGCAGTAGAGACTGGGTCTCTTTTCTGTTGGTATTTGATTAGTTCTATATCTTTTAAACCAACCAATAGTAATTCCTCCCATTATGTGATCATAGATGTTTATTTACCCTTGGGAAAGGCATGAACCCTATAATCCCTCCAAGTTTGGTTGCTTCATAAAATCAGGAGGTTCGTTTTTCCAACCACGCCTTGTTTGATTAATTAATGTATTAATGTGTGGAGGATGATCACTAATTAGGACCGAGCTTATTCTAGTAGTGACCACCTCTGCTATTTCATAGGTTTTCAGGTTTAAAATATTTTAACAGATATAAGCAATTATTTTAAAGAAGAACAAATTTTATTAATTTTAAATATACAGTAGAGTCTGTTTTTTTTCTCTATCTTTTAAACCAACCAATAGTAATTCCTCCATTAAAGTGAGACGAGTCTTTTTCGAAATTGGCCAAAAATATTTTGTTGGTATTTGATTATTTCTCTATCTTTTAAACCAACCAATAGTAATTACTCCATTAAAGTGATATGAGCCTCTTTTGAGTCGTGGTCGATTTCGTCTTCTATGTGACGATAGCCGGCATTCTGGACGTCTGGATCGGATTTTTCGGAACCCCCGATATTTTTTCGGGCGAACATTTCAACCGTCAAAAAAAAAAAAAAAACAAAAAAAACAAAACAAATATGTCCAAATTGAAAAAAAAGAACGAAAAAGAATTTCATGTCAGACAGTATTGTAAGAGGATAAGAGGAATTACGGGATTCGTAGGGCGCTCTTAATTCTCCCGGTAGTCGGCAATTATTCGGATGAAAGAAGACAAACAACACAATTGGAAATTATACACATGTATTAGGCCAAGTTACTAAATGCTGCAAATTTGATGGCATTTGCTACAGACTTATCTTGAGAGGTGAAATTAACAGTTCGTTGGTGATTTGACGCTAGAAAGGGATTTCTACTCGCTGTTGTGGTAGAGTGCTGTTGAGACGAGTCCGTCCTGGTCGGTTCTCGTCCGATAATTAAAGTGTTGGGGTTTGGTTTTATCGCCAACATCGTATGTTGGCGATTTTCCCCCTTGCGGCAGGGGAAGATAATTCTATTATCGGTTTTCCGATAAGGATCAAAAACATTTAGAAATTTTCTATTGTTGAGATCACGTGGTAAATCAAGCCAAATGCCTGGCTGAAGAAGAGACACACCCACTCTTGTGAAAAGGATAGAAATGCATTGCGTCGTAAAATGGTTAAGCGGACCAGACTAACAGACTATTGCAAGTGATTCTCACTGGATGACTCATACTGTTTGGCCTTGTGCCAATCTAAGGTGTCGTTTCATTTGCTGGCCTCTTGTTTGTCATTATATTCTATTGCCTCAACCGCCCTGTCATCTGGGGCGTTAGAATGCACCGACTGTACCTCTGCAGAGGGGCAATACCCCCGCCCCCCAAATGGGGCCACCTGTTGGCTGCGAGTGGCGACCCATGATGCTTAATGACGGAGTCTTGGTGGATGAGCAGTCCATGACCCGCAACACTCTATTTAGAACCTTCCTTAGGCTAGACGGGCGGTCAGAGAGCCCCCTCCGATCAATCAGCTGGTCACGTCAAGCCCTAGTGCCTATATGATTGCCCCAACCCTATTGCCCTTATGGCAAGCCCCAACCCTTTTATCATATGGGTGTTAGAAGGCGGTGGCTGAGGGTCTATATGTCATAGGAATGACGTTAAACTCTATCTGATCGTGAGGTTCCAGTTCTGGAGGTTTGGGGAATATGGAGCACCCCTTCATCACCATTGCTCCCTGGTCCACTCTGACCCGGAGTGGTAGTACCTGTTAGGGTTCCATGTATGCGTTAAATAGAAAAATGTGTTTATAAAAAACATTGAGTATCCATTAAGAATGACTTTATTTCAAAACTTTATCAGCATTAAATGACCCACTGAGATTGATATGCCGTAAAACAAACCAAACCAAACCAATCAAATTTTTTATCTATTTAATCGATGCATTGTATCCTAACAGCAACAACAACACTGGGTCAGAGTGGACCTGGGAGTAATGACAATGAATGGGTACTGCACATTCTCCAGAGATCCTAAAAGGTAACTTCAGAATTAGATGCTGTTTTACGTCATACCATCTTTAGTGGTCCCCATTTAATTATTGAAGTAACTGCTTTTGCTCAAATGGTCACCCATCTAAGTATTGAACATGCTCATTGCTGCTTAACTTTGGTGCAAGTGGGAACTGGTGGTTTCAGCATGACTTGATTAATCATTCTTGCTGGGAATCAGTACTTAAGAAAAAGAAAATAGGATGTGATCATAAGGTGGGGGTTCCATTGTCTATTCTAACAAAGTATAAAATGATCCCCCTTTATTTGGCTATTCAAACTTTTTTTAAGATGAAAGCAATTTTTGGGTCATCTGATGCTGAATCAAGTCAATCTGATAAACAAGGATTCATATTGATTACAGTAACTGCTGTTGCTCAAGTGGTCACCCATCTAAGTATTGAACATGCTCATTGATGCTCAACTGATCTAGCTGGATCCGGTGCATTCAGGTTGACTTGTTTGTATAAAGATAGACAGATAGAGAGATAAGTTGTTTTGTTTCATGGCTTATCAACCCTTTTTGGACCAGTTTGTTAGCGCTAGACCAGGGGGATTGCTTTTTCTGAGGTGGAGTACCTCATCAACTGTTAGCTCCTAGATGCTTTATGCACAGATCAGATTACCCAAGCTGTGCTACTCATGCGCTGAGTTGCCGGGGAAATATATTGAAAGCAGAACCTTGTGATTCTCTGGCAAATGCTCTACCCACTGAATTAAATCAGCGCATTTATTCCTTTCAAAACAAACTGCCAATTTTTGTTTTTGCTCAGTTAAAAAGATAATATCACAAAGACCATCAGCCACTGCCTTCTAGTGCACATATGATAAAAAGGCTCGTTGTCCCCCCCCCCCCCAGAGAGCTTTACAAAAAGAGCAACAGAATCGGTAAAAGATATGTCAGAAAAGTTCCAGAATGATCGCATTCTTCGATGTGAGGGGCATCGTCCACTGTTAGGTCTTGCCACAGGGCCAGACGATCAGCCAGCATGTCTACAAAGAAACTCAATATGAATCTAGTCTCATCAGATAGCATTTGCATAAATACTGAGAAAAACAGAAGTGATTTTTTTCCTTTTCTTTTCTTTCTTTTTATAAGACGAATTAAAATTCTCTCCTTATATATGATAATAATAAGAACAATCAAATATATCTATTAATAATGGAGATTCGCGTCCGGTTTTTGTCTGTAACAAAAATTACGTCATTGCTTACGTCACATTACCCAAAATTGTCATAACATAGAATAAATACACTCAAAATTTGAACATGCAGCATTAAACAGTCCTCATTGTTTTTTAAAACAAGTTTTAATAATTACATGACTGGTATTATATATCTATATATAGTTTGTTTCATTTTAATACATATTTAAAGTTTACATTTCAAATTGTTTTATTTTTTAATCCTTTTGAATTTGATGATTTTACTTACTTAGGGTACAAACTCGCTGACATTGAATTTTTTACTCCCACCCCTCAGGCAATATGTTTCAAAAATCTATTTTTACATCGCCCGGAGTGTGTTTTTTATTTTGTACTAGTTTTTAAAAAGTAGAATATATTAAAACAGAGTAGAGACACTAGAGAGAGAGATAGACAGATACAGATAAGACAGCCGTTTACTTGTTCTCTTCTTCTCTTTCTATTTCGGCCATTTGTGTGATTGCCTAGGTTCTTCTTTCTTGTTGCTTCTTTCTACTTTGTCTTGTCTTCTTTGTTACTGCTTCATTTTCTAACTAAAGGCTTATTTTCAAGTCATGCACAATCAATCAACAAGACTTGTAGTTCTTTGATCAAAGGTTTATTTTAGCCCATTTTCAATGTGATTGCCTAGGTTCTTCTTTCTGGTTTCTACTTTCTACTTTGTCTTGTCTTCTAACTTTGTTGCTGCTTCATTTTCTAACTAAAGGCTTATTTTCAAGTCATGCACAATCAATTAACAAGACTTGTAGTTATTTTGATCAAAGGTTTATTTTAGCCCATTTTCAATGTGATTGCCTAGGTTCTTCTTTCTTGTTGCTTCTTTCTATTTTGTCTTGTCTTCTAACTTGTTGCTGCTTCATTTTCTAACTAAGGGTGTCTTTTGAAGTCATGCACAATCAATTAACAAGACTTATAGTTCTTTAATCAAAGGTTTACTTTAGCCCATTTTCAATGTGATTGCCTAGGTTCTTCTTTCTTGTTGCTTCTTTCTACTTTGTCTTGTCTTCTAACTTTGTTACTGCTTCATTTTCTAACTAAAAGCTTCTTTTCAAGTCATGCACAATCAATCAACAAGACTTGTAGTTCTTTGATCAAAGGTTTACTTTAGCCCATTTTCTAACACCGCACAGATTGAGCCCAGCCCGCAGTCACACTTCTGTACTGCATCACATCTTGGCTGGAACTGAAAACCCAACTAGTCAATCACGTGACCTGCGAGATTCCTGCTTTTAACAAAGGTCTGGATTTTTTCCACGAAAACTGCCATCTACGTTCTGATTTGAAAGCTCTATTCTACAGGTGCTTGTCAATAATCGATGCATAGATTATGCAACATTAGAACTTACAAGTATATATATATATATATATTTGACACCCTATCTTTTTTTATGAATTTCTCTCTTATTTAAATTTTCAGAACTCTATCTATTCTGATCAATTCTATCTATTCTGATCAATTCTCTCTATCTATCTATCTATCTATCTCATTCTGTCTATCTAGTGTCGTCAAATTGACACTCAACATTCTAACATCTTCTTTTAGAACTTTCGGCGTGAATGCCAAGCAGTACAGCATGCCGTTTCCAAACCCCTAGGAAAGTGAATTGCATCTTGGTGCTGCTTTCCTCACAGATCAGCTGACTCTAGTTTACTGCACAGTAGACAAAACCTTAAACAAACAAAGTGCAATTATAAAATTAATAATTTGAAATAACAACAATTTACCCATCACAATCCATATATATGGGGTTTTTGGGGGTGCGTGTGTGTATGGTTATACACATATACATATACATGCATACATTCATATATATATATATATATATGAACCAATCTGTTTGAGATGGCGATAGCCGACAATTTTTTGGGAGATTATGTGCTTAATTAAAGTCATATCTAATTTGTTAATTAACTAATTAATTATAATTAAATGAATTAGGCGTGCATATCGGTTTAAATGTAAGGCGTAAACAAATCGAGAAAAATGTACATACAGAGATTGATTTTTCTCGATTTGTTTACGCCTTACATTTAAACCGATATGCACGCCTAATTCATTTGATTATAATTAATTAATTAACAAGGAGACAGGAAATGTACATCATAGATACAATGTAACCAATTACTTCACATGGGAAGCTTTGTTGGTTATATTAGAAGTACGAAAAAGTCAAATTTTTATTGTTGAAAGATGTCTTGTGGGCATACCTTCTTTAGTTCCTTCAGTAACTCCGATGCTCAGTGTTATGTTTGGGCCGTATTGTGACTTGGTATACTACGCTAACATTTTTACCAAAGAAAAAACACAACAAAAATGTGTGGGGGATGATCACTAATTAGGACTGTGCCTATTCTAGTAGTGACCACTCTGCTATTTCTAGGTTTAAGATATTTTGACAGAATATAATTTTAAAGAGAAGAAAGGTTATAATTTAAAAATATGCAGTAGAGACTGGTCTCTTTTCTGTTGGTATTTGATTAGTTCTATATCTTTTAAACCAACAATAGTAATTTCCTCCATTATGTGATCATAGATGTTTATTTACCCTTGGGAAAGGCATGAACCCTATAATCCCTCCAAGTTTGGTTGCTTCATAAAATCAGGAGGTTCGTTTTTCCAACCACGCCTTGTTTGATTAATTAATGTATTATGTGTGGAGGATGATCACTAATTAGGACCGAGCTTATTCTAGTAGTGACCACCTCTGCTATTTCATAGGTTTCAGGTTTAAAATATTTTAACAGTTATAAGCAATTATTTTAAAGAAGAACAAATTTTATTAATTTTAAATATACAGTAGAGTCTGTTTTTTTTTTTTTTTTTTTTTTTTTTTTTGGTATTTGATTATTTCTCTATCTTTTAAACCAACCAATAGTAATTACTCCATTAAAGTGATATGAGCCTCTTTTGAGTCGTGGTCGATTTCGTCTTCTATGTGACGATAGCCGCATTCTGGCCGTCTGGATCGGATTTTTCGGAACCCCCGATATTTTTTCGGGCGAACATTTCAACCGTCAAAAAAACAAAAAAAAAAAAAAAAAAAAACAAATATGTCCAAATTGAAAAAAAAGAACGAAAAAGAATTTCATGTCAGACAAGTATTGTAAGAGGATAAGAGGAATTACGGGATTCGTAGGGCGCCTTAATTCTCCCGTAGTCGGCAATTATTCGGATGAAAGAAGACAAACAACACAATTGGAAATTATACACATGTATTAGGCCAAGTTACTAAATGCTGCAAATTTGATGGCATTTGCTACAGACTTATCTTGAGAGGTGAAATTAACAGTTCGTTGGTGATTTGACGCTAGAAAGGGATTTCTACTCGCTGTTGTGGTAGAGTGCTGTTGAGACGAGTCCGTCCTGGTCGGTTCTCGTCCGATAATTAAAGTGTTGGGGTTTGGTTTTATCGCCAAAATCGTATGTTGGCGATTTTCCCCCTTGCGGCAGGGAAGATAATTCTATTATCGGTTTTCCGATAAGGATCAAAAACATTTAGAAATTTCTATTGTTGAGATCACGTGGTAAATCAAGCAAATGCCTGGCTGAAGAAGAGCACACCACTCTTGTGAAAAGGATAGAAATGCATTGCGTCGTAAAATGGTTAAGCGGACCAGACTAACAGACTATTGCAAGTGATTCTCACTGGATGACTCATACTGTTTGGCCTTGTGCCAATCTAAGGTGTCGTTTCATTTGCTGGCCTCTTGTTTGTCATTATATTCTATTGCCTCAACCGCCCTGTCATCTGGGGCGTTAGAATGCACCGACTGTACCTCTGCAGAGGGGCAATACCCCGCCCCCCAAATGGGGCCACCTGTTGGCTGCGAGTGGCGACCCATGATGCTTAATGACGGAGTCTTGGTGGATGAGCAGTCCATGACCCGCAACACTCTATTTAGAACCTTCCTTAGGCTAGACGGGCGGTCAGAGAGCCCCCTCCGATCAATCAGCTGGTCACGTCAAGCCCTAGTGCCTATATGATTGCCCCAACCCTATTGCCCTTATGGCAAGCCCCAACCCTTTTATCATATGGGTGTTAGAAGGGGTGGCTGAGGGTCTATATGTCATAGGAATGACGTTAAACTCTATCTGATCGTGAGGTTCCAGTTCTGGAGGTTTGGGGAATATGGAGCACCCCTTCATCACCATTGCTCCCTGGTCCACTCTGACCCGGAGTGGTAGTACCTGTTAGGTTTCCATGTATGCGTTAAATAGAAAAATGTGTTTATAAAAAACATTGAGTATCCATTAAGAATGACTTTATTTCAAAACTTTATCAGCATTAAATGACCCACTGGATTGATATGCCGTAAAACAAACCAACAAACCAATCAATTTTTTATCTATTTAATCGATGCATTGTATTCCTAACAGCAACAACAACACTGGGTCAGAGTGGACCTGGGGTAATGACAATGAATGGGTACTGCACATTCTCCAGAGATCCTAAAGGTAACTTCAGAATTAGATGCTGTTTTACGTCATACCATCTTTAGTGGTCCCCATTTAATTATTGAAGTAACTGCTTTTGCTCAATGGTCACCCATCTAAGTATTGAACATGCTCATTGCTGCTTAACTTTGGTGCAAGTGGGAACTGGTGGTTTCAGCATGACTTGATTAATCATTCTGCTGGAATCAGTACTTAAGAAAAGAAAATAGGATGTGATCATAAGGTGGGGGTTCCATTGTCTATTCTAACAAAGTATAAATGATCCCCCTTTATTTGGCTATTCAAACTTTTTTTAAGATGAAAGCAATTTTTGGTCATCTGATGCTGAATCAGTCAATCTGATAAACAAGGATTCATATGATTACAGTAACTGCTGTTGCTCAGTGGTCACCCATCTAAGTATTGAACATGCTCATTGATGCTCAACTGATCTAGCTGGATCCGGTGCATTCAGGTTGACTTGTTTGTATAAAGATAGACAGATAGAGAGTAAGTTGTTTTGTTTCATGGCTTATCAACCCTTTTTGGACCAGTTTGTTAGCGCTAGACCAGGGGGATTGCTTTTTCTGAGGTGGAGTACCTCATCAACTGTTAGCTCCTAGATGCTTTATGCACAGATCAGATCCCCAAGCTGTGCTACTCATGCGCTGAGTTGCCGGGGAAATATATTGAAAGCAGAACCTTGTGATTCTCTGGCAAATGCTCTACCCACTGAATTAAATCAGCGCATTTATTCCTTTCAAAACAAACTGCCAATTTTTGTTTTGCTCAGTTAAAAGATAATATCACAAAGACCATCAGCCACTGCCTTCTAGTGCACATATGATAAAAAGGCTCGTTGTCCCCCCCCCCCCCCAGAGAGCCTTTACAAAAAGAGCAACAGAATCGGTAAAAGATATGTCAGAAAAGTTCCAGAATGATCGCATTCTTCGATGTGAGGGGCATCGTCCACTGTTAGGTCTTGCCACAGGGCCAGACGATCAGCCAGCATGTCGTCTAGCGCTATTGAAAAGGGATAGACTGACTAGCTGATACCGACTTTAGGCCGCCCGACGACTTTACTTTTATATATATATATATATATATGAGGTTAAGTAAACAAACAAATGTTTATTTTTATATGGCTTTAAGCCGACAATTTTTGGAGGATATGTGCTTAATTGAAGTCATACCTAATTTTTGAAAATTAATTAGTTAATAATTAATGAATCTAGGCGGGCATCTCGATTTGTTTAGCCTTACATTTGAACATATATGCCCGCCTAAATTCATTCATTATTAACTAATTAATTTTCAAAATTAGGTATGACTTCCATTAAGCACATATCCTCCAAATATATATATATATATATATATATATATATATATATATCGGGGAATGCTATATTCATATTTTTTGTTACAGTAGTTGTAGCCAAGGAAATTAAATGGAGAATGGAATCGAAGATGATGAAACAAAACGCGAAAGACGAGAGAAACGTTTGAAATTATGAATGGTAAAAATAGATGACGAAATAGATAAATTGAAAAAAAAAGTGTTCAAAAGAAAAAGCTGATAGCCTAGGTAGGATGAAATGCTTCCGGATCTTTGAAAGAAAATCTGGTGATGATGATGAGACAAGCAATCTTTATCGCTCGCTTCATCCCTTGCTCTCTCCATCCCTTGCTCTCCCCATCCCTTGCTCACTCCATCCCTTGCTCGCTCGCGTCTCATACGTCATAATCCGCTTTCCTCTCATCATCTTAAATACGTTCCCGATAGCAGCGTTCGTAAATCCTTGCGATTTCGGCTTTTCTTCCTTCTTCTCTTCTTCTCTTCTTCTTCTTCTTTCTTTCGTTCTTCTTATTCGTTCCTTCTTCTTCTTCTTTTTCTTCTTTTTTTTTTCTTCTTCTTTTCTTCTCATGACCATATTCATTTCTTTTCTTCTTCTTCTCTTTCTTCTTCTTCTTCTTCTTCATTTCATTTTTTCTTTTCTTCTTCTTTTTTTTCTTTTCTTCTTTTTTTTCTCTTCAATGATCATATCATTTTTCTACTTCTTTTTTTCTTCTTCTTCTTCCATATATTCCTTCTTCTTCTTTTTCTTCTTCTTCTTCTTCTTCTTCTTTCTTCATTTTCTTCTAGGCCATTTCATCCTTCTTCTTCTTCTTTTTCTTTTTTCTTTCATGGCCATATTCATTCCTTCTTCTTTTTCTTTTTCTTCTTCTTCTCCTTCATCATGATAATATTCATTCTTTTCTCTTCTTCTTCTTTCTTCTTCTTCTTCTTCTTCTTCTTCTTCTTCTTCCCCATCCGCGTTACCCTCTACTCTCCTCCTCTCCTACCCCCACAACACCCCACCCACCCTGGGATCGGTTTGCTAGACACAATGGTGGGGTAAAGCCGGGGACTGGAGAACGGTTACCGGTAACCGAACCACGTGACTTCATTCCGCCATGTCTATAGGAATTCCGAACGCTGTCAAAAATATTGATAAGTTGGATTTTAAAAGAATTAAATGTTGCTTTGATGTTAGGAATTCTCCGCTTCCACCAAATATCCCAACCCACCGACCCACCCCCAAAACACACTCACCCACTCGCCGCTGCACCCACCCACACCCACACCCACCCCAAAAAGAATAAAATAGGATACACGATTCAGCTGAAGTCACCAAAGCCGACTCTTACGTGCACGCATGCGCAGTGATCACCATCATCATCATCATCATTATCAATCTCATCATCATCCCATCATCATCAGCAGCAGCACACACGCAGTCAGAACAAAAACAAGTCCATGATTTTCAAATAATTGGCCCACCCTCCAAAAATGAATAAAAGTACTTCGGCCCGACGAATCGAAATGGAAGGATTACATCGACAAAATCACCGTCTAACTCGTCTGCCTCTGAATCTTATTTGATAAAAAGAAGATTACGGTTTTTAAAAGTGGAAATCTGATCCCAAGTCGTGTCTGCGCTACTGTATGTTTGCACTCCTTGGACTTTAACAAAACGCTTGGAGAAAAAAAAGAAAAAAAAGAAGCTGTATTGGAACTACACAAGCGAGATGTTCTAAATGAGGATAGAGGCTGTAGAATAGGTACACCAATTTTCCCTGTGAAATTTACCCCCCCCCCTATGTTTAACACAATGAAACACAATGAAACTTGCATAAAAGATAATTTTTTTTTTTTTTTCATTCGAAAAAAGAAACATTAGAAAAACTCCTGATGATTTTTTTTTTAAATTCAGCTTACGGAAATAATGAAAATTATGATTGAAAAACAATGTTTCCATTTTTGCACCGTCAAATCAACTGAAATTAAAAAACAAGTTACGACAAGAGGATTTTTTTAAAATTCTATGAAAAATCAATTAAGTCTGATTTTCACGAAAATTTCCATCATTACTTACTTTTTCATGTAAATATGTCTGAAATAGATTTTTCCTAAAATATATTAGGGGAAATATTTTTTACGAGGTCTACCCCCTCCCACCCTATTTTATTTTATAAGATATGAAAAAATGAACCGGAAAAAACGATTTTTACTTTTTTTTCTATAAAGATAAGAGTCTGAATAACTATATCAAAAGATTTGTATAATATTCAAGGCAGTAGTCTTTGTAGAAAAAAAAATCATGAATTCTGAAATAAAAAGTGCTAAATAAAGTCATTATTATTTGAAAACTTTTTTTATTTGCTTTTTTGATTGATATGTACTATATTCTATTAAATTGTCAAGAAAAAAAGTTTTTTTTAAAGAAATTAATTTTTAAGAAATTTTAAATCTTTTGTGTGCTTAAATAATTTGTGTGTATTTTTTTTAATGTTTACAAATCTTTTTTTTGTGTGTACAAATCGAATTTTTCACTAATATTTAAATATAATATAACACTGAATTTTAGAATTCAGGTGAACTAGAAATTTGTCCGATCCACGATATATTAATATTTTTAAGAGAATTTAAGAGTTTTCTTAATTGTTGTATAGTAATGTTTGATTCTTATAATATACGGAAGAGCAAAACTGACAATATTTGTAATATTTATTGTCTTTTCTTTGCTTCAGTTACACTATAAGTTCAACTAAAAAAATATTCCAGGGGTATTCTGAAACTACCACAAAAAATATTTTAAGAATCGTTGAAAACCAATAATCGGTTATTGAATATGCACGAGAAAACAATTATGTCGAATACAGCCACCCATACATTTAAATGTATAATTATCAAAGAGAGATAATATGTAAATTTGCAGTCCCCGTTTCTACATAAAAATCACCCTTTTGCAAGTTAAACGAACCGGATAATTTGATATTTGAATTAACTGTTTTTCATTGTAACAACTCTGTATGATCGTTACTTTTTTTTGCGTGATTTAAAAAAAAAGTTTTTAAATATTTACTTTCGTTTATTCAATATTGCCTAAACTGGTCACGTGATCCGATTTTGGAGATACCTACTGTATAATAAGTGTTGCTTGCTTGCTTTGGTTTTACAGTATGTCAACCCTTGTTGGGTTATTAGATAAAAATTTGATCTTTAATAATCGATTTAATTAATTTTAATTAATTTTTAAAATGAAAAGTTAAGTGACCTGAAAAAATCAGAAAGTTTTTAAATAAAATAACCAATGCATTGTAAAATTCGTTTATCAACACCGAAAATTTCATTAAAATCGAATAATTCCCTGATTTTTTTTTTTTTTTTTTTTTTTTTTTGGGGGGGGGGTCAAACGGGGGGGGGTAATTTGTTTTGTAAAAACACGGATTTTTCGACAAATTGAGTATACCTAACATATAGAGTTTTGGTGTGTATAAAGTCTATATACACTTTAATATTTTTTTTTTTAATGTGCACATGGACTTTGTGGACAGACTTTATATGATAAAAAGGTTTGCCATGAGGACAATAGGGTTGTGACAATCATATAGGTGCTATGGCTTAATGTGACCAGCCGATTTATCGGGGGTTGCGTCTCCAACTTAGGGTCAAAGTGGTGTGTTGCATGTCATGGACTGTTCACCAATTGGTAGCCATCACGGAACTTTGATTACAGCAAGAAGGTTCCCGATTAGGACAAGAAGGTTCCCAAGTTCGAATAGAAGGTTTCCGAGTCCGAAAAGAAGGTTCCCTAGTCCGAGAAAGTTCCCGAGTCCGACAAGAAATACCTGAAGAAGGCCGGAGGGCACATCGGCCGAAACGTTGTACAGATAACAATGCAGATGAGGACAATAGTCCGAATAACGCAGATAATACTAATCAACAAGCCTCATCTCAAAAATCCCGAGAAATAAAAATGTATAAGATTATATTTAATTCATCAACAGACACCGTGTTTCGACGTTTCACGTCTCATCAGGGTAGCTAGACACAGCAACTAACTCCGACCAGGAGCGTAACCCGACTGACTTTACATCTGCCCGATCCGTTAACCTCTAGGCCATTGCCAGCTGCCATAAAGGAGCGGTGTTTTGACTTTTTATAAATACATACATTATTTATCCATAGCTGGAGGGAGATTAGGATTCATACCTTCCCCAAGGATATTAGCGCTAAGTGAAATGCAATTACCACGTCCAGGATTTGAACACGGGGCGACGAGTACATTTCCAAGACTTTAACCATTACACCACGCGCTTCCTCATGTTGATATTTTTGTAATATAAGGTGTCCTGCAATGCACCACCTAAATTTATACACTAGGCGAGGTCACGTGGTTTATTTCTCCGCTCTTGTTGGAAGGTTAAAGTATGGCCCATAAAACGTAACACAAAGACACCGTGTTTCGACATTTCACGTCTCATCAGTGTCGCTAGACACAGCAATATATTATATATATATATATATATATATATATATATATATATAAGTGTGTGTGTGTGTGTGTGTGTGTGTGTGTGTTGAACACGAGTGACAATTCCTGTCGTACGAGTTTTATTCAATTCTTTCAAGGTGTCTGGAACTGGTGTAGCAATCCAGTTTCCAACCTGAAGATGGCAGATCAACATGCCGAAAGCGCTCGTAGAGACACCTTGGTGTTTGCTACACCAGTTCCACCCTGACACCAAAAAGATGACCAGACACCTTGACAGGATTGAACAGAAACTCGTACGACAGGAATTGTCACTCGAGTTCAACCAAACATGTTTAAAAGAGAAAATGCTGCCAAAATACATATATATATATATATATATATATATATATGTGTGTGTGTGTGTGTGTGTGTGTGTGTGTGTGTATGTAAAGAAATAACAAAAGACTTAGAGATTTTGCTTTATAGTCTATTTCAGGAGCTTAGACAAAGTGTCTCTTCCCGACTCATCATTCACATCTGATGAGTCGGGAGAGTTAGACACTTTGTCTAGGCTCCCTGAAATAGACTATAACGCAAAAATCTCTAAGTCTTTTGTTATTCTTTACTTATGTATTTGCTCTGTGACTCTAACATTAAGAGCACACATTGAGCTCTCAAACTGCGACAGGTTTTTTTTTTAAAACTCTTGTGTCGTAAGGAAGATTTCTTCTCTGGACTTTTGGATATATATATATATATATATATATATATATTATATATATATATATATATATACGTGTCCATCGTTTATTGAAGTCCAGCGTCAGTATACAACACAATGCTTCTTGCTGTCTACTC
>CM042166.1:47056365-47086365 GCA_023376005.1 Doryteuthis pealeii | reverse complement strand
ACGACCTTTAGAATAGATAAAATGGCGGAGAAAGACCGTGCCATTTGGCGGGAAAACGAGATATAAGAGAGAACGAGATTTTGAAGAGATAAAAAGAAGAAAAAAGGTAAAGAGAGAGGGAAAGGAAGAGGAGAATAAAGGATAATTAAATGAGTACAAACGCAGAATAACGCGCAAGAGATAATATCATTAGAATCGCCTTTTATGTATAATTAGCATTATAAGTTGAGGGGATTTTTGTCCACGGAAAAGCACTGTTTAAACCCTACGTTTTGTAAGAGAATAAACCGTACTTCGAACGCAGTGAGGAGATGGGTGCTGCTTTTGAAGAAAGGAGACAAACGACTTTTTATAGAACAAAATGTTTACTTTACATGTAAAATATAAAACAAATATCATACAGGGGTATCAATATACATAAAATAAAAAACCAAACGAGTTTTAAAGAATGTTCATAGAGTCCAAAGGGAATACAAAGAGTTCAATGTGTTTGGTTGGTAAAAGATAGTTTAAGAAGAATTTAATGTAGTTAAAGGGTTGGTTGCAGATAAAAAAGGCCTGCGGAACTTAGCTGAAATCCTCGAGTTCTGTTCCTCGTAACCTGTTGAGCCCTGCAGAATGGGTTTTAGGTGTGCGTTTGTCGCTCCAGCTTCTAACGAGGTGAGGGTTCCGATTCGTCGCCGTCTGGGGGCTTTTAACGATACGGAACAAGTGTAGCTAGCCAATGCTAGAGGCAAAAAGAGGCCGAATTCTTCGAAGACTCCTCTTTTATAGTGGGCATCATGTGACCCTAATGGCTTATAGGGAATATGAAATGATGAGATGAAGAGAAGTAAGAAGACACAACTCTTTCGAAGTATAGATGGAGACTTTTATGATCAGACCGTTAACTCTGGACGCCAGAGTCCAGACGCTCAGAACTTTTTATTTATTTATTTAATTTAATTTAATTTAATTTTATTTAAATCCCCACAGGCTGCTGGTGGTGTTCAGTGAAAGGGGATCACCATTCCCTTAATAAATTTTCACAAAGTAGCCTAACCCTAACCCTAATCCTAACACTTACCCTAACCTTAACCCTAACGTCTCAAAGGTTCCTGGCATTTCCGTGAAATGTAAAGAAATGTTACGCTTTTTATACGTCAGGGGTCGGCCTTATGTCGGTAACAGCCAATCAGCGAGGGAGTCTATCCCCTTTTCCCTAGCGCTAGACCAAGGAGATTGTTTTGCATCTGACGTGGAGCGCCACACCTACCATCAGCTCTTACTTTATCGCACAGATCCCTGTGCTACTCATACGCTGAGTTGGTGAGGGTTGGTATCGAACCAAGAACCTTGTGATTCCTAGCCGAACGCTCTACTGACTGAGCTTACCCGGCCCTATCATTATAAGTAACCTAACCTAACCTTAACCCTAGCGTCTCAAATGTTTCGGCTATTTCCATGAAATGTTATGCTTTATCTAATGATAGTATATTCTGCATTAGTACCACTAAAAAAGATGAGAGAAAATAATTCAATTGATGAGGAAGAAAATTGAAGGAAGAAAGAAAAGGAAGAAAGAAAAGGAAGGAAAGAAGGAAAGAAGATAATAGACGGAGTGAAAGAAAGCAGAAAGAAAGAGAAAATTAAGAAAGCAAACGAGGAATGAAGAAACTGACGTCAGGTTGAATTAGAGTGAAAGAAATTAATAAATGGAATGAAAGAAAAAGAAAGAAATTGAAGAAGAAAGAGGAACGAAGAGGTGAAGCAACGAAGAAAGGAATGAACGAATGAAGAAAAGAGTGGAAGAAGAGAATAGAAAAAAATAAAGGGAAAGAAAGGTATATATATATATATATATATATATATATATATATATATATATTCTCGATTTGTTTAGCCTTACATTTGTAAGGTATGCTCGCCTAATTCATTAATTATTAATTAATTAATTTTCAAAGTTAGGTACGACTTCAATTAATCCATATTCAATATATATATATATATATATATATATATATATATATATATATATATATGTGTGTGTGTGTGTGTGTGTTGTGTGTGTGTGTGTGTGTGTGTTATATATATATATATATATATATATATATATATATATATGTATAGTCTATTTAGATAGACCTTCATCAAGGATCTCGTTGGTTTAAGGAAAAAAGCCCTGATGAAGGTCTATCTAAACAGAACGAAACACTGCAGTGTAGGCGTAATAAACATTATTCGTTTATGAAACTTGTGTTTTTTTCAATTTTTACAATATTACATACAGTCGGATTCACTTCCATTTTTTCTTCATATATATATATATATATATATATATATATATATATATATATATATATATATTAGTCTTTAACGACTTTGTTTTGCAAATAAACAAGTAAATTATATCAAATGAAATATGCTAATAAAGGAGAAACATTTGAAAATAATAAAAGCACAAAGAAAGGACAGGAAATGACAAAGTCGAAAAACAGATGTTCAGATAAGGAAATGAAAAAAGAAAGAAAGAAAAACGTGAAGGAAGAAAAGAAATAAAAGAAACGAAAAAAAAAATGAGAAAGAATTTAAAAGAAACAAAGAACGTGGAAAAAGTTTGAAAAGATAAAAGAAATAAAGAAATAAAACCGGAAAAATGATGGAAAAGAAAAAGATAAGCAGAGAGAGCGAGAGAGAAAAGGAGAGAGAGGGGGGAGAAAGAAGAGAAAAAAGAAAAGAGAGAGAGAGAGAGAGAGGACACAGGGGGTTGAGGAGAAAGAAAAAGTAAAAATTCAGTAAAAGGGGGAAAAAAGACAGAGAATAAAGAAAGACTGTTCTTTGAAGCAGGAGAAAGAAAGAAAGAAAGAAAGCAAAGAAAGAAAGAAAGAAAGAAAGAAAAGGTATATACAGAAAGAAACAAAGGAAAGGAAAATATAGAAAGAATGGAAGAAAGAAAGAAAGAAAGAAAGAAAGAAAGAAAGAAAGAAAGAAATAGAAAAAATGATGATTTTAGAAGCATAAAGTAAAATAAACAAAAACCGAATTTGAAGTCATGAAGCAAAAAAAACAAAAAGAAAGAAAGAAAGAAAACAAGAAAGAAAGAAAGAAAGAAAGAAAGTAAGAAAGAAGGGCCAGAATATACAATACAGAAGAAGAAATCGAAAGAGAAAATAATCAAGATTTTAGAAGCACAAGAACTACCAGTAAAAGCGGAATAAAAAAAACTCAATGAGAAAAAAGAAAATTATTTACAATAAGAAAAGAAGAAAAAGAATGAAAGGAGAGAAGAAAAGGTTGATGTAAAAATGAAATAGGCGAACATGTGTGCATAGGGTCCATGCGGGTACGGAGCCCCCGGCAGAAATAGATAAATAAATGGAGAAAGAAAGAAGGTAAGAAAGAAGGAAAGAAAGAAGGAAAGAAAGCAGGGAAGAAAGAAAGAAAGAAGAATGAGAAAGAAAGAAGAAGAGAAAGAAAGAAGAAAGAAGAAAGAAAGAAGGAAAGGAAAAGGAAAGAAAGAAAACCAAAGAATAAGGGAAAGTATATGCAATATAGAAGAAATTGAGTGAGAGAAAAAAAAAGATTTAAGAAATACCTAGTAAAGAAAAAAATAAACGAATATGAAACCACAAAGCAAAAAATAAAAAAGAAACAAAGAAAACAAAGAAACAAAGAAAAAAAAGGAAAAAAAAACAAGAAAGAAAAGGAAAAAGAAAGAAGGAAAACAAAAAAATATGAAAAATAAAATTATATAATAGAAATAAAGAAAAAGGAAATAAAGAAAACAGAAAAGAAAGAAAGAAAAAAAGACAGATGATAAAAAGAAAGAAAAGGAAAGAGGAAAAAAGAAAGAAAGAAAGAAAAGAAAAATAATTAAAAAAAACCAAAAAACAAAAGGAAATAAAGAAAATAATTTGACAGAAAGCAAAGAAACAAAAACAAACGAAAGAAAACAAAAACAGAGAAAAAAGAAGAGTTTAAATATACAATATAGAAGGAGAAATCGAAAGAGAGAAAAAAACAAGATTTTTGAAACACAAAGTAAATAAAAATCGAATCTGAAGTCATGAAGCAAAAAACAAAAAAGAAAGAAAGTAAGTAAGAAAACAAAAAAGAAAGAAAGAAAGAAAGAAAGAAAAAGAAAGAAAGAAAGAAAGAAAGAAAGAAGCGACAGATTATACAATACAGAAAAAAATCCAGAAAGAGAAAAAAAAACTAGATTTTAGAAGCACAAAGTAAACAAAAATAAAAATCACAGAAAGTTCTGAAGCAAAAAAAAGAACAAACAAACAAAAACAGAAAAGAAAGAAAAAAGAAGAAAGAAAGCAAAAAAGAAAGAAAGAAAGAAAGAAGCGACAGATTATACAATACAGAAAAGAAATCCAGAAAGAGAAAAAAAAACTAGATTTTAGAAGCACAAAGTAAACAAAAATAAAAATCACATAGAAAGTTCTGAAGGAAAAAAAAGAAAGTAAGAAAGAAAACAGAAAAGAAAGAAAAAAAGAAAGAAAGAAAGAAAGAAATAAGGGACAGATTATACAATACAGAAAAAGAAATCAAGAAAGAGAAAAAAATGGATTTTAGAAGCACAAAGTAGACAAAAAAAAAATCACATAGAAAGTTCTGAAGGAAAAAAAAGAAAGAAAGAAAGAAAACAGAAAAGAAAGAAAAAAAGAAAGAAAGAAAGAAAGTAAGAAAACAAAAAAGAAAGAAAGAAAGAAATAAGGGACAGATTATACAATACAGAAAAAGAAATCAAGAAAGAGAAAAAAATGGATTTTAGAAGCACAAATTAAACAAAAATAAAAATCACATAGAAAGTCCTCAAGCAAAAAAAAGAAAGAAAGAAAACAAAAAAGAAAGAAAGAAAACAAAAAAGAAAGAAAGAAAGAAATAAGGGACAGATTATACAATAAAAAAAAGAAATCAAGAAAGAGAAAATAAACTGGATTTTAGAAGCACAAAGTAAATAAAAATCACATAGAAAGTCCTGAACCAAAAAGAAAGAAAGAAAAAAGAAAGAAAGAAAGAAAGAGAGAAAGAAAACAAAAAAGAAAGAAAGAAAACAAAAAGAAAGAAGAAAAGAAAGAAAGAAATAAGGGACAGATTCTACAATACAGCAAAAGAAATCAAGAAAGAGAAAAAAACTGGATTTTAGAAGCACAAAGTAAACAAAAATCAAATAGAAAGTCATGAAGCAAGAAAAAAAAAAGAAAAAAAAAGAAAGAAAGAAAATCGAATCGGAAGTCATGAATACGAAAAACAAAAAAAGAAATTTAAAAAAATAGAAATGAAAAAGATGGTTGAATCGGAGCAGCAAAACAGGATGAAAAATGGTTTATCAGTTGTAATCGTGGACCAATCAAAATTGAGGATTCACTGCTTTATCCCCCACACACCCCCATCCACTCACCTCGGCTTCCTGTCAAGAAGTTTCTTCGCTCGTCTTCCTTCATCACGATGATGTGAAAGATAGTGGACAGTTCTATGAAAATGTCACGGTGACCTGTCCATAAAACGCTTGGGTCGGTCGGTTGGTTGGTCTCGTGCGGACGAGAATCTGACGTCACAATCTGAAAAGTTAAAATTGATTGACTGTTTGTTATTTGAAGCGGGAAAAATGGGAATGGGGATGGGGGTAAGAAAGAGAGAGAGGGGAGTGGAACATGTAGAAGAAAGAAAGGAAAAAAGAAAGAAAGAAAGAGAGAGAAAAACAGGTGGGGGGGGAGCGGAAAATGTACAAGAAAGAAAGAAAGAAAGAATGAAATAACGATATATATATATATATATATATATATATATATATGTGTGTGTGTGTGTGTGTGTGTGTGTGTGTGTGTGTGTAAAAGAAAGAAAGAGAGAAAGAAAACAGAAAAAAAGAAAACAGGAGAAAAGAAAGAAAGAAAGAGAGAGAGAGAGAGAGAGAGAGAGAGAGAGGGGGTATATGTAAAAGAAAGAAAAAATGAGGGAGTGAGAGATAGAAAGAGTGAGAGATAGAAAGAACGAGAGATAGAAAGAACGAGAAAGAGAGAAAGAGAAAGAGAAAGACAGACAGAGCTGTCCATGTGAAAGAAAGAAAGAAAGTACACAAAAGAAAAAACAAGAACGAGAGAGCGAGAGAGAGAAAGAGAGAGTGGTATATGTAAAAGAAAGAAAAAAAACGAGAGAGAAAAAGAAAGAATGAGAGAGAAGAGAGAGTGAGCGGTACCTGCAAAAGAAAAAAGAAAGAATGAGAGAGAGAGGTGGGTATATGTAAAAGAAAGAAAGAAAGAAAGAAAGAAAGAACGAGAAAGGAAGAAAAAAGAAAAACAGAAAAAAAAAGAAAGAAAAGCAATAAAAGCAATGTAACCAAAAAAATAAATAAATAAAGCAAAAAAAGAAATTGAAATAGCAAATTAATATCGTCATAAAACTCTACATTATCAATAAAGTCGAATGGGCGCCCAAAACTGAGATGCAGGGGAGTCGCCGTAGCGTAGTGGCTAACGATTTCGAACTCTAGTCACGCTATTACGTTCATTTTCGGATTAATACCCTTGGGGAAAGTATGAACCGACTCATCCCATCAGCTGTGCCATTACTGTTCTTCTACAAGGACTTTGGTATTAAATAACCCATGAGGTTGATATTCCATTAAACAAAGAAACCAACCAAATCCTTGATAATGTATCGTACCACCCATAAATAAGTATACCCCTAATAATTCAAAATTTAATTTTCTTCTAATCGAGAGATGACAGGATTTTATCATTTCTAGTGGAACATTATATCGGGGTGCAACAGAAATACCTTCCTCATTTTAAACTGTCTCCATGGGGCACCTCAACCCAGGCAAGTTGTAATGGTAGCTCAATCTTATTATAATGGAGATTCGGTGTCTGTCTGACACTGCTTACGTCACAATACCTCCAGGAATGGTGTAAGTTTATCAATGAGTAATTAATTTATAAACAAAATCATTAATACAAACAATTAACCTTATTGATTATTTCCTATAACTCCAACATGAAAAATGGGGAACCACTCTGATTGACTGATAAATTATTTATTTATTTATTGATCTACTAGGAAAAAAGAAAACAGGGTTAGGGTTTAGGTTTAGTTTAATGGGAAAATAATGGGTAGATTAATTAACAGATAAAATTCATTCAGAGAGGGTTCCCCATTTTATGTTGCCATTATAGGAAATAACCACATTATTTATTAACGAGGTCTTCATGAAAATCTGAGTTAAATTTGCCTCCAAACAGCCCGTTATTAGTGCGTTCTATGGAAAACTCTTAGAGGACCAATTCTTTTTATTCTTTTTTCACCAATAAACCAACTGAGTCTCTCATAGACTCAAACCTCTGCTCTTTAGTAGAAGAGACTTTTTGGAAAGGAATCTGCAAAGTCCGACGAAATTTCTCGGTAGACAAATTCTTTCTCTTACTTTTTTTTCGAAGAAACCAACCGAGTCTCACTGGGACTCAAAACCTCTGCTCTTCGGTAGATGATACTTTCTTTGAAAGGAATCTGCCAAACCCTTTTCTCAGAAGGTAGGCTCTTTGCGGGGTCAAAAACTGGAACACGGCTGAGGAAAATCGAACTGGGAACGAACTACACTGCAGCTGGTCCGTCTTAAAAGAGGCAGTTCAAGGGTTAACCGGGTCTTAAATACCCTTTCTCTCAATCAGCAGCAGCACTCCAAGGAAAGCAATTCAAACTATCTTTATCCCTCAAAAATTGTTCAAATATATATACACTCACACACACTCTTTATATATATGCAAAGAAAAAGGCTTAAAGACCGGGTATGTAGTGATTATGGTCCATTTCCACCCGTGGGTATCTAAGACCCCGCCCCCCGAGTTTCCTCAGATCACTTTTTTATTTAAAATGGTAAACAATTAAATTCAGGTTATATTTATACATCTTTCCCTGCTTTCAGGGATAGTATAGTATAACACTTCGTCTTAACCCTCTTGGAGTGGTAGCGCTTTGATGTCATGCCGGCTCAATTTTTAGAACTCTTTTTCCTTAAGCACCCAACTCGGAGGAAAGGACCAGTTTAAAATCATCCTAATACCAAAAATGTGGTACCACACCAAAGTATATATATATATATATATATATATATATATATATATATATATAATCCAAAAGTCCAGAGAAGAAATCTTCCTTACGACATAGGAGTTTTTTTAAAAACCTGTCGCAGTTTGCAGAGCTCAATGTGTGCTCTTATTGTTAGAGTCACAGAGCAAATTCATAAGTAAGAATATAACAAAAGACTTAGAGTTTTTGAATATAGTCTATTTCAGGAAGCTTATATATATATATATATATATATATATATATATATAACTTTGTCTAAGCTTCTTGAAATAGACTCCAATGCAAAAACTCTAAGTCTTTTGTTATATATTTACTTATATATATATATATATATATATATATATATATATATATATATATATATATATATAAGAGAGACAAACAGATAGACAGGAATAGATACACAGAGAGAGAGAGAGGAAAAAGAAAGAAAGACAGGCTGATAGAGACAAAAGCAAATACAGAGAGAGAGAGGAAAAGGGAAGAAAGAAAAAAGAAAGAAAGAGAGAGAGAGATACAAATATATAGAGAGAGGGAAAAAATAAAGACAGACAGGCAATTAGACAGACAGACTGAGAGAGACATAGAAATATCGAATATGATTGAGAATCGACAAGCCTTCAAATTCTATCTAAGATGGTTACATTCACCTCCTTATAAGGTCATGCGTCCATTTCTCCTCCTCCTTTCCCCCCTCCTTTTACTCGGGTCCATGAGCACCTGTCACGTTTGGCGTTCGTCACGCTAAATGGAAAAGGGTAGAAAGACGAGATGAAGTGAATTGTAATTCCCCCCAATATTTGCCCTGTCCGCTGGAGCAGAAGAATACACCGCATAGGGGTAACCCCCCGAATATGGCCACCTGCAGGCCGTGGGTTGTGACCCATGATGCTTAAGAGCGGAATCCTGGTGGCTGAGCAGTCCATGATATACAACACTACACTTTGGCCCTTAGTTTGAATAGACGGGCGGTCGGAGAGGCCCCTTCCGATCAATCGGGTGGTCATGTCAAGCCCTAGCACCTTTGCCCTTATAGCAAATCCCAACCCTTTTTATCATATATGTTGTAGAAGGTGGTGACTGGGGGTCTTATTTAAACTCTAACTAATGATGAAGTTCCAATTCTAAAGCTCTGGGGAGTGTGGAGTAACGTTTTATCACCATTACTCTCAGGTCTTAATATATATATATATATATATATATATATATATTTCCTGTAGTTAGGATCTTTCCATGTGTCGTTTAACCAAGCTGATGCAGGTAAACCGTAATGAGAGCTCAATGTGCCTATGTTCAGTGAGTGGACGGACAGAGCAAGATATTCAATAAATGAAGGAAAAAACATTAAATTTACTTAATTACAATAATTTATTTCAATCGCATTACTGTAGCATCTTCAGGTAATTGTAAGAACATGGATTTCCGGAAGCCCTCAAATGACTCATCACACCCGCTGCAGATACACAAAGTTTGATGCAAATATGACATAGGAAGGACATTTTCTCGTTGTATCAGTTGGATTCGATGATAAAATGTTATGCTTATGCCACACCATATGTCTCTTTAGACCAGAAGCTGATTTACAGACTTTGTTACAGATTGCACAAGACATTGTTTGTTCCTGGATATATATATATATATATATATATATATATATATATATATATATATATATATATATATATATATATATTTGTGTGTGTGTACGTGTGTGTGTAAAGTATGACTTCTTGATAATTTTGTTGTGGTATAGCCAATGTAATTCATCATATTTTTTTATTATTATTATCGGAGATGCATTCTCCCAATGGGCATTTAAATTGATAAACAACATAGTTTTTATCCACTGTATTTTTGCAAGGGAAAGAATTATCAACAACTGAATTTGAATTTTTATAATAAACGATATACTTCCAATATTAATAATAATAATAATAATAATAATAATAATAATAATAATAATAATAATAATAATAATAAGTTTTATAATATGCTATAAAAGATTTAAAACATTAAATTTGAGAAAAACAGTGGAAAAATCCAACGTTGTTTATCAATTTAAACGTCCAGAGGGAAAATACATCTCCAACAATGAATAATAAAAATGATGAGTTACATTGGATATATATATATATATATATATATATATATATAGATATATATATGTGTGTGTGTGTGTGTGTGTGTGTGTGTGTAGAGTGTCCGGCTGGGACCTCGAGGTTCCTGGTTTGATTCCGGCCCTCGCCAACTCAGCGTATGAGTAGCACATGGATATGTGCGGTAAAGTGAGGAGCCCCAGACGCCAAAACAATCTCCTTGGTCTAGCGCTAGTAAAAAGGGGATAGACTCCCTCGCTGTCTAGCTGATACCAACTTTAGGCCATCCCGACGACTTTACTATATATATATATGTTTTAAATATATATTTGCACCTACAAGAGCATACAGTATGGTTATACAGTAATAAGCATGTTTTTCTCATGCAGTTGAAATAAATTATTACAATGAAGCAAATTTAAAGGTATTTTCCTTCATTTATTCAATCTAATGCTCTGTACGTTCACTCACAGGTACTAGGCACATCGAACTCTCACTACTATTTACCTGTATTGTTAAACTACATATTGAATGATGCTCATTGCAATATTTTGATAACGTGAGGCACACTTCGTCAGCTCTAAGTACTTCTTACCGAAGTAGTGAATGTGACGAATTACACTGGACAGTAAGATACCGAGTTTGCCTGATACTTTCTGAGTGCTACTCGTCGAATTTTCGGTAATTATGAACTTTTGTTTAGTAAATTAGGAGGACCCAGAAAAAACAGAACCCACAAATTTTGTAATAAAACAGTTAATTGTTAGTAGGGGGTTTAGGGTTAGGGTTAGGGTTAGGGCTAGGGTTAGAGTTGGCGTTTAGGGTTAGAGTCAGGGTTTAGGGTTTTGGGTTAGTTTAATGGGAAAATAAATAAATAAGTTGGTGACCCTAACCCCAACCCCAGCCCTTACCCTAACCCTAACCCCCCTAGTTAAAATTAACAGTTTTATTACAAAATTTGTGGGTTCTGTTTTTTCTGGGACACCCTAATTTACTAAACAAAAGTTCATAATTACCGAATTTTCTTCTATCCCATTCAGGGCGATTATTACACAGGGCACACAAAATTCGGTAACACTCGTACTTTCTCTGTGGTTGGAATATAACTATATGCAATGCTAGACACATTCCAAGATCCGACAACTGTTGGCCTGTTTATTTATTCACATCAGAGCACACGCAACTTTTTGTACATCCAGGTACCTGAATCAAACCATGTGTCCCACGTCACTCTTAGATTGTGTTTTATGCATGCCAAAGGATGTAAGTTCAATCCCGGCAGGCAAGACACAACCAGGTTCTCTTACACGGTTGTACCAGTATAACATGTGGTTGTTATATTACCGTTGGACGCGCGTGGTGTAATGGTTAAAGTCATGGGAAATGGACTCGTCGCTCCGAGTTCAAATCCTGGACGTGGTAATTGCATTTCACTTAGCGCTAATACCCTTGGGAAAGGTATGAATCCTATTCTCCCTCCAGCTATGGGTAAATAGCAGGACAGACTGGGTTCTTTAACCATGGCTAGGTAACCAGTCTAGGAGAAGGAAAACTCTGAATTCAAACCTGTTGAACTCCGCTTAAGAAATTGACCTTGTGTCGTATCCTGCTCGTGCGGAGGAGTTGGTAAATATATATATATTACCGTTGGAAGGCTTAAAGTAACCTCCCAAGTGGGTACATGTGTATACATAGAAACCATTCCGACAAAGGTCAAAACATAACAATATATTTATTCCGTAAGTGACGGAGATACATTCAGAGAAAGATATACAAAAAGAGTACATGTACGAACAGAAGGTGTATAAAACAGATACAGGAATGTTCTATGAAAGAAAATATGCGTAGGACTTACTAGTATCAGGTAGGTAGGGGGTAAAACCCCCTAACCTAAGGTTAGGGTGAGAGCTGTCTAGCCCATCTTTACACGTTGCCGGTCTGAGTGAAAAAAAAGGTAGAAAATCGTATTTCCCACCTGTGGTCAGATACTAACGCCACCTCTCGGCGACGAACGAAAGACAGCAAGGGAAGATAACTCGTTTTGGACTTACGTCCACTCAGACTTCGTGTACTGACCCAACACCAGTATGATTTTATTCGCACTACAAGGTCATATTAAATAGGAAGTAGGGACAAATTCAAATTAACTAGAATCTACTTTGTTTACAATATTACTTTCTTTCCTCTTTGAACTACATAGCCTGGGCGGCTTTATATGGAGGTTAAGCTGTTTCCCATGTAGTAAATTGCCCCTCTCCAAACTGCCGCTGTGATCTAAAGGAAAGGTAAGATACCAATGCGGTTTGGCAAGAGTAGTGTCGCAGGAGTTAATGGGTAACACTGGATTCCAGCATCACAATACCCTAGGGACTCCGGCTCCTGGTTTGTTTTCGGGGTTTACTCCCTTAGCCATTCCTTGAAAGGCAACAGAGGTTTTGTGTCGGACTTTCATTAACTGTTTGGTTGCCGTCCAAGGCTAAAGAGCCCCTTTTGACCTATTTGGGGATCCATGCGAGTAGCAAGTACCGCGAACCTACTATTATCGGTGTTCCTGTGGAATGAAATAAGATTAGGGATACGGTATATTTTGCCTTTGTGTATCTGGGGGTTAGGGAAGGGGTAAGTCCGCTAGGGCGTCAAGATGGTCCTAATGTTCACTGTGTTTATACACACATATGCACAAGAATATAGTTAATAAAACTGACTGCTACTCTGGATAAAAGAGAGACCCTTTTTTGTGGTCTCGGTTCCGGTGCTGGTCGATCAGAAAGAGGGAGAATTTCCCGCCAAAGTATGCTGATCTGTGATTGGTTGGTTTGATAGAGAGTCTCGTAGACAAGGACGATAACCCCCACCTCAGATTTCTTTACAACTGATCAATAGGATAATCTTTAAAGATTAAAATATTTCAAACAAAAAAACTTTAATAACTGTAACCGTTTCATGGTAGATGCATAAAATAATGCAACAGAAAAAGACGTGAAATACGTATGATTTCTTTCAGATTCAAACTTTAGAGCGGGGTTTCTCAAGCTTTTTATTTGATACTCCTCTTGTAAGCAAATTTAATTTAAATTCACCCCTAAATAAATTAATTGAATATTGCAGACATTGTTTCTTAGTCTCACTGGATGCCATCGTGAAAGGGATTGATTACAAAAAATGTGGACCATATGACCGTTAGGCACCCCTTTTTGATCTCGATTAAGAAAGGACATGTTTTTCATTTACACCGTCAATATCCGGTTGTTTTAACAGACGATTTTTTAGATTTTAAAATTGCTTATCTGATACACAAATGCAAAACATAATCTCACTTCACTTTTCAAGAACACCGATAGTAGTAGGATTGGGGCACTTACTACTTACGTAAATCCCTAAATGGGTTTGAAGAGGCTCCTTAGCCATGGTCCGCAACCCATCAACTCAAGGAGAAGTCCGACACAAAACCTCTGCTGCCTTCCAAAGAAAGGCTAGGGGAGTAAACTTCGAAAACAAATCAGGAGCCGGATCCCCTAAGGTGGTGTGATGCTGAAATCCAGTGCTACCCATCAACTCCTGCGACACTACCGTTGCCAAACTGCATTGGTCCCTTACCTTTACTTTGGATCACAGCGGCAATGTGGAGAGCGGAGATTTGCTGCATGGGCAACAGCCCATCCTCCATATGAACCCGCACACGCTATGTAATTTAAAAATAAACCTCGACAACACTCCGTCTCTAGAAGATGGAAGACTGCCAACCAACATTGTTTACAAATAATTTTGGGTACATTTTTAAAGTTGGTTAAATAAACTTAGTTTTAGATTTCTTTAACAAGAAATCTGGAAATATCTATTGACAATAAAACTATTTTGATCAAATTGTATTTTATCATAATCTCGAAATATGCATTGATAAAACTTTATATTTAGATCACGTTACAAAAATATTGCCTTCTCGTCGAGGTTCTTGCTACCTGAGCAAAATTTATTCAATCATTTGGTTACTGTCCTGTGATCAACCGGGCCCTTACTTTACACGCAGCAAATATTTTTGGTTACTTCTGTGGCGTTAGGGCTTATTTCGAACTCGTAAACTGTAAAGTTCCTGAGTTAGACAACGTTGCATGTCGATCTACATGACCCGGGAACAAGGGCAATAAGAGCTCGGTACTTCTGACCTTGTGCCAGACTAAGTTAAACTTAGTAAGTAACTTATTTTTCATTTAATAATGTAATTCTAATTACTTTCTATGCGGGCCCTTTATCTGCAAAGGCAATCGGAAACAAGTCCTAATAAATACAGGTATCGTTTTCTTAGTGATTGGACGCTTAAGGATTTTATCTTCATACGGCTTTGAGGGAGGGTCTCTCTCTCTCTCTCTCTCTCTCTCTCTCTCTTCTCTCTCTCTCTCTCTCTCTCTCTGAAGAAGAGAAGAAGAAAGAAGAAGAAGAAGAAATGAATATGATTGTGAAGAGAAGAAGAAGAAGAAGAAGAAGAAGAAATGATATGATCATGAAGAAGAAGAAGAAGAAGAAGAAGAAGAAGAAGAAGAAGAAGAAGAAATGAATATGATCAAGAAGAAGAAGAAGAAGAAGAAGAAGAAGAAGAAGAAGAAGAAGAAATTAATATGATCAAGAAGAAGAAGAAGAAGAAGAAGAAGAAGAAGAAGAAGAAGAAGAAGAAATTAATATGATCAAGAAGAAGAAGAAGAAGAAGAAGAAGAAGAAATGAATATGATCATGAGAAGAAATGAATATGATCATGAAGAAGAAGAAGAAGAAGAAGAAGAAGAAGAAGAAGAAGAAATGAATATGATCATGAAGAAGAAGAAGAAGAAGAAGAAGAAGAAGAAGAAGAAATGAATATGATCATGAAGAAGAAATGAATATGATCATGAAGAAGAAGAAGAAGAAGAAGAAGAAGAAGAAGAAGAAGAAGAAAAAAGAATAAATGAATATGATCAAGAAGAAGAAGAAGAAGAAGAAGAAGAAGAAGAAGAAGAAGAAGAAGAAGAAATGAATATGATCATGAAGAAGAAGAAGAAGAAGAAGAAGAAGAAGAAATGAATATGATCATGAAGAAGAAATGAATATGAAGAAGAAGAAGAAATTAATATGATTGTGAAGAAGAAGAAGAAGAAGAAGAAGAAGAAGAAGAAGAAGAAGAAGAAATGAATATGATCAAGAAGAAGAAGAAGAAGAAGAAGGGGGAAAACACGTGCTCGAGAAAATCAGCCAACATGTCTCTCTCCCCCCTTGCTCCTTTCTCACCCCCACCCCACCCTTCTTTACTTTTAAAAATAACAACCAGCTTCGCCTTCCCGCGGTCGAATATGTGAACTCGCTCGTAAATTCTCTTCTTTATTTATATTTATTATTTTCAAATTGTGTATTTGTTTGTTTGTTTTTGGGTTTTTTTCATCTTTTTTTATTTTATTTTTTATTTGGCGAATTTCTATGAGCGTACGAGTGTATATACGCACACATACGCAGGCGCGTGGTCTAATGGTTAGAATCGTAGGAAATGGACTCGTCGACCCGAGTTCAATTCCTGGACGAAGCTGTTTGCATTTCACATGGCGCTAATACCCTTGGGAAGCGTATGAATCCAATTCTCCCTCCAGCTATGGGTAAATAGCAGGACAGACTGAGCTCTTTAATCCTGGCTAGGTAACCGGTCTAAGAGAAGGAAAACTCTGAATTCAAACCTGTTAAACTCCGTTTAAGAAATTGACCTTGTGTCACATCCTGCTCGTGTGGAGGGGTTGGTAAATATATATAGGCACGTACACACATATACACTCACGTACAATATGGGAACGCGTGATGTAATGGTAGGAAATAGACTCGGCCGCCCGAGTTCAAATCCTGAACAAGGCTGTTTGCAATTCACATAGTGCTATTACGACCTGAAAAGGCATGCATCCAACTATTCTCTCTCCAGCTATGGGTAAATGGTAGGGGAAAATGGCCTCTTTAACCTTGGCTTGGAGAAAGAAAACTCCGAATTCAAACCTATTAAACTCCGCTAAAAATGACCTTGTGTCCCACGCTTTCATACGATGGGGCTGATATATATATATATATATATATATATATATATATATATAAAGGTATGTAGAAAGGTAGACAAACACGGGATGTTGTACAAAATGGATATTTATTGTAGGTAATGATGTCAATGTTATAACGTTTCGGTCTATTAGACCCTCTTCAGGGCGTTGGGTTGAGTTCTTGCTTCAACGGTGAACATTTTCATACTGGAGAGTTAGGAGGTCGTGAATAAGGGAGGGGTGGTCAATTGTTGGTGTTAGCAGGAGTAATTGGTAGTGGGAGGTCTACTTATTTATTTATATATTTTTTATTCTTTCTGATGGGGTGTGTAGCTAGTAAGGTCCTGGTAATGACCTAAATGTTAATATATATATATATAATATATATATATATATATATATATATATATATATATTATCATTATAATGAAGATTTTCTGTCTGTCTGTAACCGAAACTATATCACTACTTAAGTCACACTTCCCTTAGTTATTTACGTCACATTCTCCATGATTTTGTTTTTATTTAAACCTCAATTATTGATAAAATTGTTTTACATTATTAATACTGTTGGTCTTATCTACATACTGATAACATGCAATTGTATTTATATATACAACAGAATAGCGGTTTACAGTGTGAACGGGAAGGATAATTTGCATATTGATATTAAAAAATTGATTTTAATTGATATGTGTTTGGTATTATTGTATTCTTATTGTTTGGTTTTATTCTAATGAATATGAACAAAAACCTCGGGGATAAATCTTAAAAGAAATCCATTTATTCTTTACTTCCTGATTTAACTAAATAGTTAGATTAAGATAATTTAGCAATGAAAGACGGGAGTGATGGAAAAGGATGGAAGAATTACTTTGAAAGTTGTTCTATTTTTCGATTATAGGTGTGTGTGTGTGTGTGTGTGTGTGTGTGTGTGTGTGTGTGTGTGTGTTCATTGTTGGGTGTATGTGCGTCATTGTGTTTGTGCGTCCTCTAGTGTGTATTTATGTGTGTGCACGTTGTATGTATATATGTATGTATGTATGTATGAGAGTACACAAAATGTTTGTTTGAGATGGCGATAGC
Source organism: Doryteuthis pealeii (assembly GCA_023376005.1). Classification (NCBI taxonomy): domain Eukaryota; kingdom Metazoa; phylum Mollusca; class Cephalopoda; order Myopsida; family Loliginidae; genus Doryteuthis; species Doryteuthis pealeii. The sequence continues at coordinate 47,069,069 of CM042166.1, read as the reverse complement.
CAACAAGTTTTGGGAGAGTATGTGCTTAATTGAAGTCATACCTAATTTGAAAATGAATTAGTTGATAATTAATGAATTAGGCGAATATATCTGTTCAAATGTAAGGCGTAAACAAACCGAGAAAAAATGTCGATCCCTGTATGTACATTTCGGCATATTATGCCTCGTCAGCAGAGTTATAGACAGGAAGCCGCTTTGTGTGTGATTCGAACCCTAACTGCAAGACTAACAGGCGGGGATTCTAACCATTACACTAGCTGGTTTTGCCATCTTTCTCGTTTGTTTTTAAACTGATATATCCTACATTTTTTTGGAGACTTACTGCACGACTCTGTCTGAGAGTACACAAACAGTCTGTTTGAGATGGCGATAGCCGACAATTTATGGGAGAATATGTGTTTAATTGAAGTCATACCTAATTTGAAAATTAATAAGTTGATGTATGTATGTATGTATATGGTAAATAGGGTTGGGGCTTGCAATAAGGGCAATATTCTCGGGACAGTTATATAGGTGCTAGAGCTTGACGTGACCAGCCGATTGATTGGAATGGGCCTCTCCGACCTCCCATCTAGCCTAAATAGAGATACTGTGATTGAGATATGTATATAGATTATCGCCCACAATTAAGTACATCTCTAGCATTTTTATAAACTAAACACCCCAGGATATCTAATTTATAATGAAAACAAGTAGTTCTTGTCGTAATCGGGAGCTTTTACGGAACTTCGAACCGAACCTTTTATTCAATCCGCGGGGGAAGATTGTTCTTTTTTGGGGACGGCCGTGATCTGTAAAGATTATGCTATTGCTATATGAGTATTAAACGTGTGTGCTCATCGTTGTGCAAATGTGTGAGTGTATATGTGTGGTGTATGTATGTGCGTGTGTGTGTGTGTATGTATATGTGCAGGTGTGGATGCATCGTTGTTCATGTACGCATGTGTATATGTGTGTATCATTGTATGTATTTCTGTATGTGAGTGTTCAAGTGTGTGTATGTGTGTGTATCGTTGTGGATTTGTGCATGTTTGTATGGGTGTATTTGTGTATGCGTGCGTGTGTGTCCGCGTGTGTGTAAGTATATGTGCACGTGTGTTTGTGTGTGTGTGTGTGTGTATATCATTGTTCAAGTATGTGTTTGTATGTGTGATTGTTCATGTCTGTGTGCATCGTTGCATGTGTGTCAATACGTGCGTGTGCGTATGCTTCGTTGTGTGTTATCACGCGTTCATTATGCGATTGTGAATGAGTGCCCTGCTCCTGCACGTGCGTATATATATATATATATATATATATATATATATATATATATAGAGAGAGAGAGAGAGAGAGAGAGAGAGAGGTATTCAAAACTTGGTAGTAAGGGATGATTCTATATGTGATTTCTAAGACACACTGTATTATTATTGTATGATCCAGTATGTACAAATACCGTGAATCTTTAAATCACTATAGAGAGCTCAATGTATAATAATCTTTTTAGATTATATACAGAGCAATATTTATCTTTGAAAGGAAGGAAAAACTCAACACCGTTATTCCATAATAAATTTATTTCGACCAAAATTGGGGCCTTTATAAATCTAAGTTGATTTAACAAAGCTCCCCAAAATCAAGTCTCATCAGATGAAAATCATCAATAATTTGAATTGCATAACAGAAAAAAATTTATGTTATGAAATTCAAATTATTGATGATTATCCATCTGATGAAACTTAAATTAGGGAACTTTGTTAAATCAACTTAGATTTATAAAAGCCCCAATTTTGGTCGAAATAAATTTATTATGGAATAACGGTGTTGAGTTTTTCCTTCCTTTCAAAGATAAATATTGCTCTGTATATAATCTAAAAAGATTATTATACATTGAGCTCTCTATAGTGATTTAAAGATTCACGGTATTTGTACATACTGGATCATACAATAATAATTTATTATAGAATAACGGTGTTGAGTTTTTCCTTCCTTTCAAAGATATATATATATATATACATATATATATGTGTGTGTGTGTGTGTGTGTGCGTGTGTGTGTGTATGTGTGTGTGTGTGTGTGTGTGTGTGTGTGTGTGTGTGTGTGTGTGTGTGTTTGGGCAACATTCTTTCATTTATACATGTAGAATTGGCCAGAAAGCTCGAAAAGATCGTTAATAAAATTGTTAAACAGGACACGTGCTTTTTGTTTAATTCTACATGTATGTATATATATATATATATATATATATATATGTGTGTGTGTGTGTGTTTGTGTGTAATTGTGTCTGTGTATGTGTGTCTGTGTGTCTGTGTGTGTGTGTGTGTGTGTGCGTACGTGTGTGTGTGTGTGCCCACGGCCAACTGACAGCTTTATGGGTATTTTCACCCCATGTCAGGTCGTCGTATAAAATGTAGTCGTTAAAGTTGTATTGCTCATAAAAATGAAAAAAACGCGATAAGTGCTAAATTTATAATGTGCAATAGTTTCTTGCACAAATTCTTTTCAAATAAAAATGAATAATGATGTATTTTTACGCGGCAAAACTAATTTGCCCACTTTCCCTTAACTTCGAGTGCTCCGAAAATAACGCCTCCAATTTATCATTCGCTGGTTGGTTGGTTTTTACGGCATGTCAACCCTTTAAATTTAATTTTTAGCACGTCTTTTTTTAAAACTTATCATAAAAAAAAAATGTTTGAACCAAGATAGGATCCTAACCGGGTTTCAGTGGGTATAATGTTTGAGAATTGCAACCATAAGCAGATTCATCCTTAACAAGAATTCTTTGTTTTCGCCTGAGTCTCATCAGAAGATTACCACTGGAAGAAGAATTATGATAGATTGGTTTGGTTTGTTTTATTTTGTTTTGTTTTACGGCATATCAAACTCAATGGGTCATTTAATGCCGATAAAGTTTTTGAATAAAGTAATTCTTAATGGATACTCAATTTTGTTTACGAACTCATGTTTTTCTATATAACCCATAGATGGGACCTTAACATGTAATACCATTCCGGGTCAGAGTGGACCAGGGACCAATGGTGATGAAGGGGTGTTCCACATTCCCCAAACCTCCAAAAATGGAACTTCACCATCTGATAGAGTTTAACGCCATTCTCAGCCATCGCTTCTAGCAGGGGCTGGGGCTTGCCATAAGGGCAATAGGGTTAGGGCAATTATATAGGTGCTAGTGCTTGACTTGACCAGCCGATTGATCGGAGGGGGCCTCTCCGATCGCCCATCTAGCCTAAGTGGGGCAAGACATGGACTGCTCAACCACCTGGGTTCTATCCTTAAGCATTACGGGTCGCCACCCACGGCCAACAGGTGGCCCCATTTGGGGGAGTTTTACCCCTCTGCAGAGGTGCAGTCCGTGCATTCTAACGCCCCATCCGTCAGAGAGGAACTAATAGAGAATGCAAGAAAGTCATTATGAGAAATCATTACGATTACCCAGGATTAGGTAGTCTCATGCTGGAAACACCGCCAGTTTGTAGATGGTAGACACATTCCTTCTTTTTGCGATTTGTAACTTATACTTATCTTATATACTTATACACAAATATTTACTTACCTACCTCTGACGCAAAAAACAATCTCCTTGGTCTAGCGCTAGAGAAAAGCGGATAGACTCCCTCGCTGATTGGCTGATACCGACTTTAGGCCATCTCGACGACTTAAAAAAACGACTTATACACATACATTCATGTGTTGGAGGCACGATGTGAAGTGGTTTTCGTCATTGAAAATGGACTCGGATACCCGCGTTCAAATCCTGGACAAGGCCGTTTCCATTTCACATAGCGCTTATACCCTTGAAAAAGTATGCATCTAACTATTCTCTCTCCAGCTTTGGATAAATAGTAGGACAGAATGGGCTCTTTAATCTGGATGAGGCAACCAGTGTAGGAGAAGGAAAAACCTGAATCTAATTCCACTTAAGTAATTAACCTTATATCACATCCTCATGCGGAGGTGTTGGTAATATATATATGTATATATGCATAAATATTGCAACTACCGACAAGGGCGGGTATATATTAAACTAATACATTTTCCTGAATTTTAACCTTTTTTTTCAGGTTATTATCTGATGAAGACCATTGAGGTCGAACCGTCATAATAAATAAAGGAATAAATACTTGGCCAAATTTTGTTTTTCATGTGATATTTTTCATATATATATATATATATATATATATAATATATATATATATATATATAAAGGAATATATATATATATAAGGAAATATAATATATATATATATATATATATATATTATATATAAAGAAAATATATGATATAAAGAAATATAATAAACAGAATATATATATATACGAAATATAATAAAAATGTATATCTATCTATCTATCTATATATATATATATATATATATATATATAATATATATATATATATATAAAGGAAAATATATATAATATAACAAATATATTTATACAAAGAAATATATATACAGAAATATAATATATATATATATATATATATATATATATATATATATATATACAGAATATATATATATATATATATATACAGAAATATATATATATATATATATATATATTATATATATATATATATGAGAGAGAGAGAGAGACAGAGAGACAGAGAGACAGAGAGAGACAGTGAGAGAGAGGGGCATACTTACAAGAAAGACATATTTATTCATTTTCTTTTCGGATTTTTCCCATTACTTCTTTGTTTTTCTTCTTCGCGTCTCTCTTAAAGTTCTTGCCTCCCGCTTCCACTGTCCATAAATTCTTTCCACTCACAGACATAAATCTGTAAAACATTGGAAGCCCCGCCAAAAACCACTTGGCATTTATCCGCCTCACTTGCTCTTATCACCATTCTCATCATCATCTCCAACACACATTGGTCATAAAATTAGTGTTAAATATATCTTTCTGGGGATTGTTTATACTATCAAGAACTGAGCGAGGTGGGGCTTTATCCGTACCGGCTATAACGATGGCTGCTTCCTTACTTGGAGCTCCCCTCTTGAGACCTTGTACCTGAAAGATCCGTCAAGCCCTAGAACCAACATGATTCTCTTCTTTTTTTTTTTTTTACCTCGCCTCTTTTGAAATGATCAAGAAAATCATGTTATTCATCAGTCATCTTTTCGTCTCTCTTCGATCCACCGGTTGGTCACGTCAAGCCCTAGCACCTATATGATTGTCCCAACCCTATTGCTCTTATGGCAAGCCTCAACCCTTTTTATCGTATGTGCTAGAAGGTGGTGGCTTAGGGTGGGTATGACGTTAAACTCTATCTGATGGTGAAGTTCCAATTCTGGAGGTCTAAGGAATGTGGAGTACCTCTTCATCGCCATTGCTCACTGGTCCACTCTGACCCGGAGAGGTAGTACCTTTTAGGGTCCCTTCTATGGGTTAAATAGAAAATTTGTTTGCAAAAAAAATGAGTTAAAAATATATATACTCGACGGCGGTGGTTAAGGGTCTCAATGTCTTGGGTATGAAGTTAAACAAAAAAATGGTGAAGTTCTAATTTTGGTGCTCTGGGTATGGAGTACCCCTTCATCGCCATTACTCCCAGGTCCACTCTGACCCATCTATGCGTTAAATAGAAGAAGGAGTTTTAAAAAAGTTGAATACCCATCAAGCAAGAATAGGACAAAACATCTTCGGCATAAAATAACCCCAAAAGAGTTGACGTGCCCTAAAATCCATTAAACCAAACCAGACCAGACAAATCAGCCCAGTCATCTAGTGCTTTAAAATACACCGACTGCACTTCTGCTGAGTAGTAAGACCCCCTCCAATGGAGCCATCTGTTTGTTGTGGGTGGTGACCTGTGATGCTTAAGGACGAAATCCTGTTGGCTGAACAGTCCTTGCCATGCAGCACTCTACTTTTGACGATACTTAGTCCAGACGGACAGTCGAAGAGGATGACCATTTCATACCCAACCTGTACACCACAGATCGGATGTGACAGATGATCACAGGTATGGGGCATTCTGCGAGGATCGAACTCAACAATTTAGTCATAATGGATCTGCGAGACTAGCTTGCTCACCATTACACCACAATGTAACACCCTAATAGGCTAAGATTAGTAACTGACTAACCTATTTATGAAAGGGCGTTTACTATCAGACAGGGTCTACGCCCCCCCCCCTCTTATCTTAATTCCATCTTAGCAGTAAAAAGAGAAGAATTTAATTTATGGTTTTGTGAAATAATCTAGATGGTAAATAATGATGAAGGGGGAGGCGGTTTAGCTCAGTCGGTAGAGTATCCGCCTAGGAACCAGAAGGTTCAGGATTCGATACCGGACCTCACCAACTCAGTGCATGAGTGACACAGCAATGATCTGTGTGGTAAAGTGGAGAGCAGATGGTAGATGTGGCGCTCCGCGTCAGACGCAAAAACCATCTCCCTAGCTTATCGCTATTGAAAAGAAGATAGACTCCCTCATTGTCCAGCTGATACTGTCAATAAGCCATTCCGTCAACTATTCTACGTAAACGGCATTTCTGTCTGTCTGTGTATAACCAGTTGGCGCCTACTTCAGTGATCCGATCATGATGAAAGTTGACAATATACATGGGGAGTCGATGGTAGGTGTGACACTCCACCTCAGAAGCAAAACAAGAGGTAGAGGTTGGGTTTATTACCCGATACCTGAGGTATCTCCATAAGGGGACTGGATAATTTTTGTCACTACCTCTCCCAGGAGGCTTGCTTCCTGCGGAGTTCCAACATTAAAAAGCCTCATCTATAAAATACAAACAATTTAAAAATGTGAATATGAATGTATAACGAACGCGATTCTCTAACGTTATTTGATAAGCTTTGCATAGTTTGACACACATGTATGTTGTTTACTGTCCCTAACGCTAACCCAAGCTGCAATTACTAAAAAGTCACCCAAATTAACAGTGAACAGGCTCAACGTTGCTTAACTTCTTCCTTTCATTTTTTTGGTGTGGAGGGGGGTATTAACTAAGGTTTGATTTGACTGGCACACAGACTTTAGGTTGCTCAACGGCCCTGTCGGCTGATCACTCAAGCCCTAGCACCTATATGATTGTCCCAAACCTATCACCCTTATGGTAACCCTCAACTCGTTTTATCATATATGTGCCAGAAGGCGGTGACTGAGGGTCTTAGCGTCCTGGGTATGACGTTAAACTGCATCTAATGGTGAAGTTCCAGTTCTGGAGCACTGGGGAATGTGGAGTATCCCTTCATCCCCATTACTCCCAGGTCCACTCTGACCCAGAGTTGTAGTGGTACCTTTTAGGGTCCCATCTATGGGTTAGATAGATTTTTTTTAAATTGAGTTTTAAGAATACGGATAATCCAATAAGAATGAATAAAGCTAAATGTCTTCGGCATAAAATGACCCAACAATGTTTGACATGCCGTAAAATTCAAACCAACCAACCAACCAACCTGTTACATAGGCCTTAGGTTGCTCAAATAGGTTGCAAATCCGATCGGATCGTGTACAAAATAATGTAATCATGAACATCTGAGATTTTGTGTTTTTCTCTAACCGAAACTATATCACTACCCAAGTCATAATTCTCCTAATTATTTACGTCACATTCTCCAAGATTTTATTTTTATTTAAACTTCAATAAAATTGATTTACATTATTAATACTGTTGACCATATCTGGTATTTACCTCGTACCCCACGTGTACGGGTTAGGCACAAGGCCCTATTAATGTGGGACCACCCACAAGCCAAGACTCATGGGTGGCGGGTGAAAAATTGCGTTGATCCCGTCGATATTCCCCCTCAAGTGGAGCGCCTTAGGCAATGGGCGATAAACCTAGCCCTGCCACTTTAAATCGGGTGGACAGGTATTGCCTGGAGGTATAGCCCCCTGGGATCAACGCTATTAATGTTATACGGTCCAGCGTCGAAGATCACTGTTGGCCATATCTGCATACCGAGAACATTCAATAGTATTTATATTTACGACAAAATAGCGGTTTACAATGTGAATGGGAAGGCTAATTTGCATATAGATATCAGAAATTTGATTTTAATAAATATATGCTCAGTATTATTGATTTCTAATTGTTTGGTTTTATTTTAATGAATACGAGCAAAAATCTCGGGGATAAATCTTAAAAGAAATCCATTAGCAAGAAGAAATAACCGTAATTTTATTCTTTACTTCCTATTTTATTAAATTGTTAAATTAGGAAAATTTAGCAATGAAAGACGGGAGTGATGGAAGAGTAAGTTTCAGTTGTTCTATCTTTCAATTTTTTTTTATCTGCATTCTTATTTAGTTTCATTATCCTTTCTAATTTAATATAACCTCCGGGTGCATATATTTGCTAGAACAATAAACGCGATTCTCTAAAATCTAGCTATAAAATAACCCTGGATGGGTTGACATGCCCTTAAAATCAATAAATCTATCAAACAGAAGCCAGACACAGGTAGCTTGTTAACAATCACAGTAGTGTATGGCCAAGGGACTTTCGGTCGTCAGTGTACCTTAACCCCTTCCTTCCGAAAACAAAGAAACGTGTGTCTTTCTGGGAATCTCCCAGCGTAGCTGACTTCTTAGAAATATTCCCACCCTCAGATACCGACCCTCTATTTACGCCCGCGGACCACGCCCTTATGATCTGCACTTCTCATCTGATGGTACGTTTGTTACACCCACGCAACTTATCTATCTACGTTACACCCACCTACCCCCAACACACATGCGCGAGTGTACACACGCACGCACGCATGCAAGCACTAAACACAAACTCTTCACTCCCTCCACGTCCCTAAGATTCCATTTTGTTTTAAAACATATATTTCTTGTTTATTAGGTATGTTGTTGTGTAGTTGTTGTTGTTGTTGTTGTTGTTGTTGTTGTTGTTGTTGTTCTTCTTCTTCTTCTTCTTCTTCTTCTTCTTCTTCTTCTTCTTCTTCATTTCTTTTCTTCTTTCCTTTTTTTATTCGTGCACCTGCTGGTGTGGTTTCGCTTGCTTTATTTTACCACTATTAAAGAATCCTAATTTCGTTTCTCCTTCTTTTTTTTCTTTTTCATTTTCTTTTTTTTTTTCTTTTTTTTCTTTTTTTTTCTACTTTTTGGCTTGTATTTTTCTCCCTTTCTTATTTCTTTTATTCTTCTTCTTTCTCTTTCGCTTCGTTGTTGTTCTTCTTCTCTTTTTCTTCTTCTTCCTCTTTTTTCTCCTCCTCCTCTAGTGTCTTCTTCTTCTTTTTATTTTTATTTTTCCTCTTCTTCTCCTCCTCCTCTAGTGTCTTCCTCTTCTTTTTCTTCTTCTTCTTCTTTTTCTTCTTCTCTACCTCAAATTTTCTTTACTTTACCCACTATTAAAGAAACCTGATTTCGTTTCTCCTTCTTTTTTTTCTTTTTCATTTTCATTTTTTTCTACTTTTTTAATCTTTTTTTTCTACTTTTTGGCTTTTGTATTTTCTCCCTTTCTTATTTCTCTTATTATTATTCTTCTTTCTCTTTCTAGTGTCTTCTTCTTTTTCTTCTTCTTCTCTACCTCAAATTTCTATTTCTATAAAAGAAACCTAATTTCGTTTCTCCTTCTTTTTTCTTATTCATTTTCTTTTTTTTTTTTTTTTCTACCCCTCTTTTTTTCTTGTTTTTAGCTTTTGTATTTTTCTCCCTTCTTCTTCCTTTATACTTCCTCTTTCTCTTCCCCCTTTGTTGTTGTTGTTCTTCTTCTTCTTCCTCTTCTTCCCCTCCTTCCACTCTAGTGTCTTCTTCTTCTCTTCTTCTTCTTCTTCTTCTTCTTCTTCTTCTTCTTCTCTACCTTAAATTTCCTTTTAATCTTCTTCTTCTTCTTCTGCAAATTTTCTTTATTTTACCCATTATTAAAGAAACTTAATTTTGTTTATTCTTCTTTTTTTTTCTTTTTCATTTTCATTTTTTTCTATTCCCCCCTTGTTTTTCTTTGTTTTGGATTTTGTATTTTTCTCCCTTTCTTCTTTCTTTTCTACTTCCTTTTTTCTTCATCCTTCGTTCTTTTCATTCTTCTTCGGCTTTTTCGCCTCCCTGTTTTTCTTTCTTTTGGCTTTTCCTCTTTCTTCTTCTTTTTCTTCTTGATCATTTAGTTTTTTCTTAATTTCCTTCCTTTCATTCTTCCTCTTCTTCCTTCCTTCTTTCTTTTCTCCTTCCTCTTTCACTTCTTCCTTCGTTCCTTTTCATTCTTCTTCTTTGGCTTTTTCTTTCGTTTTTTTCTTTCCATTCTTTTTTAATTTTATATTTTTCATCTTCTTTTGTTCTTTTCTTCTTTTTTATTATTTTTCTCTTTCCTTTCATTCTTTATATCAGTTTTTTCATTCGTTCTTTCTTTTCCTTTTCTTTTACATTTTTCATCACATTCTTGCTTTTTTTTTGGCTTCTTTCTCTTCTTTCTTTCGCTATTTTTTTCTTCTTTTCAGTCTTCTTCTCAGCTTCCTCTTCTTCAGACTATTTTCTTCTCTTCTTTCTTCTTCCTCTTTTTTCTTTCGTATTCATTTTAGCTTTCTACTTTTTCATTTTTATTTCTTTATCTTTTCATCATTCTTTTCTTCTCTACCTCAAATTTCCTTTTCTTCTTCATCTTCTACCTCTTTTATTTTTCTTTCTTTGAACATTCTTTCTTTCTTTTATATTCCTTCGCTCTTATCTTTTTCTTCTTTTCAATTCATTTTAATAATATCATATTTTCGTCCTCGTTGCTTCTTCTCTGTCTCCTTTCATTCCTTCTTTGATTTCGCGTTTTCTTTCCATTTTATTCCTTTCTCAATCTCTCTCTCTCTCTCTCTCTCTCTCTCTCTCTCTCTCTCTCTCTCTCTCTCTCTCTCTCTCTCTCTCCTTTTCTTTCCATCATTTTTTTTTCATTTCTTTTTCTTTATTCTCCTTTTCATGTTGGATGAATTAACATGCCGGACTTGCGAGATTTAGTAAGTGAGTTCGAACTCCAGTTCCGCTATTCGGTTTTACTTTCAGACTAAATACATTGGGAAGGGTATGAAGTCCTTCAGTGCACTTTTTTTTTATTTTTTTTTTTATTTTTATTTTCACTTTTTTATTTTTTTATTTCTTTCCTTCCTTCACTACTCCTAATTTCCTTTTAATCTTCTTCTTCTTCTTCTTCTTCTTCTTCTTCTTCTTCTTCTTCTTCTTCTTCTTCTTCTTCTTCTTCACCTCCGAATTTTCTTCTTCTTCTTCTTATTCTTATTCTTACCTCCGAATTTCATTCTTCTTTCTTCTTCTTCTTTCTTCTTCTTCTTCTTCTTCTTCTCAATCTCAAATTTCTTCCTTCTTCTTCTTCTTCTTCTCTTCTTCTTCTTCTTCTTCTTCTTCTTCTCAATCTCAAATTTTCATCTTCTTCTTCTCTCTCTTCTTCTTCTTCTTCTTCTTTCTAATCCCAAATTTTCTTCTTCTTCTTCTTCTTCTTCTTCTTCTTCTTCTTCTTCTTCTTCTGTACCTCCGAATTTCATCTTCTTCTTCTTCTTCTTCTTCTTCTTCTCTTCTTCTTCTTCTTCTTCTTCTTCTTCTCAATCTCAAATTTCCTTCTTCTTCTTCTTCTTCTTCCTTCTTCTTCTCTTCTTCTTCTTCTTCTTCTTCTCCAATCTCAAATATCCTTCTTCTTCTTCTCTTCTCTTCTTCTTCTTCTTCTTCTTCTTCTTCCAACCTTCTTTTTATGCCTTCTTCCTATTTTCTTCTTCCCGTTCTATTTTCTTTTTACTTATTTTGTTTAATTTTTTCTTTCGCGTGTCCACACATCTGCTCCGATGAACGTTTCCAAAAAAGATTACGAACAATCCAACTATTCAGAATTTGTAAATACACCAAAAATGGAACGAACAGGGGCGCCCTGGGTGAGGGTCGGGGTCGGGGTCGGGTGTTTCGTAGTTCAGAAATCGGGGTCGGGCAAGGAAACCAATACGGGAAGAAGACATCCGTTCTTTTGGGTGGAATTGAGAAAGGTATTTGGAATCTAAGGGATTCTAACCCTTCGCTTAGAATACACTGAATGTATCCCCAAAATGGGTAAGACCCCCCCCCCAAAAAAAAAGGGGGTAAGACTGCCCCCCAATAAAAGGGGTAAGAACCCCCCCCCCCAAAAAAAGGGTAAGAACCCTCCAAAAATGTGTACTGGGTATGGCACAAAACTGAATCCCTTACTTGGTTCTTTGGAGTGTTGGCTGGTTTGTTGGTTGGATTTTACGGCATGTCAACCAAGAATGGGTGAAGTATGCGGAGAAGCATGTTTAATGTTTAAACATGGGTTTCACATTGGTGTGTGATCACGAGCCTGAGTGAAAACACACTGACTCTGAGGATTTTTCTGTTTGTTTGTTTATTGATTTTAACGGCATATCAACCCGTCCGAGGTTATGTCATGCCTAACGGTTAGAAAGTAATACATATCGTGTATTTATATTTCTACTTTTTAGTAATTGGTTTTAACAATGTGTTAGCATTATTGGGGATTATGTTGTATGGTATTGATTTGTTTCATGTCTATATATTCTATGGTATAATTTTATTTCTTTAAAAAAAGAGAGATATCCTCCATGTTGACATTTTTCAATAGATCTTTCATATTATTTGCTTTAAAATAACGGTTTCTGATGTGAGCAAGAAACCTGCATCCCATGAATAAGTGTTTAACTGTCAAGGTGTTTGACATGTTCCAACATTGGGGCTGTTGTTCTTTGTTTGAAGTATATAGAGTGGCGGTTGCT
>CM042166.1:47048971-47056265 GCA_023376005.1 Doryteuthis pealeii | reverse complement strand
TCTCGTACTTTCTCTGTGGTTGGAAATATAACTATATGCAATGCTAGACACCATTCCAAGATCCGACAACTGTTGGCCTGTTATTTATTCACATCAGAGCAACGCAACTTTTGTACATTCCAGGTACCTGAATCAAACCATGTGTCCCACGTCACTCTTAGATTGTGTTTTATGCATGCCAAAGGATGTAAGTTCAATCCCGGCAGGCAAGACACAACCAGGTTCTCTTACACGGTTGTACCAGTATAACATGTGGTTGTTATATTCCGTTGGACGCGTGGTGTAATGGTTAAAGTCATGGGAATGGACTCTTCGCTCCGAGTTCAAATCCTGGACGTGGTAATTGCATTTCACTTAGCGCTAATACCCTTGGGAAAGGTATGAATCCTACTCTCCCTCCAGCTATGGGTAATAGCAGGACAGACTGGGTTCTTTAACCATGGCTAGGTAACCAGTCTAGGAGAAGGAAAACTCTGAATTCAAACCTGTTGAACTCCGCTTAAGAAATTGACCTTGTGTCGTATCCTGCTCGTGCGGAGGAGTTGGTAATATATATATTACCGTTGGAAGGCTTAAAGTAACTCCCAACGTGGGTACATGTGTATAATAGAAACCATCCCGACAAAGGTCAAAACATAACAATATATTTATTCCGTAAGTGACGGAGATACATTCAGAGAAAGATATACAAAAAGAGTACATGTACGAACAGAAGGTGTATAAAACAGATACAGGAATGTTCTATAAAAGAAAATATGCGTAGGACTTACTAGTATCAGGTAGGCAGGGGGTAAAACCCCCTAACCTAAGGTTAGGGTGAGAGCTGTCTAGCCCATCTTTACACGTTGCCGGTCTGAGTGAAAAAAAAGGTAGAAAATCGTATTTCCCTCCTGTGGTCAGATACTAACGCCACCTCTCGGCGACGAACGAAAGACAGCAAGGGAAGATAACTCGTTTTGGACTTACGTCCACTCAGACTTCGTGTACTAACCCAACACCAGTATTATTTTATTCGCACTACAAGGTCATATTAAATAGGAAGTAGGGACAAATTCAAATTAACTAGAATCTACTTTGTTTACAATATTACTTTTTTTCCTCTTTGAACTACATAGCCTGGGCGGCTTTATATGGAGGTTAAGCTGTTTCCCATGTAGCAAATCGCCCCTCTCCAAACTGCCGCTGTGATCTAAAGGAAAGGTAAGATACCAATGCGGTTTGGCAACAGTAGTGTCGCAGGAGTTAATGGGTAACACTGGATTCCAGCATCACAATACCCTAGGGACTCCGGCTCCTGGTTTGTTTTCGGGGTTTACTCCCTTAGCCATTCCTTGAAAGGCAACAGAGGTTTTGTGTCGGACTTTCATTAACTGTTTGGTTGCCGTCCAAGGCTAAAGAGCTCCTTTTGACCTATTTGGGGATCCATGCGAGTAGCAAGTACCGCGAACCTACTATTATCGGTGTTCCTGTGGAATGAAATAAGATTAGGGATACGGTATATTTTGCCTTTGTGTATCTGGGGGTTAGGGAAGGGGTAAGTCCGCTAGGGCGTCAAGATGGTCCTAACGTTCACTGTGTTTATACACACATATGCACAAGAATATAGTTAATAAAACTGACTGCTACTCTGGATAAAAGAGAGACCCTTTTTTGTGGTCTCGGTTCCGGTGCTGGTCGATCAGAAAGAGGGAGAATTTCCCGCCAAAGTATGCTGATTTGTGATTGGTTGGTTTGATAGAGAGTCTCGTAGACAAGGACGATAACCCCCACCTCAGATTTCTTTACAACTGATCAATAAGATAATCTTTAAAGATTAAAATATTTCAAACAAAAAAATTTTAATAACTGCAACCGTTTCATGGTAGATGCATAAAATAATGCAACAGAAAAAGACGTGAAATACGTATGATTTCTTTCAGATTCAAACTTTAGAGCAGGGTTTCTCAAGCTTTTTATTTGATACTCCTCTTGTAATCAAATTTAATTTAAATTCACCCCTAAATAAATTAATTGAATATTGCAGACATTGTTTCTTAGTCTCAGTGGATGCCATCGTGAAAGGGATTGATTACAAAAAATGTGGACCATATGACAGTTAGGCACCCCTTTTTGATCTCGATTAAGAAAGGACATGTTTTTCATTTACACCGTCAATATCCGGTTGTTTTAACAGACGATTTTTTAGATTTTAAAATTGCTTATCTGATACACAAATGCAAAACATAATCTCACTTCACTTTTCAAGAACACCGATAGTAGGAGGATTGGGACACTTACTACTTACATAAATCCCCAAATGGGTTTGAAGGGGCTCCTTAGCCTTGGTCGGCAACCCATCAACCCAAGGAGAAGTTCGACACAAAACTTCTGCTGCCTTTCAAGGAAAGGCTAGGGGAGTAAACCTCGAAAACAAATCAGGAGCCGGAGTCCCTAAGGTGGTGTGATGCTGTAGGGGATTATATTTCCTTGGCCTGGAGGAGTTATCTGCCCGGCTTGTTGTGGCTTGTTCCCACCAGGGGACGTATGATATTTAAGCGGCTGATTCGAATTTCTCTATATCTTTCCTCGCTACGAGACCACATGGGTTAGATACGCTCTACCCCCTTCTCGGTGGGGCTCCGGCCCCCCTCCTTGTAAATCATTTTTATCTATGGACGCTCCAGTCCCTTTATATATGTAGGTTTATCTACTCTTGTATTTGTATCTTATGTATCCATGTACTCTTCTATTATGTATCCTTTGTATTCATGTGCTGTTATCTATTAAATGTATTGTCCCTCAACCCTTGTCGGAGTTGTATGTTCTTCAAATACTCACTTTGAATCTTACAATGCTGAAATCCAGTGCTACCCATCAACTCGTGCGACACTACCGTTGCCAAACCGCTATTGGTTCCTTACCTTTACTTTGGATCACAGCGGCAATGTGGAGAGCGGAGATTTGCTGCATGGGCAACAGCCCATCCTCCATATGAACCCGCACACGCTATGTAATTTAAAAATAAACCTCGACGGAAGACTGCCAACCAACATTGTTTACAAATAATTTTGGGTACATTTTTAAAGTTGGTTAAATAAACTTAGTTTTAGATTCCTTTAACAAGAAATCTGGAAATATCTATTGACAATAAAACTATTTTGATCAAATTGTATTTTATCATAATCTCGAAATATGCATTGATAAAACTTTATATTTAGATCACGTTACAAAAATATTGCCTTCTCGTCGAGGTTCTTGCTACCTGAGCAAAATTTATTCAATCATTTGGTTACTGTCCTGTGATCAACCGGGCCCTTACCTTACACGCAGCAAATATTTTTGGTTACTTCTGTGGCGTTAGGGCTTATTTCGAACTCGTAAACTGTAAAGTTCCTGAGTTAGACAACGTTGCATGTCGATCTACATGACCCGGGAGCAAGGGCAATAAGAGCTCGGTACTTCTGACCTTGTGCCAGACTAAGTTAAACTTAGTAAGTAACTTATTTTTCATTTAATAATGTAATTCTAATTACTTTCTATGCGGGCCCTTTATCTGCAAAGGCAATCGGAAACAAGTCCTAATAAATACAGGTATCGTTTTCTTAGTGATTGGACGCTTAAGGATTTTATCTTCATACGGCTTTGAGGGAGGGTCTCTCTCTCTCTCTCTCTCTCTCTCTCTCTCTCTCTCTCTCTCTCTCTCTTGAAGAAGAAGAAGAAGAAGAAGAAGAAGATGATATGATTGTGAAGAAGAAGAAGAAGAAGAAGAAGAAGAAGAAGAAGAAGAAGAAGAAGAAGAAGAAGAAGAAGAAGAAGAAATGAATATGATCATGAAGAAGAAATGAATATGATCGTGAAGAAGAAGAAGAAGAAGAAGAAGAAGAAGAAGAAGAAGAGAAGAAGAAGAAGAAGAAGAAGAAGAAGTTAATATGATTGTGAAGAAGAAATGAATATGAAGAAGAAGAAGAAATTAATATGATTGTGTGAAGAAGAAGAAGAAGAAGAAGAAGAAGAAGAAGAAGAAGAAGAAGAAGAAGAAGAAAAAGAAGAAGAAGAAGAAGAAGAAGAAATGAATATGATCAAGAAGAAGAAGAAGAAGAAGAAGAAGAAGAAGAAGAAGAAGGGGGAAAACACGTGCTCGAGAAAATCAGCCAACATGTCTCTCTCCCCCCTTGCTCCTTTCTCACCCCCCACCCCACCCTTCTTTACTTTTAAAAATAACAACCAGCTTCGCCTTCCCGCGGTCGAATATGTGAACTCGCTCGTAAATTCTCTTCTTTATTTATATTTATTATTTTCAAATTGTGTATTTTTTGTTTGTTTTGGGGGTTTTTTCATCTTTTTTTATTTTATTTTTTATTTGGCGAATTTCTATGAGCGTACGAGTGTATATACGCACACATACGCAGGCGCGTGGTCTAATGGTTAGAGTCGTAGGAAATGGACTCGTCGACCCGAGTTCAATTCCTGGACGAAGCTGTTTGCATTTCACATGGCGCTAATACCCTTGGGAAACGTATGAATCCAATTCTCCCTCCAGCTATGGGTAAATAGCAGGACAGACTGGGCTCTTTAACCCTGGCTAGGTAACCGGTCTAAGAGAAGGAAAACTCTGAATTCAAACCTGTTAAACTCCGTTTAAGAAATTGACCTTGTGTCACACCCTGCTCGTGTAGAGGGGTTGGTAAATATATATACGCACGCACACACATGCACATATACACACACGTACAATATGGGAACACGTGGTGTAATGGTAGGAAATAGACTCGGCTGCCCGAGTTCAAATCCTGAACAAAGCTGTTTGCAATTCACATAGTGCTATTAGCACCTGGAAAGGCATGCATCCAACTATTCTCTCTCCAGCTATGGGTAAATGGTAGGGGAAAATGGCATCTTTAACCTTGGCTTGGAGAAAGAAAACTCTGAATTCAGACATATTAAACTCGCTAAAAATGACCTTGTGTCGCACGCTCTCATGCGGTGGGGCTGATATATATATATATATGCAGAAAGGTATGTAGAAAGGTAGACAAACACGGATATTTATTTAGACAAAAATGGATATTTATTGTAGGTAAGGATGTCAATTATAACGTTTCGGTCTATTAGACCCTCTTCAGGGCGTTGGGTTGAGTTCTTGCTTCAACGGTGAACATTTTCATACTGGAGAGTTAGGAGGTCATGAATAAGGGAGGGGTGGTCAATTGTTGGTGTTAGCAGGAGTAATTGGTAGTGGGAGGTCTACTTATTTATTTATATATTTTTTATTCTTTCTGATGGGGTGTGTAGCTAGTAAGGTCCTGGTAATGACCTAAATGTTAATATATATATATATATATATATATATATATATATATATATATATTATCATTATAATGAAGATTTTCTGTCTGTCTGTAACCGAAACTATATCACTACTTAAGTCACAATTCCCTTAATTATTTACGTCACATTCTCCATGATTTCATTTTTATTTAAACCTCAATTATTGATAAAATTGTTTTACATTATTAATACTGTTGGTCTTATCTACATACTGATAACATGCAATTGTATTTATATATACAACAGAATAGCGGTTTACAGTGTGAACGGGAAGGCTAATTTGTATATTGATATTAAAAAATTGATTTTAATTGATATGTGTTTGGTATTATTGATTTCTAATTGTTTGGTTTTATTTTAATGAATATGAATAAAAATCTCGGGGATAAATCTTTTTAAAAAATCCATTAAGAAGAAGAAATAACTGTCATTTTATTCTTTACTTCCTAATTTAACTAAATAGTTAAATTAAGATAATTTAGCAATGAAAGACGGGAGTGATGGAAAAGGATGGAAGAGTTAATTTGAAAGTTATTCTATTTTTCGATTATAGGTGTGTGTGTGTGTGTGTGTGTGTGTGTGTGTGTATTCATTGTTGGATGTATGTGTGTCATTGTGTTTGTGCGTCCTCTCGTGTGTATTTATGTGTGTGCACGTTGTATATATGTATGTATGAGAGTACACAAAAAGTTTGTTTGAGATGGCGATAGCCGACAATTTTTTGGGAGAGTATGTGCTTAATTGATGTCATAACTAATTTGAAAATTAACTAGTTGATAATTAATGAATTAGGCGAATATATCTGTTTAAATGTAAGGCGTAAACAAATCGAGAAAAAATGTCGATCCCTGTATGTACATTTCGGCATATTATGCCTCATCATCAGAGTTATAGACAGGAAGCCGCTTTGTGTGTGATTTGAACCCCAACTGCCAGGTGGGGATTCTAACCATTACACTAGCTGGTTTTGCCATCTTTCTCGTTTGTTTTTAAACTGATATATCCTACATTTTTTGGAGACTTACTGCACGACAGTATGAGAGTACACAAACAGTTTGTTTGAGATGGCGATAGCCGACAATTTATGGGGAGAATATGTGTTTAATTGAAGTCTTACCTAATTTGAAAATTAATAAGTTGATGTATATATGTATGTATGTATGTATGTATATGAGTATAGGAAAGTGAGGGACGGCCGTGATCTGTAAAGATTATGCTATTGCTATATGAGTGTGAACGTGTGTGCTCATCGTTGTGCATATGGGTGAGTGTATTTGTGTGTGTATGTATGTGCGTGTGTGTGTGTGTGTATGTATATGTGCACGCGTGGATGCATCGTTGTTGAGATGTGAGGTAACCAAAACTTGGTAGTAAGGGATGATTCTATATGTGATTTCTAAGATACACTGTATTATTATTGTATGATCCAGTATGTATAAATACAGTGAATCTTTAAATCACTACAGAGAGCTCAATGTATAATAAACTTTTTTAGATTATATACAGAGCAATATTTATCTTTAAAAGGATGGAAAAACTCAACACCGTTATTCCATAATAAATTTATTTCGACTAAAATTGGGACCTATATAAATCTAAGTTGATTTAACAAAGCTCCTCAAAACAAGTCTCATCAGATGGATAATCATCAATAATTTGAATTGCATAACAGAAAAAAATTTATGTTATGAAATTCAAATTATTGATGATTATCCATCTGATGAGACTTAAATTGGGGAACTTTGTTAAATCAACTTAGATTTATATAGGTCCCAATTTTAGTCGAAATAAATTTATTATAGAATAACGGTGTTGAGTTTTTCCTTCCTTTTAAAGATATATATATATATATATATATATATATATATATATATGTGTGTGTGTGTGTGTGTGTGTGTGTGTGTGTGTATGTGTGTGTGTGTGTGTGTGTGTGTGTGTGTGTGTGTGTATGTGTGTCTGTGTGTTTGGGCAACATTCTTTCATTTAT
>CM042166.1:46973971-47043971 GCA_023376005.1 Doryteuthis pealeii | reverse complement strand
AAATTAACAGTGAACAGGCTCAACGTTGCTTAACTTCTTCCTTTCATTTTTTGGTGTGGAGGGGGGTATTAACTAAGGTTTGATTTGACTGGCACACAGACTTTAGGTTGCTCAACGGCCCTGTCGGCTGATCACTCAAGCCCTAGCACCTATATGATTGTCCCAAACTATCACCCTTATGGTAACCCTCAACTCGTTTTATCATATATGTGCCAGAAGGCGATGACTGAGGGTCTTAGCGTCCTGGGTATGACGTTAAACTGCATCTAATGGTGAAGTTCCAGTTCTGGAGCACTGGGAATGTGGAGTACCCCTTCATCCCCATTACTCCCAGGTCCACTCTGACCAGAGTTGTAGTGGTACCTTTTAGGGTCCCATCTATGGGTTAGATAGATTTTTTTTAAATTGAGTTTTAAGAATACGGATAATCCAATAAGATGAATAAAGCTAAATGTCTTCGGCATAAAATGACCAACAATGTTTGACATGCCGTAAAATTCAAAAACCAACCAACCAAACCAACACCTGTTACATAGGCCTTAGGTTGCTCAAATAGGTTGCAAATCCGATCGGATCGTGTACAAAATAATGTAATCATGAACATCTGAGATTTTGTGTTTTTCTCTAACCGAAATTATATCACTCCCAAGTCATAATTCCCCTAATTATTTACGTCACATTCTCCAAGATTTATTTCTATTTGAACTTCAATAAAATTGATTTACATTATTAATACTGTTGACCATATCTGGTATTTACCTCGTACCCCACGTGTACGGGTTAGGCACAAGGCCCTATTAATGTGGGACCACCCACAAGCCAAGACTCATGGGTGGCGGGTGAAAAATTGCGTTGATCCCGTCGATATTCCCCCTCAAGTGGAGCGCCTTAGGCACTGGGCAATAAACCCAGCCCTGCCACTTTAAATCGGGGGGGGGGACAGGTATTGCCTGGAGGTATAGCCCCCTGGGATCAACGCTATTAATGTTATACGGTCCAGAGTCGAAGTCACTGTTGGCCATATCTACATACCGAGAACATTCAATTGTATTTATATTTACGACAAAATAGCGGTTTACAGTGTGAATGGGAAGGCTAATTTGCATATAGATATCAGAAATTTGATTTTAATAAATATGTGCTCAGTATTATTGATTTCTAATTGTTTTGTTTTATTTTAATGAATACGAGCAAAAATCTCGGGGATAAATCTTAAAAGAAATCCATTAGCAAGAAGAAATAACCGTAATTTTATTCTTTACTTCCTATTTTATTAAATTGTTAAATTAGGAAAATTTAGCAATGAAAGACGGGAGTGATGGAAGAGTAAGTTTCAGTTGTTCTATTTTTCAAATTTTTTTTATCTGCATTCTTATTTAGTTTCATTATCCTTTCTAATTTAATATAACCTATACATATATTTGCTAGAACAATAAACGCGATTCTCTAAAATCTAGCTATAAAATAACCCTGGATGGGTTGACATGCCCTTAAAATCAATAAATCTATCAAACAGAAGCCAGACACAGGTAGCTTGTTAACAATCACAGTAGTGTATGGCCAAGGGACTTTCGGTCGTCAGTGTACCTTAACCCCTTCCTTCCGAAACAAAGAAACGTGTGTCTTCTGGGAATCTCCCAGCGTAGCTGACTTCTTAGAAATAGTTCCCACCCCTCAGATACCGACCCTCTATTTACGCCCGCGGACCACGCCCTTATGATCTGCACTTCTCATCTGATGGTACGTTTGTTACACCCACGCAACTTATCTATCTACGTTACACCCACCTACCCCCAACACACATGCGCGAGTGTACACACGCACGCACGCATGCAAGCACTAAACACAAACTCTTCACTCCCTCCACGTCCCTAAGATTCCATTTTGTTTTAAAAACATATATTTCTTGTTTATTAGGTATGTTGTTGTGTAGTTGTTGTTGTTGTTGTTGTTCTTCTTCTTCTTCTTCTTCTTCTTCTTCTTCTTCTTCTTCTTCATTTCTTTTCTTCTTTCCTTTTTTTTTCGTGCACCTGCTGGTGTGGTTTCGCTTGCTTTATTTTACCCACTATTAAAGAATCCTAATTTCGTTTCTCCTTCTTTTTTTCTTTTCATTTTCTTTTTTTTTCTTTTTTTCTTTTATTTCTACTTTTTGGCTTTTGTATTTTTCTCCTTTCTTATTTCTTTTATTCTTCTTCTTTCTCTTTCCCCTTCGTTGTTGTTCTTCTTCTTCTTTTCTTCTTCTCCTCTTTTTTCTCCTCTCCTCCTCTAGTGTCTTTTTCTTCTTTTCTTTTTCTTTTTCCTCTTCTTCTCCTCCTCCTCTAGTGTCTTCCTCTTTTCTTCTTTCTTCTTTTTCTTCTTCTCTACCTCAAATTTTCTTTACTTTACCATATCTTTACCATATCTATCAAAGAAACCTGATTTCGTTTCTCCTTCTTTTTTTTCTTTTTCATTTTCATTTTTTTCTACTTTTTTAATCTTTTTTTTCTACTTTTTGGCTTTTGTATTTTCTCCCTTTCTTATTTCTCTTATTATTCTTCTTCTTTCTCTTTCTAGTGTCTTCTTCTTTTTCTTCTTCTTCTCTACCTCAAATTCTATTTCTATAAAAGAAACCTAATTTCGTTTCTCTTCTTTTTTTCTTATTCATTTTCTTTTTTTTTCTACCCTGTTTTTCTTGTTTTGCTTTTGTATTTTTCTCCCTTTTCTTTTATACTTCCTCTTTCTCTTCCCCCTTTGTTGTTGTTGTTCTTCTTCTTCTTCCTCTTCTTCCCTCTTCCACTCTAGTGTCTTCTTCTTCTTCTTCTTCTTCTTCTTCTTCTTCTTCTTCTTCTTCTTCTCTACCTTAAATTTCTTTTAATCATCTTTTCTCTTCTTCTGCAATTTTTCTTATTTTACCCACTATTAAAGAAACTTAATTTTGTTCTTCTTCTTTTTTTTTTCTTTTTCATTTTCATTTTTTTCTATTTCCCCCCTTGTTTTTCTGTTTTGTATTTTGTATTTTTCTCCCTTTCTTCTTTCTTTTTCTACTTCCTCTTTTCTTCATCCTTCGTTCTTTTGTCAATTCTTCTTCGGCTTTTTCGCCTCCCTGTTTTCATTTCTTTTGGCTTTTTCCTCTTCTTCTTCTTTTTTCTTCTTGATCATTTAGTTTTTTCCTTATTCCTTCTTTCATTCTTCCTCTTCTTCTTTCCTTCTTTCTTTTTCCTTCCTCTTCTCTCTTCTTCGTTCTTTCATTTTCTTCTTTGGCTTTTTTCTTTTCGTTTTTTCTTTCCATTTTTTTTTATTTTATATTTTTCATCTTCTTTTGTTCTTTTTTATTATTTTTTCTCTTTCCTTTCATTCTTTATATCAGTTTTTTCATTCGTTCTTTCTTCCTTTTTCTTTTACATTTTTCATCACATTCTTGCTTTTTTTTGCTTTTTCTCTTCTTTCTTTCGCTATTTTTTTTCTTCTTTTCAATCTTCTTCTCAGCTTCCTTTCTTCAGACTATTTCTTCTCTTCTTTCTTTCTTCTCTTTTTTCTTTCGTATTCATTTTAGTTTTCTACTTTTTTCATTTTTATTTCTTTATCTTTTCATCAGTCTTTTCTTCTCTACGCTCAAATTTCCTTTTCTTCTTCATCTTCTCCTCTTTATTTTTCTTTCTTGAACATTCTTTTTTCTTTTCGCCCTTATCTTTTCTTCTTCAATTCCATTTCATTAATATCATTCTTTTAGCCCTCATGTGCTTTCTTCTCTGTCTCCTTTCATATCCTTCTTTGATTTCGCGTTTTTCTTTCTTTTATTTTTCTTCTCGTTCTTTTTCATTTTCCTCTCTCTCTCTCTTCCTCTCTCTCTCTCTCTCTCTCTCTCTCTCCTCTCTCTCTCCTTTTCTTTCCATCATTTTTTTCAATTTCTTTTTCATTATCTCCTTTTCATTTTGGATGAGTTAACATGCCCGGACTTGCGCGATTGTAGTAAGTGAGTTTCGACTCCAGTTCCGCTATTGGTTTACTTCAGACTAATACCATTGGGAAGGTATGACGTCCTTCAGTGATTCACTTTTTTTTCTTTTCTTTTTCTTTTTTTCTTCACTTTTTCTTTTTTTTTTCTTTTTTTCCCTTCCTTCTCTACTCTATTTCCTTTTAATCTTCTTCTTCTTCTTCTTCTTCTTCTTCTTCTCTTCTTTCTTTTCTTCTTCTTCTTCTTACCTTTTTCTTTATATCCCACTTTCAATCCCTTCTTTCTCTTCTTCTTTCTTCTTCTTCTTCTTCTTCTTCTATTCTTCTTTCCTTCTGTTCCTTCTTCTTCTTCTTCTTTCTTCTTCTTCTTCTTCTGTACCTCCTTTCTTTCTTCTTCTTTCTTTTCTTCTTCTTTCTTCTTCTTCTTCTTTCTTCTCATTTCTTTCTTTTCTCTTTCTTCTTCTTTTCTTCCTTCTTCTTAATTCTGCTTTTTTCGCGTGATTTTTTATTTTTCTTTTCTTCTTCTTTTTTGTTTTTCTTCTTCTTTTCTTCTTTTCTCTTTCTGCTTCTTCTTTTTACTTCAATCTCAATTTTCTTCTTCTCTCCTTCTTCTTGCTTCTTCTTCTTCTTATCTCAAATTTTCCCTTTCTTTCTTCTTCCTTTCCTTCTTCTTTTTCTTTTTCTTTCTCTTTTCTTTTCTTCTTTTCTTTCTTTCCTTCTTCTTTCTCTTCTTTTCTTATCTTCTTTTCTTCTTTTTTCTTTTCTTTTCCTATTTTTTCTTTCACTTTCTTTTTCTATTCTTCTTTCTTCTTTTTTTCTTCTCTCTTCTTTCTCTCTTTTTTCTTCCTTCGTCTTTCTTCTTCTTTTTCTTTCTTCTTCTCTCTCCTTCTCTCATCTCCTCACTTTTTTTTTTTTAAAATTTTTTTTTTTTCCTCTTCTTTTTTATTCTTTTTTACTTTTTCTTTTAAATGCTTCTTCTTCTTTTCTTCTTCAATTCTTCTTTCTTACTTCTTTCTTCTTCCTTCTTTCCTTCTTCTTCTTTCTTCTTTCTTTGTCTTCCTTCTTCTTCTGTACTTTCTTTTCTTTCCTCACTATTTTCTTCTTACTTCTTCTTCTTCTTCTTATTATATTCTTCTTCGCTAATTCTTTCTTCTTCTTCTCTTTCCTTTCTCTTCTTCTTATTACTTCGTCAATTTTTAATCTTCTTCTTCTTTCTTCTTTCTTCTCAACTCAAATTTTATCTTGCTTCTTTTCTTCTTCTGCTTCTTCTTCTTCTTCTTCAATCTTCAATCTCAAATTTTTTCTTTTCTTCTTCTTCTTCTTCTTCTTCTTCTTCTTCTTCTTCTCTTCTTCTTCTTCAATCTCAAATTTCTTCTTCTTTCTCTTCTTCTTCTTAATTCTTTCTTCTTCTTCTTTCAACTTCTTTTTTTAGCCTTCTTCCTATTTTCTTCTTCCCGTTCTTTTTCTTTTTTTACTATTTTGTTTAATAATTTTTCTTTCGCGGTCCACACATCTGCTCCGATGAAACGTTTCCAAAAAAGATTACGAACAATCCAACTATTCAGAATTTGTAAATACACCAAAATGGAACGAACAGGGGCGCCCTGGGTGAGGGTCGGGGTCGGGGTCGGGTGTTTCGTAGTTCAGAAATCGGGGTCGGGCAAGGAAACCAATACGGGAAGAAGACATCCGTTCTCTTTTGGGTGGAATTGAGAAAGGTATTTGGAATCTAAGGGATTCTAACCCTTCGCTTAGAATACACTGAATGTATCCCCAAAATAGGGGTAAGACCCCCCCCCCAAAAAAAAGGGGTAAGACTGCCCCCCCCCAATAAAAGGGGTAAGAACCCCCCCCAAAAAAAAAAGGGTAAGAACCCTCCAAAAATGTGTACTGGGTATGGCACAAAACTGAATCCCTTACTTGGTTCTTTGGAGTGTTGGCTGGTTTGTTGGTTGGATTTTTACGGCATGTCAACCAAGAATGGGTGAAGTATGCGGAGAAGCATGTTTAATATTTAAACATTGGTTTCACATTGTTGTGTGATCACGAGCCTGAGTGGAAACACACTGACTCTGAGGATTTTTTTGTTTGTTTGTTTTTTTATTGATTTTAACTGCATATCAACCCGTCTGGGCTTATGTCATGCCTAACGGTTAGGAAGTAATACATATCGTGTATTTATATTTATACTTTTTAGTAATTGGTTTTCACAATGTGTTAGCATTATTGGGGATTATGTTGTATGGTATTGATTAGTTTCATGTCTATATTCTATGGTATAATTTTATTTCTCTCAAAAAAGAGAGAATATCCTCCATGTTGACATTTTCAAATAGATCTTTCATATTATTTGCTTTAAAAATAACGGTTTCTGATGTGAGCAAGAAACCTGCATCCCATGAATAAGTGTTTAAATGTCAAAGGTGTTTGGCATATTCCACATTGGGCTGTTGTTCTTGTTTGAGTATAATAGGAGTGCGTTAGTCTTGTATGACCAATGCGTAATCGGGATACAATGACTTGTTCCTTTCTAGACTTCCTTAAAGTTGGTCTCCAGCCTCCCAAAGTGGGTTTGATTACGAAGAGTTTATTGTGGATGTTGTTATTCCAGTGTTGTTGACATATTTTATGATAGTGTAGCGGGGCATTTATGTGAAGATGGACTCTGACTAATGACTGGAGTCTAGAAAGATGCTGTTACGCGTGAAGCTGTTTTCAATCTTTGACTTAGAATAATTTTATCTATATTATTATCGTCAAAAATAACTACAATGGTTAAATTACAAAAATACTAATAGTACCATGTACTGCTTGGTTAGTTCATTTCAGGAATAAAGCTAATTCATTTAGAGGTACCAGATACTTTTTTACAATTTTACAGTTCTTTAAGGGAACTCCCTCCATTTGGGATACATATCCAGTACCTAAACTTTGATCCGCCCCCCACCCCGTTCTGGATGCGTACACACGAACCTTCATTGAACGATCAGGTAAATATCAAATAAGATCCCCTATCGGCTGAGGCAGTAAAATACCAAGACTACACTCAAAAATCACCCAATGGGTCCACCTGTTGGTCGTGGGCAGTGACCTATGATGCTTAAGTACGGAACACTGGTGGATGAGCAGTCTATGACATGCAATACAATTTTGACATAAAAATCCTCACTAAAAATACCAAAATCTTCTATATAAAAAAAGTAACAATAGAATATACAACTCATTCAGTTGTAGCATATGGAAATCGCTACATTTTATTGCAATGGAGTTATTAAAATAATAATTGATTAGAATGATTTTATTTATTTTGTTATCGTCAAAAAGAACTACAATGGTTAAATTACAAAAATACTAATAGTACCATGCACTCGTTTGGTTACCTCATTTCCGGAAGAAGTCGCATCTTTTAGGGTTCCAATTACTTTTTACAATATCACAATTTTTTAAAGGGACCCCCATGCTTTTCAGTATACATGTCGTGTACCTAGACTTTGACCCCTCCTTATCAAATGCTTAATTTTTTTTCTGCTGAACATTGTTATCTCAAATTTTCGCGTTGCTGGCTGACTAATATTGTAGAATAAAATCTTGGCGTGTAAAAATACCACCTTCTTATCTTTGAAGAGGGTTGGTTGGATTTTTGAGTGTTAAGCAGGGAATTAACATCTTGTACACAAAATCTCAACAATGTCCTGAGGAAGGCTGCAAAACTCAAAACGTTATAGCGTCAACATTACCATCAATAATAGATATTTATCCTTTGGAACACTTCGTGTTTTGTCTATATTTTCCACAACGTGAGGGATTATTTTCCCCCATCTCTCTCTCTCTCTCTCTCTCTATATATATATAATATATATATATATATATATATATATATATATATATACTCCCCATATCCCAGGGGTTTGAGCACTTTGGAGAGGATTTCGCTGACGAACGCCAACTAAAGCATAAACGCAACCCTCTCCTATAAAATGAATGGGGCACTCTATGCCGACCTTTACATACATACAGGTGTGTGTATCAAAAACAGTTAAAAACCCCTTCCAATACTGTAGGTGACTATTATATATACACACCCAACCACACACACACACACACACACACTATATATATATATATATATATATATATATATATTATATTATATATATATATATATAGTGAATTTGTAAAAGAAGTTTTTAAAATTTCCTTTTAAACTTATTTTTGCTGGACTGGAATATTTCGAAGCATGAAAATATATATATATATATATATATATATATTATATATATATATATATATATATATATATAAATTGAATTTCAATCAAAAATTAAGATTACTGGTTTCTGGACTAATAATTTAGAAGCATACGTGAAAACTTTATATATATATATATATATATATATATAATATATATATATATATATATATATATATATATATATATATATATACATATCACATCTGTTGATTTGGATCCTTAGACACTTGGTCTAGGTTTTCTGAAACAGGCTATAAGCAAAGAATATATGTCTTCTGTTATATTTTTACTTATATAAATTTGCTCTGTGACTCTGACAATAAGAGCATACATATGAAATTTAAACAGTTGTGGGCGTATAATTTAAAATGTCACCATTAATTGAAATAAAAAAAAGTATAGGTACTTTTGAATACTTTCCCAACTATGGTATTATAATAATAATTGAATACTTTCCCAACTATGGTATTATCCCAACTAATAGTAGAGTATACCAGTTTCTTTAGCTTTGGTTAGATAACCAGTCTAGGAAAAAGAAAACTCTAATGACCAGCTTAAAAATTGATCTTGTATCATATCCTCGCCATGGCAGAGAGGTTGGATAAACCATAGTAGTTATTCTTGATAATAACAAAATAAATAAAATTATTCTAATCAATTATTATTTTGATAACTCCATTGCAATATATTAGATTTCCATATGCTACAACTGAATAAGCTATATATTTTATTGCTATTTTTTTATATAGAGGATTTTAGTATTTTTAGTGAGGATTTTTCTTATGTCGAAGGATGTGAATTCGTCTAAGTGTTTTTGTAATTAAATGTTGTTTTTATGGCACTAGTATCGGAGAGATTATATATATATATATATATATATATATATATATATTGCTTGAAGGCAATTACAATGCGTATATCGTATAAAATTCGATAATTATTGAAAATAATCATGACAAGCGAACTCGGCAAATATCGTGCCCCAAGTAGAACATCGTACAGCTGTTTCAACTTTATTAAGTTTCATCTAGGATGTATTAAGTCTCATCAGCTATGTATACGCATTGTAATTGCCTTCCAGCAAAAAATATAAATAATAATATACTTTACTAAAGAATGCTTCTAAAGCAAATTATCAAGACTGATCATAATATATATATATATATATATATATAATATATAATATATATATAATATATATAATATATATATATATATATATATATATACATTATGGAAAAGGTGACTTGCCGGTGAATATAGTCACAATGGTTAGTTGATGCAAAATTCAGAAAGGTAAGACAGCGATATAACAAATGAAAAGTTCGTTAGTAGAGCAAATTTATTGCAACATAGGTAAAAGAGATAACCTACTCGAGTTTCACCATAAGGATCTTCAGGGTTACATCCACTGAATTAATCAGGATATTGATTAATTGCAGTCGATTACACACACAGACACACACACACACACACACACACACACACACACATATATATATACATATATATACATATATATTTTTTCCGTAGTTAGGGTCTTTCCATGTGTGGTTTAACCAAGCTGATGCAGGTAGACCACAAGGAGAGCTCAATGTGCCTAATACCAGTGAGTAAAAGGACAGAGCAAGAAATTTAGTAAATGAAGAAAAACTCTAAACTTGCTCATCCAGTATTATATAATATATATATATATATATATATATATATATATATATATATATATTATACTGGATGAGCTGTATGACATCGTGATATGCATTTTTAAAAATTGCATTATAGGGTTGGGACAATATAATAGGTTTGGGACAATCATTATGTTCTAGGGCTTGACGTAACCAGCCGATTGATCGGAGGGGGCCTCTCTCTGATCGCCTGTCTTGCCCCAAAACGGACCAAAGTGGAATATTGCATCTCGTAGACTGCTCAACCACCTGGGTTCTATTCTTAAGCATTACGGGTCGCCACCCACGGCCAACAGGTGGCCCCATTGGGGGAGTCTTACCCCTCTGCAGAGGTGCAGTCGGTGCTTTCTAACGCCCCAATCGACAGGGCGGCAAATTATTTGATTAGTTAAGTTAAAAGTTAAGGTAAATAGAAACAATGACATCGTGATATGCATTTTTAAAAACATTGAAATAGTCTGTTATAAATAATTTTAATTTATTACCTAGACTAGCAACAGAAAACACCCTTCGGGGCGTCGTAAAAATTAATGTTTGAAAGACATTGCCTGAGAGGGTGGGAGTTAAACATTCAATGTCAGAGGGTTTGTATCATAAGTAAGCAAAATCCTCATACTTATTAAAGGAGTAAAAAACCAAAAAAAACAACAATTTGAAATGAAAACTGAGCCCCGTCCCTCTCAAATAAAATTTTGTGGACATGTAATAATCAAACAATTATTTTGAATATTTTCCACATCAATTTTACAAAAAATCGTAGGTATTTATTTATTTGTAAACTTTTTAGTTAACTTCTTGTTACTGTAAAAAAAAAAAAAAAAAAAGGGACGAGAGTAAAAAAACATTTTTAAAATTGCTTATTGAAATTTTGGTGTATATAATATAAGAATATAGTGACGTAAACTGTGACGTAGAGCTATGACGTAGTTTAGTTACAGACAGAAATACAGACACTCTCCATTATTGATAGATATATAAATAAATCATTTATATTATTCTACATCTATAATGGAGATTCCTTACCGGCTTTTGTCTGTAACAAAAACGACATCACTGATTACATCACACTACCTAAAACGTCATAACGTAGAATAAATACACTCAAAATTTGAGCATGCAATGTTAGACAGTCACATTGTTTTTTTTTAAAACAAGTTTTTAATAATACATACCCGGTATTATCTATATAATAGTTTGTTTTATTTTAAATATATATTTAAAGTTATCAGACTAATTTTCCATTTCAATTTTTTTAAATATTTTTTACTCCCTTTAATAAATTTATTTTATTTTTTACTCCTTTAATAAATTTGATGATTTTACTAACTCTCTGATATTAAATTTTCAACTCCCATCCCCTCAGGTAATATTTTTTTACGTCGCCCAGAGGGCGTTTTTTATTTTGCTAGTCTAGATAATAAATGTTACGCTTAAGTAATAGGTACCAGGTATGACAATTTTCCATTAAGGGAACTCCGTCTTTCGGCATACCTGTCCACTACCTAACCTTTGACCACCTTGTTCAGAAATGTCAGAGTTGAATCGTCCCTCCTTAATTAAATTTTTGTGTTCAATCCGAGGATTTGAAGGAATCCATTTTGTCTATGTCTATCTTTATCAAATTATAAAATGTCTTGATTAGTTAAAAGTTAAAGTTAACAGAAACAATAACATCGTGACATTAAAAAAAATTGAAATAGTTTATTATAAATTCTTTTAATTTATTATCTAGATATATAAATGAATCATTTATATTCTATCTACTTATTATTATTATTATTATTATTTTATTGCTGAAAAACCGTGCTAGTTATGAATGGTTTGAAGGCATTTTTATCGACAAGTTAATGCGATATGAAAGCGATATTTTAGAGCCATCCTCCATTTTTTATTGACAAGCAATTTAACATTGTTAAATGTGTGTAGTCAAACGCAGTGATTTTGCCCGAATATAATACCCCCTCTATCACCGCTACGTCGACTATTATAAGGCTATGAGCCAGTCCATTCTGTAGGGGTTCTAACTCCTCTACAACAGATTTATTATTAGATTTCCATATGCCACACATAAATGTGCTTTATATCTTTATTAAATTATAAAATCATTTGATTATTTAAATTAAAAATTACAGTAATAGAAACAATAACATCGTGACATGCATTAAAAAATTGAAATAGTTTTAATAAATTCTTTTAATTTATTATCTAGAGATATAAATGAATCATTTATATTCTTTCTACTTATTATAATGAAGATTCGGTGTTTGTCATCTGTAATCGAAACTACCTTACTGCTTACGTTACAATACTCTCAGGAATCTTGTAAGCACATCAATGAGTATTTAATTTACAGTCAAAATCATTAATAGATAGAATAAATCTTTTTTATTAATGCTGTCTCTATGAAAATCTGAATTAGAGTTACCTCAAAACAGCCCATGTTATTCGTGCGTATTAAATCCCGCAATGTGTTTTATATATCACTAAGAAATAAAAGTTTACATAATATATGATGGGGTTCATTTGCATACTGGTTTATTAAGTAATTACTTGTTGTTATTGATCTCTAATATTAGTGTTTTATTCTACGATGTATTAAAATCAATCTCATGAATAATTCTATATAGAAACTATTAAAATATAATTAAAATAAGTGTAATCTTTTTATATGCATTCTTATTTAATTTCATTAGTCTTTCTAATAAAAATTTTATTATATTAAAACTTAAATGCTTACGCCCGGAAAGCGCACAATCTTGATAGACTAGATAATAAATGTTTTGCTTAAGTAATAGGTATTAGTTGGTGTATTCGCCTCATCCCACTTATGAGGGCATGACACAAGGACATTTTTATGTGGCCCACACATGAGCTTCGGTGGTAGGTACAAAAAATCGTTGATCCCGTCGGCATTCCCCCTCATGTAGGCGCCTAAGGCGCTGGGCAATAAACCCAGCCCTGTCCCTTTAAATCAATGGGGCAGGTGTTGCCTGGGGGAATAGCCCCCTGTGATCAACGATGTTAATTAATAACACAGGTCCAGTGGCCGAAGGCCCGCCCCCCCCCCGCCCGACCCCGGTATTTGCCCGGGGCGTAGGGTACTTACTTTCTCAATATCAGAATTTTTCATTAAGCCCTCATGGCATACATGTGTAGTACCTGAACTTTGAGCCTCTCCTGATTTTCTTGTTTTGTTGTGTCAGCTACTTGGCTTTTCAACGATGTTTAGACATATTTTGCGTCTCAGTCTTCATTTTGATATTTCAAAACAATCTTCAAGCACTTCTGTCAGCCATGTTGCTTTTCGACGACCCACATTTGTCAATTCATTAGATATATTTCATGTATTTTGATGAGTCTTCATTTTGTTGAAATGTCTTTCAAAACAATCCCCATTATTGACGATGAAGCCGGTTTAGCTCAGTCGGTAGAGCACCGCATTGCTAATCGCAAGGTTCCTGGTTCGATACCAATCCCCGCCAACCTCAACGCCTGTGTAACACATATCTGGTATGCTGAAGTCTGGCGGTAGGCGTGGCGCTCCAGCTCAAACAAAAACAATCTCTTTGCGTTAGCGAAAAGGGGATAGACTCCCTCGTCCGAATGATACCAACAATAGGCCACTCCAAATGTATACTTTAGTTTAAAAACTTGAATCTTCTAAACAGGTGGTTCCCAACGTGAGGCGTACGCCCCACAGGGAGTGGGGCAATTTAATTTTTAAGGGGAGGGAGATTGAGACTATTTTTAGTTTTTTAGTTTTCCATCATGTAAACATGATTATGTAGTTTACTAGCATGACCTGTGGGTATGCCACAGTATGATAATTTAATTATTACAATGTTTGATATGTTTATTTATGA
Source organism: Doryteuthis pealeii (assembly GCA_023376005.1). Lineage (NCBI taxonomy): Eukaryota > Metazoa > Mollusca > Cephalopoda > Myopsida > Loliginidae > Doryteuthis > Doryteuthis pealeii. Next base: position 47,030,238 of record CM042166.1, on the reverse strand, counting down.
ACTATGGCAAAATATTTCAATACTAGCAGGACCTGTGGATATACCACAGTATGATGATTTAATTATTACAATGTTCGATATGTTTACTTATGAACTATTGAAAAATAATCCAATATGTAAAAACCACGTATCTTTGAGGTGTAACACAGATTCTCAAAGATACGTGGTTCAAAGTTAATTGACCTGAAAAAATGTAAAAGCTTTTAAATAAAATAACTGGTGCATTATATATTTTATTCGTTAATATATCAACACTGAAAATTTCATCAAATTCGATTAATTCCCTGATTTTTGGTATTTTTCTTTCAGCGGGGTGACATACGATGGTGGAATTTAGGTCCGTTAAGTTCGATTTAACCAAAATAATGTCATAGTATAAATCTAAAGTCTAACGGCCCGTGAGTATATGCAGTACCAAAACGATATCACCTGGGCAAGTCTAAGAGAATGAAAACTTAAGGGAGTCTATCCCCTTTTCACTAGCGGTAGACAAAGGAGAAGTGTTTTGGGCGTCTGAGTTGGAGCGACACACCTACCATCAACTCCTAACTTTACTGCACATATCCCTGTGCTACTCATACGTTGAGTTGGCGAGGGTCGGTATCGAACTAGGAACCCTATGTTTTCTATACCGAACGCTCTACCGACTGAAAGTCTGACAAGGAAAACTTAATTAAAACCAGCATCACCCCACTAAAAAATGATCTTGTATCACATCCTGTTCGTGGCGGGGGTTAGCTCAGTCGGTAGAGCGTTCGGCTAGGAGTCAGAAGGTTCTTGGTTCGATACCGACCCTCGCCAACTCAGCGTATGAGTAGCACAGGGATCTGTGCGGTAAAGTGATGAGCTGATGGTGTGTGGCGCCCCACCTCAGACGCTAAAAAATCTCCTTGGTCTAGCGCTAGTGAAAAGTGGATAGATTCCCTCGCTGTTTGGCTGATACCGACATTAGGCCGCCCCGACAACTTTACTTATACATCACGTGCAGGGAACATGCGTCCTTGAAAATTCTCCACTGCGGCTTCACACGACCTGTGGAAGGCATTAAAATTGTCCATCCCAATGTCACAAAGCTTTCCCACAAAAAGCAAGTCAGCCCTAGCACCATATGATTTTCCAACCCCTATTGCCCTTATGGCAACCCCCAACCCTTTTTATCATATAGGTGCTAGAAGGTGGTGCTGAGGGTCTATATATCCTGGGAATGACGTTAAACTCTATCTGATGGTGAGGTTCCAGTTTTGAGGTTTGGGGAATGTGGAGCACCCCTTCATCACCATTGCTCCCCTGGTCACTCTGACCCGGAGTGGTAGTACGTGTTAGGGTCTATGGGTTAAATAGAAAAATGTATTTATAAAAAAATTATATTATCCATTAAGAATTGATTTATTTCAAAACTTTATCGGCATTAAATGACCCACTGAGGTTGATATGCCATAAAACAAAACAAACCAAAGCAAACCAAACCAAAAAGCAATTTCAAATAGTGAATGCTTGTTTGGTTGGCTGGTTGGTTGGTTGGTTGGTTGGTTGGTTGGTTTTTACGGCCTGTCAATCATTGTCTATAATCATTTGTTTGCACAGTTATTTTGTATTGATCCTAACGTGCAAACAACACCCCACGAGAAAACAGCTGTACGGCCACCTGCCCCATATCACCCAAACCATCCGAGTAAGACGGCAAGACACGCAGGACACTGCTGGAGAAGCAAGGACGAACTCATAAACAACGTCCTCCTGTGGAAGCCAGCACATGGGCACGCCAGTGTGGGCCGGCCAGCAAAGATGTACATTGACCAGCTCTGTACGGATACTGGATGCTGCGTAGAGGACCTCCCGAGAACGATGACAGATAGGGATGGTTGATGAGAGATTGTCATGGATATCCGTGCTAACCTGATGATGATGATGATGATTATGATGATGATTTCATACAAATAATTTGTTCGGTTTCAAGTATTCTTATCTAATACTAATAATTTATTCACAGTTAATATATAACATTAAGGTTCACAGTAAAATTTACTTCATAATCAACTCAGTTTTTTTCTTTAAAATAATAATAACTGTTTATATTTTGTTTATAGGGGTCGGTTTAGCTCAGTCGGTAGAGTGTTCGGCTAGGAACCACAAGGTTCCTAGTTCGATATCGGCCCCCGCCAACTCAGCGTATGAGTAGCACAGGATCTGTGCGGTAAAGTAAGGAGCTGATGGTAGGTGTGGCGCGCCACCCCAGATGCTAAAATTATCTCCTTGGTCTAGCGCTAGTGAAAGGGGGATAGACTCCCTCGCTGTCTGGTTGATACCGACATTAGGCCGTCCCGACGACTTTACTTACTTACTTTTATGTTTTGTTTGGTTTATTTGTTTAACGGCATGTCAACTCCTTATGGGTTATTTAATGCCAAAATGTGATTCATTTGTAAATGCTTGATTATAATAACCTTATATTTGGTTTTAGTTTATTTGTTTAACGTCATGTCAACTTTTTATGGGTTATTTAATGCCCAAACTTGATTCCTTTGTTTGGTTAAGGTTTATTTGTTTAACGGCATGTCAACTCCTTATGGGTTATTTAATGATATTAGAGTCGTGTGGTGTAATAGTTATCACCATAGGAAATGGAGTTGGTGAGACAAGTTCAAAATCCTGGATGAGAATGTTTGCATTTCACATAGTGCTAATACCCATGGGAAAGGTATGCATCCAACTATTATCCCTCCAGCTATGGGTTAGTAGTAGGGCAGAATGGGCCATTTAACTTTGGCTAGGCAACCAGTCTAAGAGAAGGAAAACTCTGAATTCAAACTTGTTAAACTTCGCTTAAGAAATTGACCTTGTGTCACATCCTGTTTGTACACTGGGGTTAATACCAAAATTTGATCAATTTGTAAATGTTTGATTGGATCAGAACTATTTTCAATGTCTATTGAATTTTTTTTTAATTACTTTTTTTTTTTCTATAATCATTTATTTGCACAGTTATATTAAGAATTCCTATCCCGTACAAATAATTGTACACATTTTTACGATATCAAGTATTCTTATCAAATTTGCACACAGTTAATATATACCATTAAGTTTCTCAGTAAAATTTACTTCATAATAAAGTCATTTTTTTCCATAAAATGATATAAACACACAAAAAAAACGTGATGTTATTTAACGAAAAGTGGACCACCATTACAAAAAAGTGGACCACCATTACAACGAGAATTTAATGGGTGGTCCTGTTGTTATTAATTTTAAGTCATATTTTCTTTCAATTTTGAATTTTAGTTGTTTTTCTATTGGAACTCTGGTCATTGGTTAAATTTTGGTTGTCAACCCTTGTTGGGTTATTTTATGCCAAGGACATTTTGTTTTATTAATTCTTGTTACATATTCAATTTTTTTTTCAAACTTATTTTTTAACACGTTTAACTCTGTCTGTCTGTCAGTCTGTCTGTCTCTCTTAAGCGTGAATCTTTTTCTCACATAAGCGTAAATCTCCACCGCTTCCTCTCTCTCTCTCTCTCTCTCTCTCTCTCTCTCTCTCTCTCTCTCTCTCTCTCTCTTAAGCGTGAATCTTTTTCTCTCATAAGCGTAAATACTCTCTCTCTCTCTCTCCTCTCTCTCTCTCTCTCTCTAAGCGTGAATCTTTTTTATATCACATAAGCGTAATCTCCACCTCTCTCTCTCTCTCTCTCTCTCTCTCTCTCTCTCTCTCTCTCTCTCTCTCCTCTCTCTCTCTCAAGGCCTGCTCAAACCGTCCTTCGGGACGGAGGTCCGGTGTGCTTCGGCCACTCGGTGAGTTGTGTTAAATTAATAGCGTCGATCCCAGGGGCTATCCCCCCAGGCAATACCTACCCCCCCCCTTGGGGGCAGGGCTGGGTTTATTGCCCAGCGCCTGAGGCGCCCCCCCCCCCTTGAGGGGGAATGCCGAAGGGATCGACGCAATTTTTGTTCTCTCCCACCCATTAGCTTCTGCTTGTGGGTGGGCCCACGTTAAAACGAGGCCTTGTGCCCAGTCCAAACAGGTGGGGTATGACACAAATACCCAGCTCTCTCTCTCTCTCTCTCTCTCTCTCTCTCTCTCTCTCTCTCTCTCTCTCTCTCTCTCTCATACTCTCAAATGTGAATATGTCTCTTTCACGAATCTATAGGATTAAAAACTATTTTTACAAGAAATAAAAAAATATAATTTTCTATTCCTATTCTTATTTATTCATTAATCTATTTATCTAATTTTTGCCATTATCATCAATTTTCTTTCGAAAATTTTATCGTCCCAATTTTGGCTCTCACGAACTATACACTCCTGAAAGTTCATCAAAAATCAGAAATTGTTGAGACAAGCGATGATATTTCCCATCATGCAATAAGAACGGAAGTGTGTTCATTGTTTGGACATTGCGTACAAAGTCTTCATTTTTGAAAGGTGTTACGTTTCAAAACAATCTTCAGACACTTGAATCAGCCATGTTGCTTTTTAAAGATTAGATTTTGTTTAGACACATTTTTACGTATTTTGATTTCTCAATTTTGATGAGTCTTCGTTTTCGAAAGTTGATTCAAAACAAATCATCAAATCGAAGAAATAATTGCCGATATCATGCATTTTCAAAACAAAAGAAAGATGCTATTCGCAGAATTGTGTCCTGCCTTAAAAAAACGCTAGGCGGTGATAGCTGAAATAACAACCCGCTCTACGATGAAGTCCCTAGCTGAAGCGGTGCCTAATTGTATAATTGCGATATACCATAAAATAAAAGATTTTTCTTTTTAATTAAAAATGACCTGATATTTTTTTTTTATTAAAATATATAAGAATATCTAAATATTCATATTTTTTATCGGATTGAAGGCGTGTTTATCGACAAATTATTCTTTTTTTAGTGGGTTGAACGTGTTAAAAGTAAGCCATATATTTATCAACAAATACATGTAATATTTATACCTAATTAAAATATTTTAATGGGGGAATGGTTAAAATATTTACATTTACTTGTCGAAAAAAGACTAGAGGGGGTAAAATATCACATTAACGTTTTAAGCGCTGGTTGTTTTTTGTTTTTTTTTTCAGCAGGCAATTCATTCGTAAAGCAGGTTGTTTTTTCAGCTATCACCGCCTAACATTTTTTAAGGCAGGAGTTCGGGGCGCAATTCTGCGAATAGAACCCTAAAGAAAAATTAAAGTACTACCACTCCGGTTCAGTCTCAGTTGGTAGATTGGTTTGTTGGTTGGTTGGTTGGATTTTACGGCATATCAACATTTGTTGGGTTATTTTATACCGAAGACGCTTTGTTTCATTAATTTTTTCATGTGTACTCATTCTTTTTTTTTTAATTAATTTAATTAATTCCAACCAGAATAGAATTTTTACATGCACCTCTTGTATAATGTAGAAATATTAAATGATAAAAAAATAGCATTCATAATTATAACGACGCCGACTGTACGGCTGTAGAGGGTTAAGACCCACACCCCAATGGGACCCTCTGTTATCCATGGGTGGTAACCCGTGATGCTTAAGGACGAACCCTGGTGTCTAAGCAGTCCATGACACACAACATTTCACTCTAGCCTTTACTTAGGCTACACGACGGTCGAAGAGGCCCCTTCCGATCAATCAAGCCCTAGAACCAATATGATTGTCCTAACCCTATTGCTTTTATGGCAAGCCCCAACTTTTTTTAAATATATATGTGCTAGAAGGCTGATGGTGAAGTTCCAATTCTAGAGCTCTTGGGAATATGGAGTACCCCTTCATCACAATTACTCTCAGTCCACTGTGAACCGGGTAGGTAGTACCTGTTAGGTTCCTATCTATGGGTTAAATAGAAGAAGAAAAAAGAATTTTAAAAATGTGTTTTAAAAAAATTGATTACCATCAAGAATGAATAAAACAAAAAGTTTTCGGCATAAAATAACCCAACAATGGTTGACATGCCGTAAAATCCAATCCAACCAACAAAAATTATAACAGTATACAATGTTTTTTTGTGTGTGTGTGTATGTGTGTGTGTTTGCGTGTGTGTGTATGTGTGTGTGTGTGTGTGTGTGTGTGTGTGTGTGTGTTGTACTGGATTCTAAAAATGCTATAAAAATGTCATAACACCCGCACAGTTATTTTTGTAGGTCTAGACGTTTGTATATTAACGCCGTCAGATGAGAATTTCTTGTCACCAATGAAGTTGAATAAAAGGAATGGAATTTCTTCAAATGTCTCGTTCTACAAGATTCCCTGGGAATAATAAATAATCGCGAATATGCGGCCATTGTTGTTAAATATGCTGAGGGTATTTCCAAATTTTGCGAATGCTAAATTCATTTCTTGCTCGAAAACTTTTCTTCGAGGAGCCTTCGGCGCATTTAATGAGGAGTACATACTTAAAGGGACGGTTTAGCTCAGTCGGTAGAGCGTTCAGTTTGGAATCACAAGGTTCCTGGTTCGATACCGGCTCTCGCCAACTCAGCGTATGAGTAGCACAGGGATCTTAGCGGTAAAGTGAGGAGCTGATGGTAGGTGTGGCACTCCACCTCAGATCCTAAAATAATCTCCTTGGTCTAGCGCTAGTGAAAAGGGGATAGACTCCCTCGCTGATTGGCTGATACCGACATTAGGCCGTCCCGGCGACTTTACTTACTTACTTTACTTACATACTTAAAACATCACAACACAAAGACGCGTGTGCGTAACGGTTATTGCCTTCGTTGAATGAAATCGCCCCAAGACAGAGACTAACCAACGAATCTCACAATAATAAAAATAGAAGTAGGAATGACTGGGTAAGAATGGTGATTCACTGGAAATTGTGCAACAGATTAAAGTTTGATCATGCTGACATATTCGAACTTCACCATTACATGCAGTTTCACACCACACACAGGACACTAAAACCCTCAGCCAATGCCTTCTAGCAGATATATGAATAAAATGGTTTGGTTTTGCCATAAGAGCAATATGGTTGGGACAATCATATAGGTGCTACGGGTTGACATGATCAGCTGGCTATTACTACCAGGTCCACCATGACCCGGAGTTGTAGTACTTGTTAGGGTCCCATCTATGGGTTAACTACATTAAAAAATGATTATTAAAAAATGTGTTTAATACAAAATTGAGTTTGCAAAATAATAATAATAATAATAATAATAATAATAATAATATATCCCAGCAAGAAGACCAGACCTAGTGTGGATTAACAAAAAAAGAAAGAACTTGTCAACTGGTGGATTTTGCAGTTCCAGCAGATCACAGGTTGAAGCTGAAGGAAAAAGAAAAAATGGACAAATGCCTGGACCTTGCCAGGGAACTGAAAAAGTTATGGAATATGAAAGTCAAAGTGATACCAATTGTAGTTGGTGCACTTGGAACGGTCCCAAAAGGATTGGAAAAGGGTTTGGAAAGTCTGGAAATCAGAGGAAGGATTGATACCATCCAGAATACTGCACTGCTGCAATCTGCCAGAATACTCAGAAGAGTCCTGGAGACCTGAGGAGACTTGCTGTCACTCAGACTCCAGTGAAAGACCATCAGCTAAAGCTGATGTGAAAACTCAAGAGGAGTAAATAATAATAATAGTTGGTGCATCTAGAACAGTTACCAAAAGTTTAGACAAAAGACTGGAGGAGTTGGAATTTTTTTTGAATTGATAAAATTTGTACATGTTAATTTCTAAATAATGGTTTATATTATAGAGACTCTTACAATCTGAGTATATAATCAGAAAGAAGCGATTCTTTTATATAATAAGTTTTATCAGAATTGCTACAAAAATAAAATTAAAAAATGGTGGAGAAATTAGTGAATTTCTTGTCTGTGATTGGTCCATGATTTCCCTTTTTTATGCGCAAACCAGAATCAGTTTAGGAAAATGAGACGCATAAAATTCTCTAAGCTTTGAAATACAAACCCCATTTCTTCCAGATCCACCCTGACCCGGAGTGGTAGTACCTGTTAGGATCCCATCCATGTGTTAAATAGATCAAAATATAAGTATTAAAATGTGTTTTAAAATAATTGAGTTTGAAAAATAATTGAATTTCCAAAATGAATATGATAAAGCAAAATGTCTACGGTGATTTGTTTTGGGCGAGTTTATTTGCCATCGGCATATGTTATAGTTTCTGTGGGATATCACTCTTTAGATCTAATGATATTCGTAGTTCGTAGTCTTGGCAAACGGTTCCCAACCTTTCTTACCTATGGACCTCTCTGATACCTATTTTACTATGGTAGACCCTACTATAGCCTTTTTTACGTATGGAACCCTTTGATACCTATTTTATTCTGGTAGATCTTCCCCCATAACCATTTGATGTTTAAAAATCCTATTGTACCTTTAATAGATATTCTTTGCTTGCTGGAGCGCAAAAAATGTTTATGGTTTCCAAGGGCGCATATGAACCATGGTTAAGAACTTTTCGTCTAGATATATTATAAATAAAAATAGTTCAAATATATCTCCGTGTAGGACTATATATATATATATGATGTGAGGCGCGTGGTCTAATGGTTAGAGTAATAGGAAATGGACTCGTCAACCCGAGTTCAATTCCTGGACGAAGCTGTTTGCATTTCACATGGCGCTAATACCCTTGGAAAAGGCATGAATCCAATTCTCCCTCCAGCTATGAGTAAATAGCAGAGTAGACTGCGCTCTTTAACCATGGCTAGGTAACTAGTCTAGGAGAAGGAACACTATGTACTACAACCTGTTAAACCCCGCTTTAAAAAATGTCCTTGTGCCCATCTTGCTCGTGCGGAGGGGTTGGTAAATATATATATGTATATATATGATATAATTCCCCTTGTTCCTTGCTTCAGGCTATGCAGCAGAGATTCGGCTTGGACAGGTTTATTTGTGAGATACCATGTTGAATTATCGACCAGTTATAAGATGTAGTCAAAATCGTCACTGCCTGTATGAAATATTCTAACAACAGCAGGCATATTCGATAAAAATTGGCCAAAGAGATGAGCACAGAAAGCATGTAAGATCGTTTGCAATTGTCATTAAATCAATTACTGGTTAAACTTTCTGCCAACAAGTCCCATCTTTTGGATTAACACCAGAGGAGACCTACAGTATTACCAATTCACTACAGACTTGGACTTATGTATTACAGAGAAGACCTACAGACTAGTATTACCAATTCACTACAGACTTGGACTTATGTATATTACAGAGGAGACCTACAGACTAGTATTACCAATTCACTACAGACTTGTACATGTATTACAGAGGAGACCTACAGACTAGTATTACCAATTCACTACAGACTTGTACATGTATTACAGAGGAGACCTACAGACTAGGATTAACCAACTGGATTCGTTGAACAACACAACAACTGAACCTCTACAATGGCAACAAGGATTCTATAATACCATGACAAGAAACCAGCTTAAATCCGCTTAAATATTAACCTCGTGTCACATTCTGTCCCTTGCGGATGGGTTGGGTAAATATCGGATGGGCTGGGTTAGCTCAGTCGGTAGAGCGTTCGGCTAGGAACCACAAGGTTCCTAGTTCGATACCGGACCTCGCCAACTCAGCGTATGAGTAGCACAGGGATCTGTGCGGTAAAGTAAGGAGCTGATGGTCGGTGTGGCGCTTCACCTCAGACGCAAAAAAAAACAATCTCCTTTATATAGCGCTAGTGAAAAGGGGATAGACTCCCTCGCTGTTCGCCTGATACTGAAAATAGGCCACTCCGCTTTTAGGACCGGATTAGCTCAGTCGGTAGAGCGTTCGGCTAGAAACCACAAGGTTCCTAGTTCGATACCGGGCCTCGCCAACTCAGCGTATGAGTAGCACAGGGATCTGTGCGGTAAAGTAAGGAGCTGATGGTCGGTGTGGCGCTTCACCTCAGACGCAAAAAAAACAATCTCCTTGATATAGCGCTAGTGAAAAGGGGATAGACTCCCTCGCTGATTGGCTGATACTGATATTAGGCCACCCTGACGACTTTACCTACTTACTTTGGCTATGGCGTTTTCTGTTTTTTTTATTTCAGAGCACATAAGCAAAAGTGTCCGTTTTGCAGCAGTACTGAAGTCGCATTTGTATTTTGTTCTACAATTACCCATAAAAGCAACATATAATTAAAAAAAACAAATTTTTATGGTTTTCAATTTGGTGGGCATGTGTTTTCCCTGGAATAATAATCCAATTACTATTTGTTGGTTTATTGGTTAAACGATTCTGTGATGTAATAATGCCAGAAAGGCTTCATCTTTCAATAAATAACTGATATATATATATATATATATATATATATATATATATATTCATCATGATGATAAACAGATGCACACTGCATCAACCATAAATAAGTACACACCTCACAATTCTTTTCCTAAAATGTTATTTTAAACATCACCACCATCACCAACTCATGTTTAGTCTGTCTGTCTGTCTGTCTGTCTGTCTCTCTCTCTCTCTCTCTCTCTCTCTCTGACAGAATACACCGATTGCACCTCTGCAGAGGGGTACCCCCCTAAAATGGAGCCACCTGTCATGCTTAAGGATGGAATTGGAACCTCACCACTCGATGCAGTTTAACGTCATACGAATGTAAATAATCCTGACAATGTTTAGGAATAAATACGATTATGATCAATGTGCATCATGTAATATATGTGCTAACAAATGGTGTGTACCACTGTCCTGAGATATCAAATCATATCGTGGAGATTTAGCTTGCTTTGATTTGGTTTGTTTTATGGCATATCAACTTCAGTGGGTCATTTAATGCCGGCAAAGTTTTGAAATAAATTCATTCTTAATGGATACTCAATTTTTTTTTATAAACACATTTTTCTATTTAACCCATACATGGGACGCTAACAGATACTACTACTCCGAGTCAGAGTGGACCTGGAAGCAATGGTTATGAAGGGGTGCTCTTCATTCCTCAAACCTTCAAAACTGGAACCTCACCATCAGATAGAGTTTAACGTCATTCCCAAGACATGAAGACCCTCAGCCACCCCCTTCTATCACCGATATGATAAAAAGGGTTGGGGCTTGCCATAAGGGCAATAGGATCGGAACAATCATATAGGTGCTAGGATTTGACGTGACCAGCCGATTGATCGGAGGGGGTCTCTCCGACCATCCGTCTAGCCTAAGTGGAGTGTTGCAGGTCATGGACTGCTCAGCCCATGGGTTCCATCCTTAAGCATCACGGGCCGCCACCCACGGCTAACAGGTGATCCCATTGGGGGAGTCTTACCCCTCTGCAGAGTTGCAGTCCCATTATTCTATGGCTCCAGCCGACAGGGCGGAGAGATTTGGTGTGTGTAACCGAAACAACGTCCCTGTTTACATCACAGTCCCCTTAGGAATTGATAAATAGGATGAATCTTATTTATCAACGATGTCTCTTAAAATCTGAGTTAGATTTGCCTCATGTTATTAATGCGTTTATATATATGTTATAACAATGTGTGTTATATATCACTAAGAAATAAAGGTTTACATAATATATGGTATGGTTTATTTGTATATTAGTTTTAACAAAAGAAGGTTTTATTTCCGAGGAAAATCTTGACTGAGCACATCAGCGTAAGTTGGAAACATATGAAGATTTACGAGAACAATGCGTCAGAAATGGATGGATAACGGATGAATTTCCTATCGAAGTCGGATGCCGGGGATTTATTACCAACTCAACCTTGGCATTTTTTACTAAACTTGGACTTTCTCCACCAGACAAGAGGAAATACATCAAAAAGATCCAGGATAAAGCTCTAACCGCATTAGCGTGGATATGGCAATCCTACAATGTGACATCAAACCGACAAAGTCTGGTGGTATTGTGAGATACTGCTGGGGCGTTCTGGATTAGTGGTAATGATGCTTCGGCCTCGAAACCATGCCTGAACCCAGAATCATCATTTGACGAAGGTTTTGTTGGTTGCAATGCTACTGTGTAAATAGCAGTCATTGTATGAATATTATTACTTGGTGTTATTGATCTCTAATATTATTGTTTTATTCTCCAACACATTAGAATCAAGCGTATGAAAGATTTTATACGGAAACCAATTAAAATATAATTGAAATAAGAGTAATGTTTTTATATGCGTTCTTATTTCATTTAAGTCTTTCTAATTTAATATTTTTCATTACATTAAAACTTAAATACTTACGCCCGGTGGAGGGCGCATATTCTTGCTAGTACATAATAATAACGAAATAGATTCACTGTTTTCATAGAAAACATTGTTTTGGGTGATTTGGTTTGGTTTGGTTTGGTTTGTTTTACGGCATATCAACCACAGTGGGTCATTTAATGCCGATAAAGTTTTGAAATAAATTCATTCTTAATGGGTAAAAAAAATTTTTATATACACATTTTTCTATTTAACCCATAGATGGAACCCTAACAGGTACTACCACTCTGAGCCAGAGTAGACCAGGGAGCAATGGTGATGAAGGGGTGCTCCACATTCCCCAAACCTCCAAAACTGGAACCTCACCATCAGATAGAGTAACGTCATTCGCAAGACTCGTAAACCTTCAGCCACCGCCTTCTAGCACCCATATTATAAAAAGGGTTGGGGCTTGCCATAAGGGCAATAAAGCTGGGAAAATCATATAGGTGCTACGTCTTGATGTGACCAGCCGATTGATCGGAGAGGACCTCTCTGACCGCCCATCTAGCCAAAGAAAGAGCCAAGTGGAGTATTATATATTATGTGTGTGTGTGTGTGTGTGTGTGTGTGTGTTCTCCAGGAATATCTGATTTTTTATTTATTGTTTATCTCGATATATTAAGAATAAATCAAAGCAAACAAACAATCTCATAGTTACCACATTCCCCAGACCTCCAAAACTGGAACCTCACCATCAGGTAGAGTTTAACGTCATTCCCAGGACATGTAGACCCTCAGTCACCGCCTTCTAGCAACCATATGATAAAAAGGGGTTGGGGCTTGCCATAAGGGCAATAGGGTTGGGGCAATCATATAGATGCTAGGGCTTGACGTGACCAGCCGATTGATCGGAGGGGGCCTCTCCGACCGCCCATCTAGCCTAAGTAAGGGTGGAGTGTTGCAAGTCATGGACTACTCAACCACCTGGGTTCTCTCCTTAAGCATCACGGGTCACCAACCACGACCAACAGGTGGTCCCATTAGAGGTGTCTTACCCCTCTGTAGAGGTGCAGTCGGTGCATTCTAACCACCCAGCCGACAGGACGGTCTTTGGGGGATTTTCGCTACTTACGATCGATAAAATAAGGCGCACAACAGTTATCAAGGAAAAAATGAAACTGCTGACTCGAGTTCAAATCGACGGGCACATATTTTTACCATAATGATTTTAAAAATTAGCTTTTGATAAATAGATACAGTTTAGTATTCTTTAAAAATAAACGATCATAACCATTTAGCTCTCTTTACCTTCCTGTAACTTTTGACCTTCTATTATTACATGACTATTATATGGTTGACAGCCTTCCGTTTACGAGAGACGATGGAGTAGTGTCAATTTTTCTTTCATTCTTTGAACTACATAGTCTGGGCAGGTTCATATGGAAGATTAGCTGTTGCCCATGTAGCACATTCCCCCTCTCCACACTGCCGCTGTGATCCAAAGGAAAGGTAAGATACCAATGCGGTTTGGCAACGGTAGTGTCGCAGGAGTTGGTGGGTAGCACGATTTCAGCATCACACATCCTTAGGAGTTTACTCCACTAGCCTTTCCTTGAAAGACACCCTTTATATAATATATAGCGGGTAATTTTCACCTTTAGTTGGCTAAATTCCTAGCATAGAATTGTGCGTGCGCATTATCTGAAATGAACTTAATTGCTATTAAGAACACATTTTATGATATTTTTGTGTTAAAGCATGAAGTTGTATTGTTTTCGAAAAAGTTTCTAAGATTTGTTTATTTCGCACGGAGACTTTCAAAATGGCTACCGGCTTGTTTCAAAGTGAAAGTCACTTGGCTAAATTCCTAGCATAAAATTATCTGAAATGAACTTAATTGTTATTAAGAACGCATTTTATGATATTTTGTGTTAAAGCATGTAGTTGTATTGTTTTCGAAAAAGTTTCAAAGATTTGTTTATTTCGCATGGACACTTTCAAAATGGCTACTGGCTTGTTTCAAAGTGAAAGTCACTTGGCTAAATTCCTAGCATGAAATTATCTGAAATGAACTTAATGGTTATTAAGAACACATTTTATGATATTTTTGTGTTAAAGCATGCAGTTGTATTGTTTTCGAAAAAGTTTCAAAGATTTGTTTATTTCGCATGGACACTTTCAAAATGGCTACCGGCTTGTTTCAAAGTGAAAGTCAAGGGAGGTTACTCTAATTGCCTTATTTGCTAGGAATTTAGCCAACTAAAGGTGAAAATTACCCTATAGCGCTGTAGAGACCAGCTAGAATACTGAGAAAAGTCCTTGAGAATTGAGGCGACTTGCTGTCCCTTTGGACTCCAGAATCACTATTGAGCAGCACGAAATTTCCTTCTCTAGTCATTTCTGCTCCAAGTATATAATTCTACCTCAGAGAAGAAGCCATAAACTTTGGGGGGTTGGGGGCCGCCATGTTGGCTTTACTTGTTACTCCTAAGTGTATATTCTGCTAAATATTATCTGGTCGTAAATGATGCATGTCGGCTACGGACTGTTGCCATTCGAAAGGTTTATCTTTTTAAAGCTGATAAAAAAAAAACGAAGAAGATAGATGATTGAGGACTGTACGAACCTTTTAGTCACGTGATATACATAAAGTTCTAGAGAATTTATTTTAAACGAAACGGTGCAAAGATTTATTCATAGAAATTTCTTCGCCAGAACCTTTCCCCCATAAATTGATAACAAAACTACTAGCAGGCGAGACACAGGCAATCTAAAAGAATATATCATTATCTGGGCGTTTACGTGACCACGCCTATGACCAATGTGCATCATGTAATATATGAAATAACAAATGGCGTTTATTACAGTCATGAGATATTTAATTCGCATACTACTACTAGCTGTCAGTCACACCCGATGATGACACCATGCGAATCTTTCACCATTTGACTGGATGCATCTTACTAACTGGGATGTTCAAGTACTCCTTAGCTCAGTCGGTAGAGCGTTCGGCTAGAAACCACAAGGTTCCTAGTTCGATACCGGCCCTCGCCAACTCAGCGTATGAGTAGCACAGGGATCTGTGCGGTAAAGGAAGGAGCTGGTGGTAGGTGTGGCGCTCCATCTCAGAAGCAAAAACAATCTCCTTGGATTAGCGCTAGTGAAAAGGGGATAGACTCCCTCGCTGATTGGCTGATTACCGACTTTAGGCCACCCCAACGACTTTACTTACTTACTTACGTTTCTTGATATTGTACCTGAGTTTTGGTCTACCGTTTCTAAGTGACCCCTCTCTCAGTTGAAATTACAGTATCTGCTTTAGCAGTCTGTTATCCCCAAGTCTGTTCAAGTGTCCAGCCCATCACTGGTTGCGCTGGACAAGTATGTCGGACATACCAGTGAGTCCAGTTCTCCTCAGGATTGTTCTATTTGAAACATACTGCCACCACTTGACATTTAATATACTGGGCAAGTGATGCATGTAGTAGACATGTAGTCTGTGGGCATCCGCTTTGTATACCACCTAGGCTTCCGCACTGTACAGGAGGATTTGGAGAACTATGCATGTATACTGCGCATTTAGTTCTCAAGGAGATGTCTCTGTTAAACCAGATTATTTTTATTAGTTATTTGAAACCACGCAAATCCCTTTCCTCCAAATGATTCGATCACTGGTTGCATCTTGCCAGCTGCCTATGGGGATGTTCAAGTACTCCAGGTTTCTCTTGATGGTGTCTTTGTCCCTGAGTTTTGGTTTACCAATTCCAAGTGATCAAGATGATTGAGAGTACAGAGTCTGCTTTAGCAGTCTGTCATCCCAAAGTCTGTTCAAGTGGCTAGCCCATCTCAGGTTGCGCTGGACAAGTATGTCGAACATACCAGTAGTCGAGTTCTTTTCAGGATGGTCCTGTTGGAAACATGCTGTCACCATTTGAAAGTGACGCATCATGTAGACATGTAGTCTGTGAGCATCTGCTTTGTATACCGTCCAGGCATCCGCACTGTATAGGAGGATTGAGAGAACTATGGTATACTGCACATTTAGTTCTCAAGAAGATGTCTCTGTTGAACCAGATTCGCCTCTTCAGCCGTCCAAAGGCTTTGGAAGCATTTGACATTCAGAGATCAAGCTCTGCATAAAGCCTGTTGGTGTTGGAAACTGTGGAGCATAATGACTTTTAAAAATATTTTTTAAATTTATTTTAAACATTTTTAATAAATAACTACCTCGTGTAATTTATTCGTATTTTGGTAATCTGAATATTAGCTACATAAATGAGAGTAACCTCCCCTTGTTCTTTCACTTTGAGGAAGCCGTATGTTTTGGTCGACCATTTTCATTTCACTGTGAATCTACAGTGAAAATACGAATTTGTTCGAATCAATACAACTGAATGTTTTAGCATGAAAATATCATAAAATATGTTCTTAATTGTGCTTGCACATTATTTGAAATGAACTTAATTGTTATTAAGAACACATTTTATGATATATTCGTGTTAAAACATGCAGTTGTAATCATTACGGTGAAATGGAAATGGCCGACCAAAACAGACGGCTTCCTCAAAGTGAAAGAAAGAATGGGAGGTTACTCTCGTTCATGTAGCTAATGTTCAGATTACCCGTATTTTTTGGTTTTATTTTCAAAAGTTCATATGCTGAAAAGTTCATAGGATGATGTCATATCTACTGTGATTTTTTACCAATGGGATTAAGCACTGCAACACTGATGGAAGAAATGTGTTACCGCAAAATGGACTATTTTGAATTAACAAAAACTCATTTGGTCACTATTGCATGCTTATTCTTATGCAAATAAGTCCATCTATACATATATGAAGGGCAGTTGTGTATATGTATATGTCCGGAGGAAACTTCTGAAATAAAAAAATTAACAACAAAATAGATATATATATATACATTCACTATCACCAAGGCTTGGTTTTTGAGCAAAAATTAGGAAGATTTTGATTTATATTCGTGAAGAAACTGAAAATAAAATTTAAATGATAATACATGGAATTTTTTTTTTTTTGCATGTTGTATTTTTAATAGGAGACATTAATTTTTCTTTTGAAAATATCTTGATCAATATGTTTTTTTTTTGTTTTTTGTTTTTTTTTTTGTTTACGTAAGGATTTTAATGGGCCATCCTGCGATGATCCAACTCGAGATTCAATCATGATGGATTTGCAAGACTAACTTTTTGACCCCCCTTCTACCCAGGTGACTCTTCTAGTTCTTTATAAATAGTAGCAGGCTAAAATAAGTCGACAGTTTAGTGGTGAATAAGTAAAGTAAATTCGTCGGAGTGACCTAAAGTTGGTATCAGCCCAAGTAAAAGTAATTGCCCAAGTAAAATACCGAGGGAAACAAACACTCATCTGGTGTCTGTTCCCTTGAACAGCTCAGTCCAGACTGACTTTTCATCACTCTCTTCTCACAGGTTTCCTTATATCAACCATCCAATGAATTCTACGCCCATTCAATTTTCATCTGATTGTAGACACATGTACATTTACTTTAGATGCTGTTTGAGATGTCTGCAATTCTCTCGAGTGATGTATGGGTTGGCTTCTACATGCGGTTTAGCTCAGTCGCTAGAGTGTTCGGCTGGGAACCTCAAGGTTCCTGTTCGATATCAGTCCTCGTCAACTCAGCATATGGGTAGCATACGAATCTGTGCGGTAAATGAGGAGCTGATGGTCAGTATGGCGCTCCACCTCAGATGCTAAAAATAATCCCCTTGGTCTAGCGCTAGTGAAAAGGGAATACACTCCCTCGCTGTCTAGTTGATACCGACTTTAGGCCTCTCCGATACCTTTTATTTATTTATATATCTATATTCTATTTATATATCTATATTTTATTAATTATTTATTTTACATATATTCTAATTATACCTTTTCTATGTTGTGGGTATGACGTTAAACTTCATTTAATGGTGAAGTTCCAATGTTGAAGTTCTGGGGAGTGTCGAGTAGCTCTTTTGGGTTTCCATAGGAAAATGTCACTTATGAGTTCGACCTTGCTTCTTCAGCAGTGTCTGGCATGTAAACCCGCCCAACAGGGTGGGGTCCAGTGGCTTCGGTCCTGGATCTTTACAAGTTAATAGCGTCGATCCCAGGGGGCTATCCCCCCAAGCAATACCTGCCCCCTTAAAGGGGCAGGGCTGGGTTTATTGCCCAGTGCCTGAGGCGCCCCCTTGAGAGGGAATGCCGACGGGATCGACGCAATTCTTCGCTTGCCACCCATGAGCTTCGGTTTGTGGGTGGTCCCACGTTAATAGGGCCTTGTGCCTAGCCCGTACAAGTGGGGTACGAGGTAAATACAATGTATACCCAAACCATCTGAGTCAGAGCAATGAGTGATTGGGAGATTGTCATGGCTATCCGCGCTACTAGCATGACATATGTCTGATGCGAGCGTATTTGAATGACTTGAACGAACGAAAAAAATGCTCATTTCTATTTTTAGGTTTTATCGAAAAAAAAGGACGAACTCATAAATTACATTCTTTTGTGAATGCTTGCACATTGTGTACGACGTATATTGATCAACTCTGTGCGGATACTGGTGCTGTAGAGGACCTCCCGAAGGCAATGAGTGATAGGGAGATTGTCATGGCTATCCGGGGTACTAGCTATATAGCCAGTATAATGTCCTGGTATGACATTAAACTGCATGTAATGGCGTTCTGGAGCTCTGGGAGTGCCGAGTACCCTTCATTGTCATTACTCCCAGGTGCACTCTGCTGTTAGAGTCCCATTACTTTGTCCAATTGGCTTTCTTTAATTTTGCTTTGTCCTTCTTTTCTTGTATATTTCTTATTGGCTTTTTCTTTTTGCTTTGCTTCTTTTATTTCTTCGGATATTTTGGTCTTCTTTTATCTTTCTTTTAGCATTTTAGTCTCGTGATTTGTTTCAATCGTTTAACCCTGAAATTCATTAGATAGAAAAAATGAGTTTAAAAAATGTGTTGAAAAAATTGACTCAAGCTGATTTTAGTTGGGTGTTTTATGTGCCAATCAAGACTTCGAATACATGGTTTTAAGTTCAGTAGGGGGACTGCTTAACAAGAATCAAACTAAATAGCTTTCATTTTGAATCGTAATACAAGGGCAGTGGTTGAAAAAAATATTATCACTGACAGAGGTGTGCATACATATTTTTGCAAATGTCAGGTGTTCAGTTTGGGAGAAATAAATTATATTTTATGAATAATTGAAATACATCGTTTTTTAATGTTTTTTTTTGTTTTTTGGTTTTTTGTTTGTTTTGTTTGGTTTATTCTATTTCATTTTATTTTTTTGTGTGTTCTTTATTTGGAAAGTCTACTTTATAAATTGGTGTTTGAATGCACATTTAATTGACTTATTTCAAATTTGCTCCCTGTAAGAAAGACCATCTCTGGGGATTAGTATTATCTGCGTTATTCGGACTATTATCCCCATCTTCATTGTTATTTGTACAACGTTTCGGCCGATATACCCTCCGGCCTTCTTCAGGTATTTCTTTTCGGAATCGGGAACCTTCTTGGACTCGGGAACCTTTTTTTCGAACTCGGGAACTTTCCAATTGGACACATGGCCGAGTGGATTAGGCAGTTAGGTTAAAACAGTTGTGGCAGTTGTCTCTGGTACCCGAGTTCAATACTGAGTGAAAGCAGTTAGAAAAATAATTAATTAACACAACTCCTACCCCAACTATGGTTAGCGGAATGAGAACAGGATACCCCCGTGGAATAAATAAAGGGTTAGGTTCAAAGTTCCGTGATGGCTACCAAATACGACAAGAAAGTTCCCGAGTTCGAAAAGAAGGTTCCCGAGTCCAAGAAGGTTCCCGAGTCCGAAAAGAAATACCTGAAGAAGGCCGGAGGGTATATTGGCCGAAACGTTGTACAAATAACAATGAAGATGGGGACAATAGTCCGAATAACGCAGATAATACTAATCTTCAAGACTCATCTCAAACATTCAGAGAAATAGCATCTCTTGGGATGTTCAAAAATGATCAAGTGGTCTTATATATATATATTGAATAATAATTTGAATAATTGTATCGCGAGAAACTGTCAGTAACCAAGCGCCCATTAACTAAATGACTACGCTACCCTAACTTATATATATATATATATATATATATATATATATATATATATATGGTAAGTGTGGCTCTCCACCTCAGACGCAAAAAACAATTTCCTTGGTCTAGCGCTAGTGAAAAGGGGATGGACTCCCTCGCTGATTTGCTGATACCGACTTTAGGCCACCCTGACGACTTTACTTATATATATATATATATGATACGTTTTCAGCTGAGTGTATATATGTGAATGTGAGTGTGTATATATAATTCTCTTATTAACAGATAAGACATATATACATATATATATATATAAGGTGTGTCATAAGATTATCGAGATTGTATTAATCAAGATAGAAATGAACAATGAATGGAACGTTAGTCTTTTCAGAATACAAGGTGTGTTAAAAAGTTATAAAAAATCTTGATAACTTTTTGACACATCTTGCATATATGTTAATTATAAAGTACAATACATTTTAGGTGCGATTGTTACCATTGATTAGCCAGTTATCGTCAAGACAAGGCGCCTGTAAATGGTCTTTCACAGCGCTGATGATACGCTGCTTTGAAACCAATGGTGACAATATATATATATATATATATATATATATATATATATATATATATATATATATATATACGGTATTTATTTTTGTTTTAATTTTTTATATAAAAAAAGTCGTCGGGGCGGCCTAATGTCGGTATCAGCCATGCAGCGAGGGAGTCTATCCCCTTTTCACTAGCGCTAGACCAAGGAGATTGTTTTAGCGTCTGAGGTGGAGCGCCACACCTACCATCAGCTCCTTACTTTACCGCACAGATCGCTGTGCTACTCATACGCTGAGTTGGCGAGGGCCGGTATCGAACTAGGAACCTTGTGGTCTCTAGCCGAACGCTCTACCGACTGAGCTAACCCGGTCATCATTTTTTATATATCTATTCATTTTTTTTATTGAAACAGAAAAACTGTCGCAGCAAAGCGTGGGTACTCCGGCTAGTAAATAAATATGCACAAACAACTTCCACCCACCCCACCACTGCTAATAAATAAACACAGAACAGCAAATACGGACAGGAGTGCACAAGGAGGAGGGCGATGACTGACAGTAACCAACTTCACCCCCCGGCTCTGTTCGAGATTCCAGGCAGTAACACAAAAAAAACCTTTGATGGAGTCGGCTTTTCTTCCATATGTGTTGTAAGTGGTGCGCAAACGTTCGAGGTGTGCCGGCATGCCAGTCTGCTTAGACTAGAAATTTGGTCGGTTCCTGCTGTTCGTAAATGGTACGAGCATCGTTCGACAGCATGAGACCCAAAGTTGCACTCTTGTCTGCGACAGTGTTCAATACTTAACCAAGGGCTATTTCTCTGAATTTGATATTCAACTCTCCTTGATTATAATGTGTAGACGTGTTTGACCGAAACAGCAACAAATTTCCGTAAATACCAAAGATGAATTGAAAGTAAGAATAATGGAATCAATTATCCATTTAAACAAAGAGACCGTCTGAATGCCATGATTAAAAGACAGTGGTGATTGCGTTTTTAAATATATATGTTCTCTGAATCCACCACTTAAACTTACAGACTCTTCCTGGGGGCGATTAAAGCCAGCGAATCAACAGCACGAATACGTGGTTAGTTAACTATTTAATCGCCGATCTTGAAAGCCGTTCATTTGCACGTATACGCCACTGACGATAACTGCAAATTAAATGTCTGCAAACTACGCTCTGCTCCACCAAAGGATTTTACACAACATTATGAGACACCGAGGAACAACTAAAGGATTCTACCCAACATTAAGGGACACCAAGGAACAACCAAAGGGTTCTAACCAACACTAAGAGACACCGAAGAACAACCAAAGGATTCTACCCAACATTAAGGGACACCAGGGAACAACCAAAGAATTCTACCCAATACTAAGGGACACCGAGGAACAACCAAAATGATTCTACCCAATCCTAAGGGACACCGAGGAACAACCGAAAGGATTCTACCCAATACTAATGGACACCAGGGAACAACGAAAAGAATTCTACCCAACATTAAGGGACACCAAGGAACAACCAAAGGATTCTACCCAATACTAAGGGACACCGAGGAACAACCAAAAGATTCTACCCAACATTAAGGGACACCAAGGAACAACCAAAGGATTTTACCCAACAGTAAGGGGCCCCGAGGAACAACCAAAGGTTTCTTCACTAAGGACCAGACTCTGCTTAACACAAGGGATCTCCACTGTAAAGTGCTCTCACTTGAAGCCTAAAAATTGCCACACTATCGTAACACTTACAGTAGATGGGCGGAAGTGTTTCGTTCGACAGTGTTCATGTTAGGTACACCGAACAAAAATATAGAGTTGCTCCCCTTTGATTTGCCAAAGCCGGAAGTGAGGTCTCCGACATCTTACGTGTGGATGGCGTTTGTTTAGATTTGAACGCGAGCGTTCAGATATTGGTTAAGTTTAAGATACTGGAGAGTTGAAGCAGTTGATACTCTGTGTTTAAATAAAGCCTTTTTTAATTTATAACAACCTGGTCTTGCATTATCATTTAAATCCTTCATATTTCATCTGTATGTTTAAAAACACAATTGTTCAATACTTAACGAAGGGCTATTTCTCTGAATTTTTAGGATGAGGCTTGATAATTAGTATTATTTGTATTATTCGGACTATTGTACCGGCTGAAAATCAAACCCGTGCAACTATTGCACTCCTTAGCTGTTTAAAGGCATTTTTCCTAAAAAGTTAATGTGATATGAAAGCTATATTTTACCCCTCCCCAAGGTTTTTCTCGACAAATAAATGTAAATACTTTACCCCCCCCTCTTTAAAATATCTTTCAGCGGTTTGAAGGCGTTTTCATCGAAACTCGATCGTATTTATTTAAAAATTCGTGACAGTTGTTTGGTTTAATAATGTATTGATTGTTTTTATTTTCGGTCGATGTGCCCTTCGACCTTCTTCTTCGCAAACTCGGGAACCTTTCTTTCGAACTCGAGAACCTTCTTTTAATTAACACAGCTTAACACTAGTGGATAAGAGCGTTGGTTTTAAGACAGTTCTAAGTGACAGTTATCTCTCGGCTGCAGGTTCAATCCGAGACAAGGGCCACATTAACATAGAATAATAATTAACACAGCTTAACACCTGTACCCCAGTTATGGTTAGCGGAATGAGAACAGGATACCCCGTCGATTGAATAAAGGGTTAGGTTCAAAGTTCCGTGATGACTCTCGATTACGACAAGAAATTTCCTGAGTTCGAAAAGAAAGGTTCCCGAGTCCGACAAAAAATAGCTGAAGAATCACCAGGGTGGGGGGTCACCGACCGAAATGTTGTACAGATAACAATAAAGATGAGGATAATAGTCTGAATAATCCAAATAATACTAATTAACCTTCTTGTCGAGCTCGGTATCCTTCAAGAAGGCTCTCGATTTCGAATAGAAGGTTCCCGAATCCGAGAAGAAATAACTGAAGAAGACCGGAGGGCTCATCAGCCGAAACGTTGATTTTGTTTTTATGCTTTTTTTTAATTTTATTTTATTTTTATTTTTTGTGTGTAGGGGGAGTGTCAAAAGTGATCCAGTGCATGTTTTCCCAAAAATTAAACAGTAAACAAAAAATGAAGTCATCGCAACTGGGGTGGGGTGGGGTGGGGTGGGGTGGGGCAAAGGGATGCCGTACTTTCGAAAGCTAAAGAGTTCAACTTCAAGCATCTCCCAGTCCTCCCCGTCGCACTGTAGTCTGCGATTTTTTTGTTTCTTTTTACAGCGGCGGTCGTTTCGACTGGGACATAATGAGACCATTTCGTCAGAGTGCTTGCCTCCTTCTTGTCGAATACGTAAGACCCACTTTGTGTAATTGGATGTTTCCGGAACCTTCGCCTCTGCGATGCCAACCAAGGTTCTTCTTGCAGTTAAATAGTCGACCTCCATCTTCACCCCCTCCTTCCAGTTCGACTAGACATTTAATGACGGAGATAGCTATCTGCTGGGGTACAGCTGTGAAGTTTGGCTCACAGGTAGTTGGGCGAGCGAGGGTAGGACAGGATGCGGATATATATATATATATATATATATATATATATATATATATCAGTACAGACTAAATTTGTATGCACACGGTTGTGTGTGTGTGTGTGTGTGTGTGCGAATTTAAGAAAATAAGCATACGTGAATGCTGGAAGGTGCATTTTTCTATATGTATATTATATATACTAGTACAAAATAAAAAACACCCTCCGGGCGATGTAAAAAAATACATTTTGAAACATATTGCCTGAGGGGTGGGAGTAAAAAATTCAATGTCAGCGAGTTTGTACCCTAAGTAAGTATAATCATCAAATTCATTAAAGGATTAAAAAATAAAACAATTTGAAATGTAAACTTTAAATATGTATTAAATAAAACAAACTATATAGAGATATATAATAGCAGTCATGTATTTATTAAAACTTGTTTTAAAAACAATGAAGACAGTCTAATGTTGCATGTTCCAATTTTAAGTGTATTTATTCTGTTATGTCGATTTTGGGTAATGTGACGTAAGCAGTGACGTAATTTTTGTTACAGACAAAAACCGGAAGCGAATCTCCATTATTAATAGACTCACATACATAATCAAATATATCAATATAAATCTTTGTGTGAATTTAAGAACATATATTGTTGAAACTAGTCTAATTTCCGTGTCTGTTGAATTTCTTTACAATCCATTAAATTTTGTAGTTACCAAGCACTTTTTCTTTTTCATTATGAAATTAAATAAGAACCCATATAAAAAGATTACACTTATTTCAATTATATTTTAAATGAATTCTATATAAATCATTCATGGTATTGATTTTGATACGCTGGAGAATAAAACAATAATATTAGAGATCAATAATATCAAATAATTATTTATTAAACCCGGTTTTGTTAAAACCAGTATGTAAATTAACTACACCATATATTATGTAAACCATTATTTCTTAGTGATATATAAGATACGTTGCAGGATTTTAAACGCACTAATAACATGGGTTGTTTTGAGGAAAATCTAATTCAGATTTTCATAGAGACATCATTAATAAATAAGATTTATTCTATGTATTAAAGATTTTGACTATAAATTAAATTAGTAAAGTAAAGTCGTCGGGGGTGGCCTAAAGTCGGTATCAGCCAGTCAGCGAGGGAGTCTATCCCCTTTTCACTAGGGCTAGACCAAGGAGATTGTTTTTAGCATCTGAGGTGGAGCGCCACACCTACCATCAGCTCCTTACTTTACCGCACAGATCCCTGTGCTACTCAGAGTTGGCGGGGACCGGTATCGAACTAGGAACCTTGTGGTTTCTAGCCGAACGCTCTACCGGCTGAGCTAACCCTGAGCTAAATTAGATACTCATTGATAAACTTATGTAATTCTGGGGTGGGGGGGTATTGTGACGTAAGCAGTGACGTAGCAGATAGACACCGACTCTCCATAAGATTATTAGATTTCTATGCATTGAATCACCTGGGATTTCTTTTAACAAAATAGAAGACATTAAAAAATGGTTATTGGGCGATCTGAGTGGGTAGGTAGTGGCTAACGAGCACTGGACGCATGATAACTACATGGACATATGTTCTCATGACCGAAAAATGGGGTGACCGACAAAGATAAGGCTAAGCTTTTTTAAAAACCGTTCAAATAAACGTAAAAACTCAAATAAATGTTTAGCTGATAAACCTTGTCCAACTCTTGCTAAAAGAATGCAACTTTTTTTGAGATGAGGCTTGATAATTAGTATTACTAGCAAATATATGCACCCTCCGGGTGCAAGTATTTAGGTTTTGCTGTAATAAAACATTGTATCAAATTAGAAACTATTTAGAAAATGATAAACTGAGGGGGTATAATCGAAAAATAGAACAGCTTTAAATTTAACTCTTCCATCATTTTCCATCACTCCCGTCTTTCATTTTTCCTAATTTAACTATTTAGTAAGATTATGAAGTATTTAATAAAATTACAGTTCTTTCGTCTTGTTTATGGATTTCTTTCAAGATTTATCCCCGAGATTTTTGCTCAATTTCGTTAAGAGAAAACCAAACAATTAGAAATCAATAATACTAAGCATATATTTATTAAAATCAAATTCTTAATATCAATATGCAAATTAGCCTTCTCGTTCCCACTGTAAACCGCTATTTTGTTGAATATATAAATATACTTGCATGTTATTAGTATGTAGATTAATCCAACAGTGTTAATAAGGTATAAGAATTTTATCAATAACTGAGGTTTAAATAAAAATAAATTCATGGTGAATGTGACGTCAGTAACTAAAGAAATTGTGACTTGAGTAGTGATTTAGTTTCGGTTACAGACAGACAAACACACTATCTCCATTATAATAAGATTATTAAGGCTAGGTTAGATTTTTTTAAAGCACACACACACACGCGCGCGCGCGCGCGCACACACACACATAATTCTGAGAAAAAAAGAAAGAAAAAGTGAAACAAATAAGGCAACAGGAGGAAGAAAATAATTAAAAAGGAGAATGCAAGAGAAAGAAAGAAAAAGAGGAAGAAAGAAAAAAAAAAAGAAAGAAAAAAAAGAAAGAAAGAAAAAGAGGAGGAAAGAAAACAGAAAGAAAAGGAGGAGGAAAGAGAAAGAAAGAAAAAGAGGAGGAAGAAAGAAAAGAAAGAAAGAAAAGAGGAGGAAAGAGAAAGAAGAAGAAAAAAGGAGGAAAGAAAAAAAGAAAGAAAAGGAGGAGAAAGAAAAAAGAAGAAAGAAAAAGAAGAGAAAGAAAGAAAAGAAAAAAACTGAGGAGGAAAGAGAAAGAAGAAAAAGAGAAGTAAAGAGAAAGAAAAAAAAGAAGAAAAGAAGAAAAAGAGAAAAAGAAAGAAAGAAAGAAAAAGGAGGAAAGAAAAGAAAAAAGAAGGAGAAAGAAAAAAGAAAAAGAGGAGGAAAGAAAGAAAAAAAAAAGAACAGAGGAGGAAAGAAAAAGAAAGAAAGGGAAAGAAAAAGTAGGAGGGTGAAAGAAAGAGGAAACAATCATACATAAGTGAATAGGTGGATATTCTAGGCAAAACAAGGCTTATAAGTTCCCAAAATTCACACTGGATTGTCAAATTGGACACATTGCCTAGGGGATAAAGAAGTTAGGTTAAGGCTGTTCTAAGCGACAGTTATCTCTAGACTGCAGGTTCAATCTTGGTCAGGGGCAGCAGTAACATAGAATAATAATTAACACAGCTTAACACCGGTACTCCATCTATGGTTAGCGGAATGAGAACAGGATACTCCCGTGGACTGAATAAAGGGTTAGGTTTAGAGTTCCGTGATGGCGCCCGATTACAAGAAGGTTTCGGATTACGACAAGAAGGTTCCCGAGTCCGAAAAGGTTCCCGAGTCCGACAAGAAATACCTGAAGAAGGACGGAGGGCACATCGTCCGAAACGTTATACATATAACAATGAAGATGAGGACAATAGTGCGAATAATCCAAATAATATTAAGGTCAAAAAGCTTGAAATACTAGTTCTTTAAATATGATTCGACGGGATTTTTTTCTGAAAAATAGAATAACGGCAGCATTTACCAATTTAAACAAAGGAAACGCTCGGAAAGACTTGCCGCGAGATCACAGTAGTTAAGTAAGAATGAGTCTGTTCAGTACTTAGAAGGGTGACTGTAAATCATACATAAGTAAAAAGGTAGATATTCTAGGTAAAACTAGAATAATAAGTGACACAGCTATGGTCAACAGAATGAGAACATGATACCCCCGTGGATTCAATAAAGGGTTGGGTTCGAAGTTCTGTGATGGCTCCCGATTACGACAAAAAGGTTCCCGAGTTCGAGAAGTCTCCCGAATTCGACAAGAAATACCTGAAGAAAGCCAGAGGACACATTGGCTGAAACATTGTATAGATAACATGATGAGGATGATAGTCCGAATAATACAAATGATACTAATTATCAAGCCTTCGTTCCCAGGCCATTCTGTGTGACGGGAAGGAAGGTTACATAAAGGTTATTACCTATCAATCATCTAAACCCTACGGATTTTGAATTTCAATGACTTTTAATTTAAAATCTAGCCACTACCCGTCCAAAACAACGATTTATCAATATATAACGTTCAGGCGACTTTAGAATCTCCTAGAAGTCTGATCCGGGGTGATAGTACCTGTTAGGGTCCAAATCTATGTACTAAATAGATAAGAAAAGATGAGTTCTATAAAAATACACCTGTAAAGCAATTGATTACTGGAGAATAATCAAACTAGTGGGGGCGTGCTGGGCCCATAACCTGTTGAGTATCTGGCCGCCATCCTTGGTTCCAGATGTAAAAGGACTTAAAGTAAATAAGTAAGTCAATAAGTATCCGGTGGTAAAGTATCCTTTGGTAAGTCAATAATTCCTGTGGCATAGTACTACGTTCCGTCGTCCAAGATGATCCATGTAGTAATGATCTAAGGTTAAGAATCAGGCTAGTATAAATACAACAACAGCAGCAGCAGCACTGCCAGTGATTGGACAATAGGTTGCCTTCCCTGGTCACGTAATAGTCAACGAGTCTATGAGTAGAAGTGACTACTTGCTTCATGCCTTATATACATAAAAAATTCCAACAAGTTCCAATTACCGTCGAATTGGTAAGACACGGCAACAAGCGGTTGTAACTTAATACAATCCCGTCCTGTCGCCATTCTACTGCAGAATGACAGGGTATTTATAAAACTCCACAATATCATTGAAACCAAGCAGCCAATCAGAAGTCAAGGAATAGAATCACCCAAATGCATGAATGGATCATTCTTGATTTCCATAAATACCAACTGTCTTGGACACTGCTTCAGTTGTGCTTAGCTAGTTGCTGTTATTCAAACCAACAGTAGACTAACTGACCTCAATAATTACCAACTGTTGTTTCGCAATTTAACGATTTGTTTACAAACAAAATATTTACCTACACACTATTCCAATACAAATCATATATACAATAAAAGATTTTGCATTAAATAACCCACAGGGTTTTTAATGCCGTTAAACATATCCAAACAAACAAACAAAGTCGGGCCTTGTCATCATCAGACGATAAAGGTTCAAGCGTGGTTTCGGAGCTTGAAAGCACAATTGAACTCAAAGTTATCCTCTGAGGATGACTTTAGTTTAAGGTAAACAAGGCTCGAGGATACAGCGGCCGAAACGTTGTTTATACATACCACAATAAAGAGGAGGAAAACAGTACGAAACATCAAAATTATTCACATCAAGCCTAATTTGAAAATTACAGGCAAATAACTGTGAATATGTTTTTCCTTACAGTTATAAAGAAAATTTGGACCACATGACTGTTAGGCACCACTTTCTGATCTCGATTAAGAAAGGACATGTTTTTCATTTACACCGTCATATCCGGTTGTTTTAACAGACGATTTTTAGATTTTTTTTATTATTATAAAACTAACCCCTAACCCTAACCCCTAAACCTAACCCCTAAACCCGGATATTGACGGTGTAAATTAAACATGTCCTTTCTTAATCGAGATCAAAAAGGGGTGCCTAAATGTGATATGGTCCGAAAATTTAATAATCCAATCATATATTCAATATTGAATGAAGACTACTATGATGTCACCTCCTACCATTTCTGTTTGGCTTAAAGTTAGTATGTATAAATGATTAGCAGTTGGGCTTACAAAATCATACCATAATAAAGACGAGGACAACAGTCCGAAACATCAAAATTATTCACACCAAGCCTCATCTCAAAAATACACACAAATAACTGTGAATATGTTTTTCTTATAGTTATAAAGAAAATTTAACAATCCAATCATATATTCAATATTGAATGAAGACTACTATGATGTCACCTCCTGCCATTTCTGTTTGGCTTAAAGTTAGTATGTATAAATAATCAACAGTTGAGCTTAAAAGAATCATACCATAATAAAGACGAGGACAACAGTCCGAAATCTTCAAAATTATTCACATCAAGCCTCATCTAAAAAATACAGACAAATAACTGTGAATATATTTTTCTTCTTACAGTTATAAAGAAAATTTAACAACCCAATCATATATTCAATATTGAATGAAGACTAGTGTGATATTTTAAGTAGGATAAGGCCATAGAGAGAACGGGGTATCTTGGTGAAAGTAGGCTGCACAAGAAGAGGAAAGCAAGTGTTTATTTTTGAATGGATCGGTCGGCGAGTGTACCTAGCTAGCTAGAACCATAGGAAGTATGGCCAGTTTTGTTATCCCTCCCCAAAATGCAACTTCCGGTTATATGCCGAGATGTGTGTCCACCTCTGTAACCCATTCTCGAGTAAATAAAAATTATTTGAGGTGGGTGCAGGGATGTACCCACATCAAATAGTAACCCATTTCTGTTTGGCTTAAAGCTATCATGATTAGCAGTTGGGCTTAAAAGAATCATACCACAATAAAGACGAGGACAACAGTCCGAAACATCAAAATTATTCACATCAAGCCTCATCTTAAAATTACAGATAAATAAAACTAGGAGATGTTTACTAAATGTTTTTACTCTAGGGCTATGGAACAGGCGAACGCATTTTTGGAAAATATTTTGGTATGCAGAAAAACCTGTAAACAGACTAAGAATTCCTGCTAGCTTAGCAGAAAGAAAAAAACATCTTTGCCCTGTCTGTCTGTTTGTCTGTCAGTCTGTTAGTAAAAGAACTATATTCAAAAAAATTATATAGGTCGAGTCGAGAAGAAATTTTCATTGCCTTCTTCTTCGTCATTCTGATGGGAGATCTCTATCCTATTCTCTCCCCCCCCTCTCTCTCTCTCTCTCTCTCTCTCTCTCTCTCTCTCTCTCTCTCTCTTTCCCTTTCTATTATCTCACCCTTTCTTTCTTTCTTCATTTCTTTCGTTTTTCTTCAATTCTTTCTTTCTTCTTTCTTCTCCTACTTTCTTTCTTTTCTTTCTTCTTCAATCTTTTTTCTTTCCTATCTTACTTTTTCTTTCTTTCTTTCTTTCTTTCTTTCTTTAATTATTTCTTTCTTTCTTCTCTTTCTTTCTTTTTTTCTTTTCTTTCTTTCTTTCTTTTTTTCTTTCTTTCTTTCTTTCTTCTCTTTCTATCATATCTCTTTCTCTTTTTTTGTCTCTGCTATTCTTTTCCTCTTTGATTACCTCTCTCTTTCTTTTTCTATTTGCATCATCTCTCTCTCTCTCTATATATATATATATATATATATATATATATATATATATGTGTGTGTGTGTGTGTGTGTGTGTGTGTATGTGTTTCCTTTTCTGTTTTATATTATTCCTTTTTCTTTTTTATTCTTCTCTCTCTCTCTCTCTCTCTCTCTCTCTCTCTCTCTCTCTCTCTCTCTCTCTCTCTCTCTCATTCTATCATTCTCCCTTTTTTCTTTCTATCTTTCTCTTTCTATTCTCTCTCTCTCTCTCTCTCTCTCTCTCTCTCTCTCTCTCTCTCTCTCTCTCTCTCTTTCTCTCTTTTCTTCTATTTCTATCTCTCTTTCTTTTTCTTTCTCTCTCTTCTCTCTTCTCTCTTTCTATTATCCCACTCTTTCTTTCATTCTTTCTTTCTTTCTTACTTTCCTTCCTTCTCTACTTTTAATATCTCCCCTTTAATTCTCCTTTTCTTCCTTTTTTTTTGTATGTTTCTTTCTCCCCCCCTCTCTCTCTCTCTATTATTCCTTCTTACTTTTTACTCTCTCTCTCTCTCACACTCTCTCGCTTTCTTTCTTTTCTTCTTTATCTCTATTCTCTCCTTTCTTCTATTTCTATTATCTTTCTTTCTTCCCCTCTCTCTTTTCTTCTCTCTTTCTATTATTTTCCTCTTTCTTTCATTCTTTCTTTCTTTCTTTCTTTCTTTTTCTTTCTTTCATTTTATTGCATTTTACACTCGCGTCCCCCATTCAGGTCGTCTTCTCCCCCCCTTCTCGTCAGTCCCTTTTTTTCCTTACTCACACATTCCTTGCCTACACTAGACCACGCCCACGTCTTTTTATCGAACCCACCATCTCCTTTGCCCACAGTGCGGTTGCACTCTTGAAAGAAAAAAAAAATCTGCTGTGCCCGAACGAGTTAAAAAAAAATTTAAAAAGTTAAAAGATAACAATAAACTTTACTAAGTTCGAATGAGTTCGTTTCTGTTTATCATCTCTCTCTCTCTCTCTCTCTCTCTCTCTCTCTCTCTCTCTTCTCTCTCTCTCACACACACACACACACACACACTCTCTCTCTCTCTCTCTCTCACACACACACACACACTCTCTCTCTCTCTCTCTCTCTCTCTCACACACACACACACACACTTTTTCACACACCACACACACACACACACACTCTCTCTCCCTCGTTCTCCCCCTCTTTCTCTCTCTCTCTCTCAACCAACCATCCCCACCAATACACACATATTCTTTCTCTCTTCATATATATATATATATATATATATATATGTGTGTGTGTGTGTGTGTGTGTGTGTGTGTATCCATTCAAAACATTTTAAATAAAGTGATCAACAAAAACTATCACAGTCTCCTTATTATTCTGTGATAAATTTTACTTTTCCTTATATCAACAAAAGCCCTGAAGAAGATCTACTAAACAGATTGAAACACTGCAGCGTTGGCTGAATAAATATCACTCATTTTATTTGAACCTGTGTTTTTTTTAATTTTTCACTATATTACATACCGTCGAATTCAATTCCATTTGTCTCTTCATATATATATATATATATATATATATATATATATATATATATATATATATAGTTAGTAAATAAAAAAAGTCCTTAAATACCGGGGGTATCGTGATTATGGACCATTTCCACTCGTGGGTATCTGAGGCCCACCGAGTTTCGTCAGATCACTTCTTTATTCAAATTGAAAAAAAAACAGTTTGAATAAAGAAGGGATCTGACGAAACTCGGTAGGCCTCAGATACCCACGAGTGGAAATGGTCCATAATCACTATACCCCCGGTATTTAAGGACTTTTTATTCACTAACTAAATTAATTTGCCTGTTTATTAAATTAAACATTGATTTCTCATACGGGACCTGAACTCTGCAGCAACATACTGTTAGAGAAAAGGACCAGCTAAGAATCACCGTTATACCAAGAAACTTGGTAGCCCACCAAATTATATATATATATGTATATGAGGAGTGAAGGATTTGAATAAATCCGACAAAATGTTGTTGAGAATAGAGGAAAATGTAGATATAACAACACAAACGGCTAAATTCAATTGATATTCGCCTCATTATTGACTGAAGCTTTCTCAAACCTTTATTGACTTAGGTGCTTGTACATTCTGCTTTTATAGTGAAAAGGTAAATGGGTGAGGGATGAGTGAAAAAGTCGGGTAGGGTTGGTGTGTGTTGTTTGAGAAAGCTTTAGTGAATAATGGGGCGAAATATCAATTGAATTTAGTGGTTTGTGTTATTATATCCACAATTTCCTCTATTCTCACCACACACACACACACACACAACACACATATATATATATATATATATATATATATATATATATAAAGTAAAGTCATCAGGGTGGCCTAAAGTCGGTATCATCCAGAGAGTAGGGGAGTATTTCTCCTTTTCACTAACGCTAGACCAAGGAGATTGTTTGGCGTCTGAGGTGGAGCGCAACACCTACCATTAGTTGCTCCCTTTACTGCACATATCCCTTTGCTAATCATACGCTGAGTTGGCCTGGGGTTGGTATCGAATCCAGAACCTTGTGGTTCCTAGGCGAACGCTCTATCAACCGGCTCTTATATTATATATATATCATATATATATGTCTCTCTCTCTCTCTCTCTCTCTCTCTCTCTCTCTCTCTCTCTCTCTCTCTCTCTCTCTCCTTTTTCTTTCTTTTCCCTCTTTTCTTTTCATTATATTCGATTGAAACAGATAAGGCTATAGTTTCTGTGCGCTGATCCCCTCTCTTTATGTTTCGCCTACTCTCTTTCTTTCTTACTTTCTTTCTTTCTTATCATATTTTCCTGTGTAGCATGTCCTTTTCTTCCCTGTCTTTCTTTGTAAAAGCGGCATGGTCCATTGTTTAGCTGAGGTGACGACACTCATAAGAAATAATAATTCGGAGGATAAGCAACACCAGATAATCAGATTTTACATTTTTGAATTTCATCTTGGACGCTTTGGACGGTCTCATTTTTAACCAGAGGGTGCTGCAAGAAAATCATGATAACTGTCGTACTTTTAAGGAACAAGAGTAAATATAGATTGCTAAGCTGCATTTATGGTTTTCCCCTTCGGGATCAGTGCAACCAGCTGCCAATGCAATCTGGTTTTCTGTTAGCGGATATTTCTTTGGAAAGCTTTATTCCTACTTAGAATAATTTGTACACTTTACTGAGAGCTTATATACTCTTGTAAACACTAGAGAGTTCTCCAAATGGGAAGTAACTCCCAATTACTTATTACTGTAAGTGACTTTTTTTTTCAATCAGCTGCAAATGCAATCTGATTTTCTTTTTATGATGCGTACTGAAGAAGAACTCAAAATTGATCGCTTCATTTAGGTATTGCATTAATATCTAAACACGAAAAGAAAACAGAAAGAAAAAGAAAGAAAGAAAAAAAAGAAAAAAAAGAAAAAAGAAAGAAAAAAAAAAAAAAATCGAATCCTGGTGACTGAGCAATCTATGACATGCAACACTCCACTTTGGCCCTTACTTAGGCTAGACGGGTGATTAGACAAACCCCCTCTGATCAATCGGCTGGTCTCGACCGGTGGGTCCAGTGAGCTTCGACCACTGGACCTTACAAGTTAAGGTTGATCCCAGGGGACCATCCCCCCAGGCAACACCTGCCCCCTTGATTTTTCTGTTAGCGGAGATTTTTCTACTTATAACAATTTGTACACCTTACTGAGAGCTTATATACTCTTGTAAACACCAGAGAGTTCTCCAAATGGCAGGTAATCGTAAAATAGAGGAGGTAACTCCTCATTACTTATTACAGTAAGTGACTTTTTTTCTAAATACCATTCTCTCTTTCTGTTACATAGTGCCTTTTAGAAAGAGTTGGTTGGTTAGATTTTACGGCACGTCAGCATTTGTTGGGTAATTTTATGCCGAAGACGTATTGTTCTATTCATGCGTGATGGGTACGCAATTTGTTTTTTTTAACTCAATTTTTAAAAATACATTTTTGAAACTCAATTTATTCCAATAAACCCATAGATGGACCCTAACAGGCACTACCATTGGGAGTTATGATGAAGAAAGGTACTCCACATTCCCCAGAGCTCCTGAACTGGAACTTCACCATCTGATAGAGTTTAACGTCATACCCGAGACATTAATACCATCAGCCATCACCTTCTTGCGCATATATAATAAAAAGGGTTGGGGTTGCCATAAGGGCAATAAGGATGGGACAATTATATAGGTGATAGGGCTTGATGTGACTAGCCGATTGATTGGAGAGGTTTATCCGACTGACCGTCAAGCCTAAGTAAGGACCAAACTGTAGTGTTGCATGTCATAGACTGCTCAGCCACCGGGGTTCCATCCTTAAGCATCACGGGTTGCCACCCACGGCCAACATTGAAAGAAGGTTTCAACCCCACTGCAGAGGTGCAGTCAGTGTATTCTAAAGCCCGAGGAGACAGGGATGTTGTTTTTAATTGACGAACACAAGACTTTGTTGTTTATAAAACCCAGATAAACTTAAACGCGCCTAAGTAATGGCTTCAGAGGGACAGACCACCTTTGCGATCCGTGTCGTCTTGTCACGCTATCAACTGATTTTCCCAAACTAAGTTTCTCGCAAATCTGTCCAATCAGAGCCAAGGACAAAATACAGGTAAAAATCTATCAATCAAATTACTTGTATTTCTCCATTAACCGTTAGTTTGATTAGTTGATATTTATATATTTAGTTATAATATATATATATATTATATATATATATATATATATATATATATTATTTCTCTTTTTTTATTATATTATCTATCTTTTCAAGTATTCTTCTTCAGCCACTATACCCTCTTCCCAATACCACAATTTTTCCTTTTTTTTCTTTTCCTCATAGCTATCCTTTCTTCTATCTGTCTGTCTCTCTCACACACAAACACGCACAAACACAACACACAGACACACTCACTCTCCTCTCTCTCTCTCTCTCTCTCTCTCTCTCTATATATATATATATATATATATATATATATTATATTGCCAACTATCTTTCTTTCCTATCTCTTCATCGCAACAACTCCCTATCCCTTTTTGTCCTCTCTCTCTCTCTCTCTCTCTCTCTCTCTCTCTCTCTCTCTCTCTCTCTCTCTCTCTCTCTCTTCTCTACTATCTATCATCTATCTTTCTTTCATTCTTTCTTTCCTCATTCTACTACATCTCTCTCTCTGTCTGTCTCTCTGTCTGTCTGTCTTCTCTCTCTCTCTCTCTCTCTCTCTCTCTCTCTCTCTCTCTCTCTCTCTCTCTCTTCTCTCTTACTATCTATCTATCTGTCATTTATTATCGATCCATCTATATTTCTTTTCTCCCCCCCTCTCTCTCTCTTCTCTCTCTCTCTCTCTCTCTCTCTCTCTCTGTGTCTTATTATCAATCATCTATATTCCTTTTCATCTTTTTCTCTCTCTCTCCCCCTTTCTCTCTCTCTCTCTCTCTCTCTCTCTCTCTCTCTCTCTCTCTCTCTCTCTCTATCTTTTCTCTCTGTCAATATTATCAATCCATCTATATTCCTTTTTATCTCCTTTTACCCCCTCTCTCTCCCCCCTTTCTCTCTCTCTCGCTCTCTCTCTCTCTATCTATCTATCTATCCATCTATCTGTCATTATATTATCGATCCATCTATATTTCTTCCCCTCTCTCTCTCTCTCTCTCTCTCTCTCTCTCATTATCATTTATTCAATCCATCTATATTCTTTTCATCTCCTTTTTACACTCCCCCCTCTCTCTCTCTCTCTCTCTCTCTCTCTCTCTCTCTCTTTCTTCCTATTTATCCCATATTTTTGCCCGTCTTGTCCCACTTTAGACGCAGTCGTCCCGTGCACGCTTTTCAAATAAAATTAAAAGAGACAAAAAAAAAACATCGTAAGCCACGTAACAGCGCACTAGATCAATGCAAAGCAGCCAATTTCTAATTAGTTTGATTACAATCTCAAAGTCTCCGTCATTTCCGCATTTGAATCTCTACTCGTTGCCGACCACGTGGCCTTTTTTTAATCATATTTCTACTTTCAGTTTCACTTTAAAAACTCTTTTATTTTTCTTCCTTCGTTCTGTTCTTTGCTTCTTCCAATTTATATAATTCTTCAGCGTTTTAACATTTTATTTCATTTTAATGTTTTATTGTTGTTTTTTGTTATTTTTTATTTTATTTTTTATTCATATTTTATTTATTTTTAATTTATTCAATTATTTTTGTTTCCTTTAACAAACTTGTGTCTCGTTTGGTTGAATTTAACATCGGTGCGATTTTTTTTCTTTTCTTTTTTTTTCTTTTTTTGTTGCTAGTTTCATATCGAAATTTTTAATTCTTTACTTTTTGTCCCTATTCACATTTGTCTTCTATGGTTGACTCCCCACCCCTCCATCCGAATTCTTCTCTCTTCTTCTCTTCTTCTTTTTCTTCTTCTTCTTCTTTCTTCTTTTATTATATTATTATTATATCTTTTCTTTCTTCTTCTTCTTTTTCTTCTTCCCTCTTTAACTTCTATCTCTACTTTTCTTTTTTCTTTTCTTCTTCTTTTTCTTCTTCTTCTCTCATATTTTCTCTTCTTCTTCTTGTCTTTACCCCTTCTCTCATATCTTCTTCCTCTTCTTCTTTTTTTCTTCTTCTTTTTGTCTTTTCCCCTTCTCTCTCATATATTCTTCGTCTTCTTCTTCTTCTATTTCATACCTTCTTCTCTTTTGTTTTTTCCTTCTCTCTAATACCTTCTTATTCTTCTTCTTTTTCTTTTCTTTTTCTTCATCTTTTATCTTATGCCTTCTTCTTGTCTTTTCCTCTTCTGTCTTATACCTTCTTCTTCTACTGTTTCTTTTTCTTCTTCTTCTTTTTCTTTTTCTCTCTTATATTTTCTTCTTCTTCTTCTTCTTCTTCTTCTATTTCATACCTTCTTCGCTTTTCTTTTTTTCTTCTCATTAATACCTTCTTATTCTTATCCTCCTTCTTCTTCTTCTTCTCTTCCTCCTTCTTTACTTTTTTTCTTCTTCTTTCTTATACCTTCTTCTTTTTTCTTTTTTCTTCTCTCTTCTTTTCTTCTTCTTCTTCTTCTTCTTAATCGTCTTATATATTCTATTTCGTGTTTTTTCATTTTCCTTTTCAACCTTCCTCCAACTCATCTTTCCCTCTTCTTCCTCCTCCTCCTCCTCCGCATTCTCTTATTATTATTCTTCTCCTTATTCCCTCCCACCATTTCTCATAAAGCAAACACGAACCTCTTTTTCACCCGTCTCCCCCCTCCCCATTGATACCGCCAAACAGTATGATTGTTCAAGTGTTTTTCCCCGCCATCCAACTACACCCAACCGCAACACCCAACCCCAACCCCACCCCAACTGGTAGAGTCGTCTTCTAAAAGTCCCCGGATGACGATGTCTTCCATCGGATTAATATAAACAAACCAAAGAAAAATTAAACAACAACAAAAAAAAAAGAAATAAAGAAAAAGAAATTATTTACAATGACATAATCGGAAGAAAAAAAAATTCGAAATCGAGGCTGCTTAGAAATCAAAATCGAGGCTGCACAGAAAACTTGAAGAAAACACTTTAAATTAATTGGTTTTATAGGATTAATATAATATTTAACTATCACGGATACACGTGTCTGTTTGTGATTATAGATATGTATGTGTGTGTGAGAGAAGAGAGAGAGATAGAGAGAGAGACAGAGACAGAGAGACAGAGAGAGAGGAAGCATGAGTGTGTGTGTGTTGTGTGCACAAGTGTATGTGTAGTGCATTTTAAAGTATATATAATAATATATATATATATATATATATATATTATATTATATATTATATATATATATAGTATACAATTGTCGCTTTAACTTTTCCGTGCAGTGGCATCAGTAAATAATCCAAAAGTGCTCAATATATCAAAAATATAGAGCAGCAATAATAATAATAATAATAATATTGGAGGAAAAATAAAGGGTCTACCATGGTTTCAATCAAATTGAAATGATTTCATCAGGACCCTACCCTACGTTTAACTAAGTCGATGTAATTCCTTAGACAATAACGGTTGAACGCTACATTATTTTCTCTCAATTTTCGCGTGCTATAATATATATATATATATATATATATATATTATATTATATAAATGCGTACACATACACTCGCTCATATATACACACACACACATATATGTATATACAACCATAAACTCTCTCTCTCTCTCTCTCTCTCTCTCTCTCTCTCTCTCTCTCTCTCTCTCTCTCTCTCTCTCTACACACACACACACACAACACAACACAAAAAAAACATACATAATCAAATATACATAGAGAGGAAGAATGTGGGGACGGGTCAATTTTTACTTAATTGCAAATTACGACTTATTAGAACCAATTAAAATGGATTTTTTTTCAAATACAACTCATTTCTAAAACTAAGGAATAATTCAGTATAACTTTCATGTCATTAAATGCCATTTATGACACGAATGTTTAGGAGACAAAAATTGATTCGCTCAACTTTAATATAATAATAATAATAATAATAATGATAATAATAATAATAATAATAATAATATACAAGGAAAGTTACTTATGGCAGCCAACAAAAGCAAATGTAATATATAGACAAACAGAAAAACAATGAAAGCTAGAAAACAAAGATGGGAAGAAAAACAATTATATGGACACTTCAAACGACAAATTGGAGAAGTTGCAACATAAAAAGACTTGGACATGTTTAAGAAAAGGAAACCTCAAAAGAGAAACTGAATCACTAATAATTACTGTACAAAATGATGCCATAAGAACAAATCATATCGAATCAAAAATTGATAAGATGCAAGGAAATAGTAAATATAGACTATGCGATGACAGAGATGAGATTGTAAACCATGTACTATGCGAATGTAGCAAACTAGCACAACGGGAAAACAAAACTAGGCACGACTGGGTTGGGAAGGTGATCCACTGGGAATTATGCAAAAAATTAAATTTTGACCATACAACAAAATGGTAGATGCATAAACCAAAATCCGTTATTGAGAATGAAATGCATAAAATTCTCTGGGACTTTGAGATAAAGACTGATCACCCTATCCCAGCCAGGAGGCCAAACCTAGTGTTGATTAACAAAAAATAAGAGAACGTACCAACTGGTGAGCTTTGCGGCTCGAGCAGATCATAGGGCGAAGCTGAAAGAAAACGAAGAGATGGACAAATACCTGGACCTTGCCAGAGAATTGAAAAAGCTATGGAATATGAAAGTCAACGTGATACCAATTGTAGTTGGTGCACTTGGAACGGTCCCAATAAACCTGGAAAAAAACTAGGGGTTCTGGAAATCAGAGGAATAATTGAGACCATCTAGACTACTGCATTGCTGCAATCGGCTAGAATACTCAGAAGGGTCCTGGAAACCTGAGGAGACTTGTTGTCACTCAAGACTCCAGTGAAATACCATCAGCTAACGCTGGTGTGAAAAACTCAAAAAGAGTGAATAATAATAATAATAATAATAATAATAATAATAATAATAATAATAATAATATGCAAACAATTAAACTTTGACCAAACAACAAAATGGTATTTGTATAAACAAGAATCTGTTCTTGAGAATGAAATGCATAAAATTCTCTGGGACTTCGAGATAAAGACGGATCACCCTATCTTAGCCTGGAGACGAGGCCTAGTATTGATTAACAAAAAAAAGAGAACGTGCCAACTGGAGGGATTTGCAGTTCCAGCAGATCACAGGGTGAAGTTAAAGGAAAACGAAAAGATGGACAAATACCTGGACCTTGCCAGAGAATTGAAAAAGCTATGGAATATGAAAGTCAAAGTGATACCAATAGTAGTTGGCGCACTTGGTCCCAATAAACTTGGAAAAAAGACTAGAGGTTCTGGAAATAAGAGGAAGAATTGATACCATCCAGACTACTGCACTGCTGCAATCGGCTAGAATACTCAGAAGAGTCCTGGAGACATGAGGAGACTTGTTGTCACTCAGACTCCAGGGAAAGACCATCAGCTAACGCTGATGTGAAAAACTCAAAATGAGTGAAAATAATAATAATAATAATAATAATAATAATAATAATAATAATAATGGACCTTGCCAGAGAACTGAAAAAGTTATGGAACATGAAAGGGAAAGTGATACCAGTTGTGGTTGGTGCACTTGGAACAGTCCCAAAAGGATTGGGAAAGGGTTCTGAATGGTTTCAATCCTTCCTTTGATAGGAAGGATTGAAACCATTCAGAACACTGCACTGCTGCAATCTGCCAGAATACTCAGAAGAGTCCTGGAGACCCGAGGAGACTTGCTGTCACTCAGACTCCAGTGAAAGACCATCAGCTAATGCTGATGTGAAAACTCAAAAGGAGTAAATAGTAATAAAGCAAAAATTGAAAAGACGCAACAAAACAGTAAATGTAGACTGTGCGGTGACAGAGATGTGACTGTAAACCATGTATTAAGTGAACATAGCAAACTAGCACAACATAACACAAAGCTAGGTACAACAGGGCTGGGAAGGTGATCTACTGGGAATTATGTAAAAAAAATAATTCTGACTATACAACAAAAGGGTATATGCATATAACCAGAATCTGTTCTTGTGAATGAAATGCATAAA
Source organism: Doryteuthis pealeii (assembly GCA_023376005.1). Taxonomy (NCBI): domain Eukaryota; kingdom Metazoa; phylum Mollusca; class Cephalopoda; order Myopsida; family Loliginidae; genus Doryteuthis; species Doryteuthis pealeii. The sequence goes on along the minus strand of CM042166.1, from coordinate 46,988,237 downwards.
ATTCTCTGGGACTTTGAGATAAAATAGGATCACTCCATCCCAGCTAGAGAGACTTGTTGTCACTGAGACTTCAGTGAAATACCATCAGCTAACGCTGATGTGAAAAACTCAAAAGGAATAATAATAATAATAATAATAATAATAATAATAATAATAATAATAATAATAATAATAATAATAATGGACAAATACCTGGGCCTTGCCAGAGAACTGAAAAAGTTATGGAATATGAAAGTCAAAGTTATACCAATTGTAGTTGGTGCACTTGGAATGGTTCCAAAAAGATTGGGAAAAAGTTTGGAAAATCTGGAAATCAGAGGAAGAATCGAGACCATCCAGAATACTGCACTGCTGCAATCTGCCAGAATACTCAGAAGAGTGCTGGAAACCCGAGGAGACTTGTTGCCACTCAGACTCTAGTGAAAGGCCATCAGCTAACGCTGATGGGAAAAACTCAAAACGAGTAAACAATAATAATATATGTGTGTGTGCGTGTGGTAATTATTATTACTAGCAGAACACGTGGAAATTCTTTGGGATGAAAGATATTCAGAGAATCTATTTAACCAAGAAATGATGATTTGCAGTTTTATAAATCCTATTGTTGCTTTTGCAATAAATAATACAAAAACTCTATAACAACGTCATTTGATCCTAAGAGTTCGTCTATATTCAACAAACCAATATATCCTAATTTATGTTTACTAATTCTACTCGTACAGGGCAAATTCTATTGAACACAGCGTTTGATCTTGATGCAAATCATCCAATCTTGCTTAAATAACTATTATTGACTCGGGTCCTGCTAATTTACAACGCATTTTCATTGTAAATTATGTGCAATAGTTCTTATTATAATAGAGATTGTGTGTTTGTCTGTCTGTATCCAAAATTATATTACTTCTCAAGTCACAATTCCCTTAGTTATTTACGTCACATTCTCCGTCATTTTATTCTTTTTTAAACTTCAATTATTAATAAAATTGTTTTACATTATTAATAATATTGGCTTATCTACGCCTTTATTCCACTCCGCCCTGTCGGCTGAGGCATTAGAATGCATCGACTGCACCTCTGCAGAGGGTAAGACTCCCCCAATAGGGCCACCTGTTTGCCGTAGGTGGCGACCTGTGATGATTAAGGACGGAGTCTTGGTGGATGAGCAGTCCATGACATGCAATACTCCACTTAGAACCTTACTTAGGCTAGACGGGTGGTCAGAGAGGCCCCCTCCGATCAATCGGCTGGCCACGTCAAGCCCCTAGCACCTATATGATTTCCCCAACCTTATTGCCCTTATGGCAAGCCCCAATCCCGTTTTATCATATGGGTGCTAGAAGGCGGTGGCTGCAGTCTACATGTCCTGGGAATTACGTTAAACTCTCTGATGGTGAGGTTCCAGTTTTGGAGGTTTGGGGAATGTGGAGCACCCCTTCATCATCATTGCTCTCTGATCCACTCTGACCCGGAGTGGTAGTACCTGTTAGGGTCCCATCTATGGGTTGAATAGAAAAACATGAGTTTATAAACAAAATTGTATTATCCATTAAGAATGAAATTATTTCAAAACTTGTCGGCATTAAACATTTTTGAACACCAAATTACCAATAGAAATATTCGGCATAAAATAACCCAAGGGGTTGACATGCCGTAAAACCCAACCAACCAACCAAACTTTATTCCACTGCCATGTCTCAACGTGCAAGCCAACGTTCCCCCCCCCCCTATTACTGCTCACTGGTTTTCGAATAAAAAAGGTGACGCTTCTGTACTGATGTCATTAAGTTTATTTAATAAACACCGTGAAACTGTACAAGGAAAAACAAATAACATTTAATGACAGCGAATACTTTGCCAAATAAGAAGTAATGTATAATAGCAAATACATTTCTAAAAATCAAAAAACTTGAAGAATGTCGAAGTACTCACCAAGAACTTGGTTTTTTTTTCCTGTGCTAGGGATGTAACAGTGACGTGTGAATTAGCACGGAACAGTTTTTAGGAGGAATACAAGAATTACGTGTAGATTAGAATGGAAGAGTTTATGGATGAATCAGCACAAGGCCTCGTGCCATTCTTCTATTGAACGAGACGTGTCACGTGGTGAAGGGGGAGAGAGGTAGAATGAAAGGTGAGTTTGGGACAATGCGCTGACAATATTTGATCTCGTGCCGCCGTGTCCACGTGTTTTCTACGACGATAACCTAACGTGAGTATATACACAATATATATCCAAAATAGTTAATATACTAAGACACGTGTTAGACACTTATGCAAAGGTATTTTTATTGTTTTGTGAGTACAGTTTACATTTTGATAATAAAACTGGTTAATAAAATGCCTTGGCCAGTGGGAGAATCTAAAGAGACCTTGTATAAATCTTCCCTTTACCACTTTCCGGGTTAGGGGAATAACAGCCCGCAGAAAATGTGAGTGATGAACACATCAAACTATTAAAATTGGATACTATGGTTTAGTTAATATTACAAACAAAATTATCTATATAAAATAAGATATGATTAATTGTCCAGTTTAGCGGCAGTTACACCCCCGCTTTTTTTTACCAGAGCTACTAAGAGATAAATACAAAAGCCTGGAGTTTTGACACTTCAAAACAGGAATTTTGAAAATCTTAAACAGCATGTTGACTTATACTAAGTCGTAACTTAGATAATTCAACAATGCTGGTATAAACACACGTGTACATGAATGAGCATGTTTCACGTATACGTGTGTATATGTGTGTATAAACACAATGAACATCAGAACTATCGTGACGCCTCTAGAGGACTTACCCCTGCCCCACCCCAAAAAAAACTGACCTGAAGGTACTGTTGCTTATCTGATACACAAATGCGAAATATACCGTTTCCCTAATCTCATTTCATTTCTCAGGAACACCGATAGTAGTAGGATTGGGGTACTTACAACTTGCATAAATCCTCAAATGGGTTGAAAGGGGCTCCTTAGCCTTGGTCGGCAACCCACACAAAAACCTCTACTGTCTTTCAAGGAAAGGCTAGGGGAGTAAACCCCCAAAACAAATCAGGAGCCGGAGTCCCTAAGATGGTGTGATGCTGAAATCCAGTGCTACTCTGCAACTCCTGTGACACTACCGCTGCCAAACTGCATTGTAATAATAATAATAATAATAATAATAATAATAATAATAATAATAATGATAATATCTTTTCAGCTAGTATATTAGTCTGAGACCTGTCAGCTGTTCCTTATAAATATTCATTTTAAATCCACAGAATATTTAATATTATTCCACAGATTATCCAACTTTGCCTTGAGGGAGTTTAGAGATGGGGCATTCACTACTGATGAAGGTAGTTTATTCCATGTATTCACCACTCTGTAGCTAAAATAATTTTGTCTTGCGTTTGCTTTACAAGATTTTTTTTGGTTCCTTACCTTTCCTTTGGATCACAGTGGCAGTGTGGAGAGAGGGGATTTGCTGCATGGGCAACAGTTCATCCTCCATATGAACCCGCTCAGGCTATGTAGTTCAACTTTTTTTTTAAACTTTGACATTACTAAAAAAAAAAATTTTTTTAACCATGACACTACTCAATCGTCTTTCGGAGACGGAAGGCTGCCAACCAATAACATTCAATTGCATTTATATTTACGACCAAATAACGGTTTACAGTGTGAACGGGAAGGCTAATTTGCATATTAATATTTAAAATTTGATTTTAATAAATATGTGCTTAGTATTATTGATTTCTAATTGTTTGGTTTTATCTTAATGAATATGACAAAAAATATCGGGGTAAATCTTAAACGAAATCCATTAACAAGAAGAAATGACTGTAATTTTATTCTTTACTTCCTATTTTAACTAAATAGTTAAATCAGGAAAATTTAGCAATGAAAGACGGGAGTAATGGAAGAGTAAGTTTCAGTTGTTCTATTTTTCGATTATAATCCCCCTCTGATTCAAATCTTTTCATCTGCATTCTTATTTAGTTTTATTAGCCTTTCTAATTCAATATAATATTTTATTACATTAAAACTTAAATACTTGCACCTGGAGGGTGCATACATTTGCTAGTTTACATTAAAAAATATATATACATATATATAAAGGACAGTTGGTGTGTATGTATGTATTTGTGTGTGTATGTCCAGAGGAAACTGCGAAAATAAAATAATTAACGACAAAGTAAATATATATACACATTCATTACCACCAGAACTTGCTTTTTGTGCAAAGATTATGAAAATTTTATTTATACTTGAAGTAATCTAAAAAAATTAGAATATACATAGAAATAGCATTGAAATTCTACTTTAAAATATTCAGCATTTGCAAATCTCAAAAGTAAACAAATCAATACATCAGGGTCTTTTTGTCTGTCCCTCTTCTACCCAGGCGATGCTGGGTAGCCGCTTCTAGTACACATATAAAGGGCAGTTAGTGTGTATGTATGTATGTATGTATGTATGTTCGGGGAAAACTACGAAACTAAAACAATTAATGAGAAAGTAAATATATATATATATATATCATCATCATGTCACGCTTTCAGCACGGATATCCATGACAATCTCTCTCCAACCGTCCCTATCGCTCATCATTCTCGGGAGGTCCTCTATGCAGCATCCTGCATCCGCACAGAGCTGATCAACGTACGTTTTTGCTGGTCGGCCCACGCTGGCTTGTTCATGTGCTGGCTTCCACAGGAGGACGTCGCTTATGAGTTCGTCCTTGCTTCTCCAGCAGTGTCCCGCGTGTCTTGTCCATCTTACTCGGATGGTTTGGGTGATATGTGGTAGGTGGCCGTACAGCTGTTTTCTCGTAGGGTGCTGTTTCCACGTCTTGTTCATGATCACCCGCAGCATTCTTGTGCAGTTCCCATCCAGTTTATTCTCTAGTCGTTTAGTTAGGGTCCAGGTGGTGCAGCCATACAGCAGTACTGACACGACAACGGCTTGGAAGAACTGTCTCTTTAACTTGTCTGTGAGATTGGACCTCCATATGATAGATAATCTATTCATAGCGGCCCATACCTTTCCTATGCGTGCATTATATATATATTATATATATATATATATATATATATATATATATATATACACACTATACAATCAGATCTGATTTTTGAGCAAAGATAATGAAGATTTTATTTATATTCGTGAAAATAATCAAAATGTAAAATTCAAAATTGTAATAACAGGATTTTTTTAATTTAATATTTTAAATAGGAGACACTGATTTTTCGATTTTCGGAATTTTTTACACATAGCCTAGTGGATAAAGGAGTTAGATTAAGACAGTTCTAAGTGACAGCTATATCTAGACCGCAGGTTCAATCCTGGTCGGGGCAGCAGTAACATAGAATAATAATTAACTCAGCTTAACACCTGTACCCCAGCTATGGTTAGTGGAATGAGAACAGGATAACCCTGTAGACTGAATAAAGGGTTAGGTTCAAAGTTCCGTAATGGCTCCCGATTACAAGAAGGTTTCCGATTACGACAAGAAGGTTCCCGAGTTCGAATAGAAGTTCCCGAGTCCAAGAAGGTTCCAGAGTCCACAAAGAAATACCTGAAGAAGGCCGGAGGGCACATCGGCCGAAATGTTGTACAGATAACAATGAAGATGAGGAAAATAGTCCGAATAATCCAAATAATGCTAAAGGATTTTTTTAGAATGCCTATGCACTTTTTTACGCCTCAACAGGCCGAATCAATGCAAGGTCTTTTTTACGTAGGGATTTAATGGGGACACCCCTTGATTCAGTAATAATGGATCTGCAAGACTAACATTTGCCCCCCACCACCACCTTATACCCAGGCGACGCTGAGTAGCTGTTTCTAGTTTACAATACATCTTCATAGTAAATTGTGTACAATACATTTCCACAGTAAATCATTTCCAATATATTTCCATAGTAAATAATTTCTTATACATTTCTATAGTAAATCATTTCTGATACATTTTTATAGTAAATCATTTCCACTACATTTGCATAGTAAATCATTTCCAATACATTTCTATAGTAAATCATTTCCAATACATTTCTATAATAAATCATTTCCAATACATTTTCATAGTAAATCATTTCCAATACATTTCTATAGTAAATTATTTCCAATACATTTCCACAGTAAATCATTTCCAATACACTTCCACTGTAAATCATTTCCACATCCACATTCAAAGCCTTAATACCAGGTACAGTTTATTTTTTTTACCCATGACACCTCTTTGCAGCGGATATAATCAGTGTATTCAAAGCCCCGTCGGCACGAAAAATAGCAATAAATAAATGTAAGAGTTTTGCTTTTGGAGTCTACAGCGTAGATTCATTGATATACCACAGTATGCTAATTTAATTATTACAATGCTAGAAATGTTTACTTAAGAGTTATTGCTAAATACTTCAATATGTCAAAAGTATCATTTTCTTTCTTTCTAATAAAAAAAACGGAATGGTCCATTATTTAGCTGAGGTGACGACACTCATAAGAAATAAGAATTCGGCGGATAAGCAACACAAAATAATCAGGATTTACAATTTTTTTATTTCTTTTTTTTTTACATTTTTGCATATCATCTCGGACGATTTGGACTGTCTCATTTTTTAACCAGAGGTGGCTACAAGATGATAACGGCCGTACTTTTAAGGAACAAGAGTATTAATATATATAGAGAGAGATTGGTTGGAGCCATTTTGCGGCAGGTTGGTTTGTCTTGCGTAATAATTTCGATTCATTTCCTTACTGTACAACGTTTACATTTTCTCAATACGCATTTCTTTTCTTCCAACCCCTCCCGCTCCACCATCACCGCCACGACCACCGCCGCCGCTATACTCGTGTACCGAGCCACCCTTTATCAAAGAGTTATTTGCCTGTCTGGTCAACTAATCGCCTCTAGTCACGTTCACAAAATATGAATGAAACAAACGAAATGACTGATGGGTGTGTGTGGGGAGGGAGAAAGGGGGAGGAACTAAATCGTATTTGAAGGGGATTGAAGGGGATTGGGGATTAGTAACATCTTAGTGGGTTAATAATCTCTTTCCCCTTGGTCACCCTAACCTTAACGACCTTGCATAAATTCAAACAAAAACAATCAACACTCGATTTAACGGACTAATACAGTAGAGGTGATACGGTAATACGGGGTTTATTAAATCCGAACGTACGAGAGTAATCTCAAAAGTAAGGTCTCCAATGCAGCTACTGGCAACACTGTTGTGTTTGTTGTGCATAAGAGAGTAATCCCAAAAGTAAGGTCTCCAAAGAGCTGGGGACACAGGGAAACTGTTTATACAGTTATTGGCAACACTGTTGTGTTTGTTGTGCATAAGAGAGTAATCCCAAAAGTAAGGTCTCCAAAGCGCTAGGGATGCAGGGAAACTGTTTATACGGCTATTGGCAACACTGTTGTGTTTGTTGTGCATAAGAGAGTACTCCCAAAAGTAAGATCTCCAAAGTGCTGAGGACACAGGGAAACTGTTCATGCGGCTATTGGCAACACTGTTGTGTTTGTTGTGCATAAGAGAGTAATCCCAAAAGTAAGGTCTCCGACGCGCTAGGGGTGCAGGGAAACTGTTTATGCGGCTATTGGCAACACTGTTGTGTTTGTTGTGCATAAGAGAGTAACCCCAAAAGTAATGTCTCCAAAGCGCTGGTTCGTGCAGCTATTGGCAATACAGTTTTTTTTTTTTTTTGGGGGGGGGGGTGCTTGTTGTTTTTTTTATTTTTGTTTTTTTGTGTGTGTGTGTGTGTGCATACACTTGCGCCAACCCCAGCCCGCGCCCAGCTCAGTTTTGGCTTGGCAGTCGTTTCTGAAGGAGCTCCCAATTTACGTTGACACCAAGTGTGAAGTTTCTTTTTTCATTCATTTTCAAGTCCACCCAGTCCTGGAATGGTAGTACCCCTCTATGAGTAAAACATATCTTGGTTAAATCGAACTTAACGGACCTATATTCCACCACTGTATGTCACCTCGCCGAAAGAAAAAAAAACACCAAAAATCAGATAATTAACTGAATTTAATGAATTAAAGTAAGTATTTAAGCTTTAATGTAATGAAATATATTATATTTGAAATACTGACGAAATTTAATAAGAACGCATATAAAAAGATAACATTTATTTTAATTATATTTTAATTGGTTTCTATATAAAATTATTTATAGGGTTGATTTTAATACATTAGAGAATAAAACAATAGTTTTAGAGATCAGTAACACCAAGTAATTATTTATTAAACCCGGATTTGTTAAAACCCGTATGCAAATTAACCACACCATATATCATGTAAACCATTATTTTTAGTGATATATATGTGTTGAGGCAAATCTAACTTTTGTTAGATTTACCTTTTGTAGAGACACCGTTAATAGCTTTAAGCTTTATTGTATTTATTAATGATTTTGACTATAGATTAAATACTAATTGATAAATTTACGCAATTCGTAAGGGTATTGTGATGTATGCCGTGACGTACATTCGGTTAAATACAGATAGACACCGAATCTCCATTATAATAACTAGCAAATATATACACCCTCCGGGTGCAAGTATTTAAGTTTTAATGTAATAAAATATTGTATTAAATTAGAAAGGCTAATGAAACTAAATAAGAATACAGATAAAAAAGATTTGAAACAGAGGGAGTATAATAAAATATTTAAAACAGAGGGAGTATAATAAAAAATGGAACAACTGAAACTTACTCTTCCATCACTTTCATCTTTCATTGTTATTTTTTCTAATTTAAGTATTTAGTTAAAAGAGGAAGTAAAGAATAAAATGACAGTTATTTTATCTTGTTAATGGATTTCATTTAAGATTCATTGAAGAGATTTTTGCTTATATTCATTAAAATAAAACCAAACAGTTAGAAATCAATAATACTAAGCACATATTTATTAAATTCGATTTTTTAATATTAATATGCAAATTAGCCTTCCCGTTCACACTGTAAACCGCTATTTTGTTGTATATATAAATATAATTGCATGTCGTCAGTATGTAGACATAGTTAACAGTATTAATAATGTAAGACAATCTTATTAATAATTGAGGTTTAGATAAAAATAAAATCATGGAGAATGTGATGTCAATAACTAAGAGAATTGTGACTTGAGCAGGAATATAGTTTCGGTTACAGACAGAAAAACACACAATCTCCATTATAATAAGATATAAAAATAAAGTGTGTCAAAAATGTATCGAGACTTTTTGTGCTTTTTGACACACCTTATATTCTGAAGAAAAGAATAACGTTCCATTCATTCTTCATTCCTATCTTGGTAAAGGCAGCTTTAATATCTGTACCTTTTTGACACACTTTGTATTCTGAAGAAAAAATTAACGTAACATTTATTGTTCATTCCTATCTTGATAAGTACAGCTTCGATTTCGCTACTTTATTGATACCATATATATATATATATATATATATATATATATATATATATAAAATTCGAAGGCAATACAATGCGTAAAAAATAAAGACAAAAAGATGTTTTATATGTCTAATCGATTTCAAAGCAAAGCTTCATCATCAGAGTGTATTTTCAGATATATATATATATATATATATATATATATTATATATATATATATAGAGAGAGAAGAGAGAGAGAAGAGAGAGAGATAAAGACATATATTATTGTACTAAAGCTGAGTTAATCAACTTTTACTTCCTAAAGGCTTTTTACTGTTTAGTTTAATGACACGAAAATTATACTAAATTATTCCGTACTTTTATGATTGAATTATGTTTGAAAAAATATGTTTTAATTGGTTCTAATTAGTCGTAATTTGCAATTAAGTCAAAAACCGACCAATCTCTTATTTTACTCTGTGTCTATCTCTTTCTTCCCCTCTATGTATCTCTTGGCTACGTCCTCGTTGTATAATGTTAGTTTCTCTGGAGAGTAGAGAGAGAGAGAGAGAGAGAGAGAGAGAGAGAGAGAGAGAGAGAGAGAATTTGAAATGTATTCCTATGTTAAATTTCACAACCAGCAACCCGTAGCTTAAATGAGGTCAAAAACTGACAAAATGATTTTAAGGTTTCGTTCGGCCGTTTTTTTTTAAATTTTATTCGCTTTGCTGACTCCCTTTCCCCTAATCTCAATTATCTACCCAGAGCTGAATGGGTGACCCAACGAGGCACGTTTTGTCTAGTTTATGAATATACATATATATATATATAGAGAGAGAGAGAGAGACAGACAGACAGACAGACAGACAGATAGACTGAGAGAAGAGAGAGACAAAGACACAGTATACCCATACACACACACACACACACAACACACACATATATATATATATATATATATAATATATATATATATATATATATATATGTGTGTGTGTGTGTGTGTGTGTATATATATATATGTATATATGAAGATAGGAGGGTTGGAGTAAAATTCGACAGTATGAGGTAAGGTAAAAGGAAAAGTGAACAAAAAATAATGACTCAAACAAGTAGAAGTACGAGAGAAATATTTCGTTCCTCTTTACGCAAGGAACATCACCAGTCTAACTTTATTCAAAACAAAGTACGTACATTTGTATTTCTATAAATACAAATGTACGTACTTTGTTTTGAATAAAGTTAGACTGATGATGTTCTTTGCGTAAAGAGGAACGAAATATTTCTCTGCTACTTCTACTTTGTTGAGTCATTATTTTTTGTCCACTTTTCCTTTTACCTTACCTCATATATATATATATATATATATATATATATATATATGAAGGTAAAAATGGATATTGAATCGACAATATGTAAGAAAGTTTTTATAGAAAAAACATTTTTTTTAACATCTTGTTCTTCTATAAAATACTTATATATATATATATATATATATTATATATAATATTATTGGTGTGTGGTGTCTGTTGTTACCTCTGTTCTTTGTCTCTGTCTCTCTCTTTACATCTGTCCATTTATGTCTCTCTATTTGTGTACTCTCTAAATCAATTTGACCGGGTCCTTTCAAGTGGAGGGACTCTTGAACAGACCTTAGGACAGATGAATTTCGTTCAATAATATTTGAAGAGGAAATGTGAAAAGTTAGACGACCATTTATTGTGTATTCTATTGCTTTCTCGTTTCCTGTTTTTCTGCTGGTTGGTCAGTTCACATTATCTGTTTAGTGTCCGAATTCAAGTGGTGGTCAGCGTGTCCGACCGGAATAAATCAGCTTCATTTGGATAATGGGAACAACTAAATCCATTGTTGAACTTTGTTTGGCTTTGGTGTATATGTCTGCAACCGGAGACTCTCAAGTGTCACTGGTGTAGTTATTTATAGGTTTGTCAAAATAGATGGATAGAATAGATAGATTAGATAGGACAAAGATAGATAGATAGATAGATAGAAGATAGAGATAGATAGATATGAACAAAGATAGTAGATAGATAGATAGATATTGAAAAAGATAGATAGATGATAGATAGATAGATAGATAATATGAACAAAGATAGATAGAAGATAGATAGAATGAAATGTGTGGTATAGATAGATAGATAGATAGATAGATATGAACAAGATAGATAGATAGATAGATAGATAGATAATGAACAAAGATAGATAGATAGATAGATAGATATGAACAAGATAGATAGATAGATAGATAGATAGATATGAAAAATGTGTGATAGATAGATAGATAGATAGATAGATAGATAGATATGAAAAAGTGTGTGATAGATAGATAGATAGATATGAACATAGATAGATAGATAGATAGATAGATAGATAGATATGAACAAAGATAGAAAGATAGATAGATAGATATGAAACAAAGTAATAGATTAGATAGATAGATAGATAGATAGAAATTAGTAGATAGATAGATTAAGATAGATAGTATATGAAAAGAGATAGATAGATATAGATAGATAGAATAGATAGATATGAACATAGATAGATATGATAGATAGAATAGATAGATAGAAGATAGATATAGATATGAACAAAGATTAGATAGATAGATAGATAGATATGAAAAATGTGTGATTGAAGATAGATAGTAGATAGATAGATAGATAGATATGAACAAGTATAGATAGATAGATAGATAGATAGATAGATATGAACAAAGATAGATAGATAGATAGATAGATAGATATGAAAAATGTGTGATAGATAGATAGATAGATATGAACAAAGATAGATAGATAGATAGATAGATAAGATAGATAGATAGATAATATGACAAAGATAGATAGATAATAGATATTGAAAAATGTGTGATAGATAGGTAGATAGATAGAAAAAAGTGTGTGATAGATAATAGATAGATGATACATTAGATAGATAGATATGAAAAGTTGTGATAGATATAGATAGATAGATAGATTAGAGATAGTGAGTAGATAGATATGAAATGTGTGTGATAGATAGATGATAGATATGAACATAGATAGATTTAGATTAGATGATAGATAGATATGGACAGTTTGATAGATAGGATATGAACAGAGTTCGATAGATAGATAGATAGATAGATATGAAAAGTGTTGATAGATAGATAATAGATAGATAGATATGAACAGAGTTGATAGATAGATACGGCGAAGATATAGATAGATAGATAGATCGTGCCGCCCCATCAATAATCTCTCTCCTCTCTCTCTCTCTCTCTCTCTCTCTCTCTCTTCTCTGCTCTCTCTCTACTCTCTCTCTGTGTTGTGTGTGTGTGTGTGTAATTATATCATATTATTATATATAATATATATATATATATATATTACACACACACACAGAGAGAAGAGAGAGAGAGAGCTAGCGCTAGACCAGTCAGCTTGTTTTTACTAAAGTTATCCTCCACTTTACAACACAAATACAATTACCCTGATTTGCTACTCATGCGCTGAGTTGGCGATAAGCGGTATTGAACCCAGAAACTTGCGATTCCTAGTCGGATGCTCAACCGACTGAGCATAAGCAGTTTCCTCGTTCTATATAAATGGTGGTTGAACACTTTACAAAACCACTTTCCCATGACTAACTTAAGTAAACAGCATTCCGTTGCTATTGCTTGGTGGGATTGCTGGCTGGCTGGTTGTTTGGCTGGTTGGTTGGTTGGTCGGTTGGTCGGTTGGTTGGTTGGATTTTACAGCACGTCAACCCTTGTTGGGTTATTTTATGCCAAAAACGTTTCTTGTTTTTATTTGTTCCTGTCGGGTATTCAATTTTTCTACTCAATCTTAAACTTATTTTTAAACTCATTTTTTAATATATTTAACCTATAGATGAACCCTAACAGGTACTACCACTCCGGGTTAGGGCGGACTTGGAAGTAATGAAAATGAAGGGTGTTATTTGTATTATTCGGACTATTGTCCTCATCTTCATTGTTATCTGTACAACGTTTCGGCCGATGTGCCCGGCCTTCTTCAGGTATTTCTTGTCGGACTCGGGAACCTTGTCGTAATCGGGAACCTTGTCGTAATCGGGAGCCATCACGGAACTTTGAACACATAGCCTAGTGAATAAAGGAGTTAGGTTAAGACAGTTCTAAGTGACACTTATCTCTAGACTGCAGGTTCAATCCTTGTCAGGGGTAGCAGTAACATAGAATAATACTTAACACAGCTTAACACCTGTACACCAGCTATGGTTAGCGGAATGAGAACAGGATAATCCCGTGGACTGAATAAAGTGTTAGGTTCAAAATTCCGTGATGGCTCCTGATTACGACAAGAAGGTTCCCGATTACGACAAGGTTCCCGAGCCCGAGAGGTTCCCGAGTCCGACAAGAAATACCTGAAGAAGGCCGGAGGGCACATCCACCGAAACGTTGTACAGATAACTTACATAGGCTAGACGGGCGGTCAGAGGCCTCCTCCGATCAATTATTTTATCACATCAAGCCCTTGCACCGATATGATTTTCCCAACCCTATTGCCCTTATGCCAAGCCCCAACTCTGTTATGTGCTGAGGATCTTAGTGTCCTGGGAATGACGTTCAACTTTATCTGATGGTGCAGTTCCAATTCTGGAGCTCTGGGGAATGTGGAGTTTCCCTTTATCACCATTACTCCCAGCTCCACTCTGACCCGGAGCGGTAGTACTTGTTAGTGTCCCATTTATGGGTTAAATAGGTTTTTAAAAATGTGTTTAAAAATTTTGAGTTTGAGAAAAAATGAATACCCAACAAGAATGAATAAAAAAAAATGTCTTCGGATAAAATAAACCAACAAGGGTTGACATGTCGTAAAATCCAACCAACCAACCTACCTAATATGCCTATATCACTCACATAGG
>CM042166.1:46958971-46961471 GCA_023376005.1 Doryteuthis pealeii | reverse complement strand
GATACACCAACTGCACTTGTTATATAGTCATATGCCCTCGTTGGGTATATACACAAGAGTGATAGAGTCTTCTGGTGATAGAGAGAGTGTGAGTGGACCAGATTGAAAGTTGATACAATTGTATTGAACAGAGAAAGTAGAATTTACAGAAGAAAAGTGAAGTTACGTCCGACAATACAGTCTAGAACTGAATCGTGTCGCTTGTTCTTTAAGCTACAATTGTCTTTGCTACTTATAGTAGTAGTAGGATCATTCCATTATGTAGATAGGTTATATCACCTATAACACATACATATATAAATACATGCACACAACTGCCCTTTTTATAAGTATAGATATCTTAACTTTTATATATCTTCGTAAATATAAATCAAATCTTCATATTTTTTGCACAAAAAGTGACATTCAATATGTATATATATTTACTTTGTCGTCAATTGTTTTTTCGTAGTTACATCCGGAGATACATACGTACATACCAACTGTCTTTTATATATGTACTAGAAGCGGTTACCGAGCCTCGTTGGGTATATACACAAGAGTGATAGAGTCTTCTGGCGATAGAGAGAGTGTGAGTGGACCAACATAGAGTGAGTAACAGACAGAGACAGATAGACTCATGACTTATTTGTTTTCTTCTTCTCTTTCTATTTCGGCCATGATGTGTGATCGCCTGGTCTTCTTAACTTCTTTGGCCAGACATGTTGTCTCTTCTAACTTGTTTCTTTCTATTTTCGCCAAGTCACCATGTTGGATTCTATTTTGTCTGGCCTTCTAACGTGTATCTTCGCTGGGTCTTTTAACTAAGGGCATGGGTTTAAGTCATGTAATAACTAATGAACAAGACTCGTGGCTTTGATCAAAGGTTTTATTTGCCCGTTTACTAACCCGTCGCGCAGAATGAGCCCAGCTGCAGTCACACGTCTGTGCTGCGTCGCATCTCGGCTGGAACTGATTACCTAACTAGTTCTCACGTGACTCGCGATATTCTCGCCTCTAAGGTCAGTTGGAGCCAGTAACCGCCGCTGGTATTTTTCCATTCCCTCATAGCTCTCACTACAGGGCTTGTCAAAAGCCCTAAGCCACCCTACAATTATGCAACAATGGCAATGAACGGGTACTACACATTCCTTCCTTCCTTCTCTTTCCATCTCTTTTCTCTTCAGTTTCTTCTCTCTGTTCCATTCTTACTAACTCATTCCATCTCTCTCTCTCTCTCTCTCTCTCTCTCTCTCTCTCTCTTTCCCCATATATAATATATATATATATATATATATATATGCTCCCATAAATTTGGTAATGAGCTCTCTAATTGGTAATTTAAATTAACTCTCACTACTAAGCAAATAAGCAATGATCATTTCTCCGGAAATTTGATCTCTCAGTGACCGTAAAATACATATACATTCCTATGTACTTAATGTAGTTTAAAAACACCAGTCCCCGCATCAGCTGTCAGTGGGCAAGGGGATAAGATATCGGATTACCAAGCGGTCAGTCACTAGAGTTCGACACTAGCCTAAGGATAGTTGTATCTAGCCACACTGAAGAGGCGTGAAACGCCGAAACACGTGTATGTGGATGACTTATTAATGTGTATATATATATATATTATATTATATATATATATATATTCTCTATCTCTCTATTTCTCATTCTTTCGATTCTAGAGATGTAATTCTTGAATGAATACACTTGTGTACACAGACTCTCTCTCTCCTCTCTCTCTCTCTCTCTCTCTCTCTCTCTCTCTCTCTCTCTCACACACACACACACACCACACACACACGTGTATTCCCATTTATATAATTCTTTTTGTGTGTGTCTTTTTAAAGATAAGCAGTTAATATATTTATCATGAATGAGTAAAGGTGTGTTGGCTTCTTAAACGGAAATTGTCTGCAGTCATGTTTGCAATTGATAAGGACAGTGGTGGAAAGTCGGGCACGGTCGAAGCGGCTGTAGCTGAAGGTCTGGTCAGGGTTTGAAGGCATATTGTTGTGATTCTTCCTCTTGCACTTTTTGTCGTTGAAGGTGTCCATATGGGTGTTTTCTGAGGGGGAGACATGTGTTGTTGATGAGACGCCAGGCGTTACGGTTCTCAGCTAGGGTGGACCACCAGTAAGAATACTTACTTGTTGCTTAGATACAATTCTGCTCTCTCTCTCTCTCTCTCTCTCTCTCTCTCTCTCTCTCTCTCTCTTTCTCTCTCTCTCTCTCTCTCTCTCATATACCCGAGATGTGAGTATATAACATTAAATAAAAGATTTCCCATATATATTGGCATTTCAGTCTCGGAAGACTATAATAAAGTTTTTGTGCCCCTGAAATTCCAGCGTCTCCTGTGACTGTGAAGTCCGATGTTTGAAAAACATTCTCGACCACAGATGTCACATTTGAAGGCTGTCCCTGAAGATGATGATGTTCCGATGCTTGTTGCCGTTGCTTTCTTCTAGACCTCTTAGCTTCATGGTGTTGCGTCAGGGTGACTTCTCTCTCC
>CM042166.1:46940548-46958871 GCA_023376005.1 Doryteuthis pealeii | reverse complement strand
ACCACGTTCGTCTGCAGCAATGTTGCAGATTGATAAGGCAACGGTGGAAAGTCGGGCACGGTCGAAGCGGCTGTAGTTTGAAGTCTGGTTAGGGTTTGGAATTTCATTATTGTTGTGGTTCTTCCCCTTGCACTTTTTTGTCGCCGTGAGGTTTTCCATATGGGTGTTTATTTTCTGAGGGGGAGACTGTGTTGTTGATTGGGGTTGGGGAGGTCCGGGCCCCCCCCCGGGGCCCCCCCGGGGCGTTACGGTTCCTCAGCTGGTGGACCACAGTAAGAATTACTTACTTGTTGCTTAATAACAATTGTGCTCTCTCTCTCTCTCTCTCTCCTCTCTCCCTTTCCTCTTCTTCTCTCTCTCTCTCTCTCTCTTTCTCTCTCTCTCTCAATCATTATACCCGAGATGAGAGTTATATAAACATTTAAAACTTTTAATGATTTCTCATAATTTGGCCATTTCAGTCTCAGAAGATATAATTATTTTTTTTGTCCCCCTGAAGTTTTTTAAGCGGACCCCTGAAGTCCGCATGTTTGAAAAACATTCTCGACCACAGATGTCGGAGTTTGAAGGCTTGCTTGTACATCCCCCCTTGGAAGATGTTGATGTTTCCGATATGCTTTGTTGCGATTGCTTTCTTTCTAGACCTCTAGCTTCATGGTGTGCGTCAGGGTGAACTTCTGACATGAATACAATCCTACCGAGATTCTGCCGCCACCAGGGAGTCCTGAGCCAAATTTTCCCAGCTGGAAGGGGCGCACAATGTCAACAGCACAATTTATTCATTCTATGCAGGAACATCCCTGAATCGCAGCTGGAGTGCGACCAATTCTGGTCTTTACCCAGACGTAAGCCTGCATAAAGAATCCTTCGGAATTTTGTTCCATTTCCATCCGACGCTACATGACCCAAACCATCGGAGACAAAGACGTTTGCTTCAGTAGAGTACACAGCTCTCTCCACTTTCTCCTCTCTCTCTCTCCCTCTCTCCTCTCTCTCTCTCTCTCTCTTTCAATTTGTTTATTTTTCCATTTGTCTTACATAATTTCTTTGTTTCTTTTCTTTCTTTCTTTCTCAACACATAACTTCCTTTATACTTCTTCTTTTTTTCTTTAGCACTTTCTTTCTCTCTTTCTATTTTCTCACACATACTTTTAGTACTTTCGTTTCTATTCCAGTTTTCTTTTTAGCACTTCTTTCTTTCTTTCTTTTCTCAAACACATACTTCCTTTGCTACTTTTCTTTCCTTCTTTTTTTCTTTTTTTTCTTAGCACTTTCTTTCTCTTTCTTTCTTTTTCTCAACACATACTTACTTAGTACATTCTTTCTTTCTTTTTCTTTCTTTAGCACTTTCTTTCTTTCTTTTCTTACTTTCTTTCTTTTTTCTCAACAACAACTTTCCTTTACTTCTTTTCTTTTCCTTTAGATTTTTCTTTCTCCTCTTTTTATTCTTTCTCAACACCATACTTACTTTAGACTTTCTTTCTTTCTTTCTTCTTTTTCATTTTCTTTGAAGTAAATAACATTTTAACAATATTTCCGGAATTTCTCCATACGAAGTTGAATGATGACGAAATAAACAACCACTAGAAAAACAAATAAAATTAATAATTAAAATCATTAATTAATGGTGGTATTATAAAGTCGTCGGCGCGGCCTATGTCGGTTTCAAGCACATTCAGCGAGAGAGGGTCTATCCCCTTTCACTAACGCTAGACCAAGGAGATGTTTTGCACTTAGGTGGAACGCACACCTCCATCAACACCATTTCAAACTAAAAAATAATTGCAACTAGCAGACCTGTGGTATACAACAGTATGATAATATAATTATTAACATACGTTTTATTTATTAGATTACTTAGGAGCCATTGCTAAATAGCTGTCAATTGTATATATATATATATAATATAGTATAATATATAATTAAACTTAATTAATTATACTAGTGTTTGAGATGGCACTATTTCAGCTTTTGCTGAATGGATGTTACCAAAGGCAGTATATAAATTGGTTAGAGTGCTCAATATAAAAATAGAGCTGTTATAATTATAATAAGATAAATATATAGTTTTACATATCTATTATGGGTGACAAAGGAACATTTCACAACCCATATTGGTTTCATTGCGATCATTCCATCAAGGTGAAGATGTTTTCAAGTGTGAGGAAAATCCGAAAAAATTTCAAAAATTTAAAAAATTTAATAGCATGGGATTGCGTATGATGGATAAAATGGGTTGTGTGTGTGGTATGATCGTTGAAGGTGAATTGAATGTATGAGAGTGTTATGGCAGTTATAAAGGTTTACGAATGGTTGAATTTTTTGAAATTTTTCGATTTTCCTCACACTTGAAACGTGTCTTTCAACACTGAATGAATGCATTCATGAAAACCAATATTGGTCGTGAATGTTCATTTGTCACCCAATAAATAGATATGTTTTAAAACCTATATATTTATCTTTATATATATATATATATATATATATATTAAATATATCTTTCATTGCTTTTTTACCGACAACTTTGTCTGCCCCCGTACTTTCTCCATCAACTTTACCCCTACTCCTTTAACTTTTTTTTTACCAGTCCCCCTTCCTACGACCCACCTTCCACCTCTCAACATTCTCGTTATTTTTTTCTGCTTCTTTCTTCTCTCGGTCGTTTATTTACTAATATACACCTAACATCAACCCCACCCCTGACCCTGATGCATTTCACGACCCCACCCACCCCGTAACACCAGTCTCACACAGCTTAAAAAGCAAAAAGAAATGTTGCAGTTTGGCTATCTGGCCTCTGCCAGCCGCTGAAAATCGCTTCGTCATAAACTAAGCACCGGCCTCATTGGTCTTCAAAAGGTTTCGGCTTTTGCGGCGGGTTAACAGCTTGCAATTTACTCTCGTTCGGGGAAATTAGAAGGTTTAAAATACAATAGGAAGTTGTGCGTTAGAGAGAGGCAGAGAGGGGGGGCAGAGAGATAGGAGATGGGACAGAGAGGAAAGAGGGATTAGAAGAAAGAGGAGACAGAGAGACAGAGAGAATGGGGGGGACAGAGAGAGAAAGAGGAGATAGAGAAAGAGAGACAGAGAGACAGAAAAAGAGAGACAGATAGAAAGAAAAACAAGAGAGAGAACTGGTTAAAACAAGAGAGAGAGACAGAGAGATAGAGAGAGAAAAAGAGACAGAGAGACAGAGAAACGGGACAGAGAGACAGAGAGACAGAGAAGACAGAGAGACAGAGACAAGAGAGAGAAGAGAGAAAGAAAAAAAGAGAGAGAATTGGTTAAAACAAAAGGAGGCAGTGCGAGAGACAGAGAGACAGAGAGAGACAAAGAGATAGAGAGAGACAGAGAGAGAGGAGGGAGAGAATTGATTAAGACAAAAAGGGGCAGTTGGAGAGAGAGGGGGGAAAGAGAGAGAGAGAGAAGGAACGTGAAAGATGGAAAGAAAAAATAAATGAAATAAGAGAAGAGAGAGGGGGATGGCGTGTAAAAGTGACATAGCAAGAAGAAAAACAAAAAGAAGAAGAAAAAAAAGAAGAGAAGAAGAAAGAAGAAGAAGAAGAAGAAGAAGAAGAAGAAGAAGAAGAAGAAGAAGAAGAAGAAGAAAATGGTTTAAGCTGAAAAACAAAAAGAAAGATAGATAAATAAATAGATAGAGAGAGGGGGGTGAAAGATGAAAAGAAGGAAAGAAGGAAAGTGAAAGAAAGGGAAAATAAACAAATAATAAGAGAAAAAATGAACCGGATAAAAAGAAGGAAAAATTAAATTTAAAGAAGAAAAAGGAAAGAAATTGAATGAAAAAAATAAGAACGAAATTGAAAGAAAATACAGAAAGAAAGAAAGGATAGAAGAAAAACTAACAGATAAAAAGAAAGAAAGAAAGAAAGAAAAAAAAAAGAAAGAAAGAAAAAAGAATATATAGTAAAGAAAGAAAAAGAAAAGAAAGAAAAGAAAGAAAGAAAGAAAGAAAAAAACAAGAATATAAAAAGAAAGAAAGAAGAAGAAAGAAAGAATAAAGCAAAGAAAAAGAAAGAAAGAAAGAAGAAAGAAAAGAAAAAAAAAAAAAAAACAAGGATATAAGAAAGAAAGAAAGAAGAAAGAAAGAATACGAGCAAAGAAAGAAAAGAAAGAAAGAAAGAAAGAAAAACACGAATATAATCAAAGAAAGAAAGAAAGAAAAGAAAAGAAAAGAAAGAAAGAAAGAAAGAAAGGATATAACCTATGAAGGAAAGATATGATATAAGCAAAGAAAGAAAAAAAAAGAAAATAGAAGTAAAAGAAAAAAGAAATCTAGCAAATAAATAAAAAGATTTTGTTTTAATCGCCGAAAAATCAGGAAATTGTCGGCGTTGATATCAGCAAAATAAAAGACGGAAGCAAATGTTTGAAAGAAGAAAAAAAGGGAGAAAAAAAACTCGAAGAACAAAAGCAAAGATGAGTGAAGGGATGAAAGGAAATGGTCGCATGTTTGCTTTCTCAGGTTAAGACTATGACGTCTTGTAGCATTTGTAATCTTTGTCACGGTTGAGATATCGTCATATCTCGCCAAATCTCGGCCCACGCATCGTAATGCCAGAATTGTGTAGTCTAACACTCAAGAAACGTATTGCGTGATTTTTTTTTTTTTTTTTTTTTTTTTTTTTTTGCACTTGGAAATATATACAAAGTCCGTCTAGAATATAAGGAAACAGTTTATTTGTACTAGCAAAAATATGAGCAAGTATTTACCGTATTTGACGGCATATAAGACGCACGAGCATATAAGACGCACCCCCATTTCAGCAGGTCAGATTCAGGGAAAAAAAAAACGGTTTTAGTGTATTTAAGCATATATTGTTGAAAACAGTCTACCATACGCTCCTGTTAACCTTGATTATAACAATACCAGCAATAAAATAAGGATGCATGTAGTTTAGGGTAGGTAAAAGTACTGAGTGTAAGCTGGGTTAGTGAGCATTATAGAGAAGATTAGCCTAGGCCTACGGGAGGTCTCAAACTTCACCTACGATGTATAAGACGCAGGGTAAGTTTTTGAGCAAACATTTTGCAAAAAAAGTGCGTCCTATATGCCGTCAAATACGGTAAGTTTAATATAATTAATTATTATATCGAATTAGAAAGACTAATTAAATTAAATAAGAACACAAAAAGATTACACTTATTTTTACTTTATTCTAGTTGATTTCAATCTAGAATTATACATTCGATTGCATTAAATACGTTTAAGAATAAAACAATATTAGAAATCAATAAGAACAAGTAATTATTTATTAAACACAGTTTTGTTAAAACCGGTATGCAAATTATTCACAAAATTTACTATGTAAACATTTAATTCTCAATGATATATAACACACATTACATGATTTTAAACACATTAATAATATGGGCTGTCTTGAGGCAAAACTATTTTAACTAGACGTTAATAGAGACATTGTTGATAAATAAGATACTAATTAAGATTAAATAATGATTATTTAATAATAACCATTGAGAATATAACGTAAATAACTAAAGGAATTGTGACGTTGGTGGTGACGTAGTTTCGATTACAGCGAGACAGACACATAATCTTATAACATAATTTGTTTTTGTTTGTCTGTGTTTTTTGTTTTGTTTTGTTTTTATTGTTTTTTTGTTTTTTATTGTTGTTTTTTTTTTTTTCAGGTTAGCAATCTTCATTAAAAATCAACTGATCAATACTAGACGTGAACATATTGTTAGATAACAGATTGGCGAAATCCATTATTGGCATGTAGTTGATTACATATGTCTATCATGAGGAACGCACATGACAACTACGTCTTTAATTCCCTCTTCTACATTAAGAGGACAAAGTTATGATTGCTAACATTGATTTCTTTATCAACTAAAAGCCCATGAATATATACCTCAAAAAACATTTTTATTAAAAAAACTGATTATTACTGACTGAGTTCAAATGACAGATAGAAAGCAGGAGAAGGCAAGAAGAAAGACTCACTTTCTTTCATTGACTAAGTCAGCCTCTTCCTTTTGCAACTCAAAGGAAGGAGTAAAAGACAATGTGTTGATAACAGACTGTCTCTTAATACACATTGCCCTAATGTAGTGTAATTGGATAATAGATATCAATAGAATGAGATAGATAGATAGATAGATATCAATAGAATGAGATAGATAGATATCGATAGATAGATATCAATAGAATGTGATAGATAGAAATGAAAAATTGAATAATTTCTTACTGATGTTAACCCACATCTCAGATATATAATGGAGAGAGACAAACAGACAGACAGAAAGAGTTGAAGATATGATGAGGGTTCTTACTTGTTATCCTCTGCTTACTGGATCCTGCTAACTTGGCTATCATCTTTTTTGTTGGGCTGATTTCCCTTCTGAGCTTTCTGTTAAGGATTATTCTTCTTCGGCTGGTCATTTCGTGTTTAAATTTCGTGGTTAAATAATAAGGCCTGTTGTTTTTCTTATAATAATAATAATAATAATAATAATAATAATAATAATAATAATAATAATAATAAAGTTATGGAATATGAAAGTGAAAGTGATGCCAATTGTAGTTGGTGCACTTGGAACAGTCCCAAAAGGATTAGAAAAGGGTTTGGAAAATTTGGAAATCAGAGGAAGGACTGAAACCATTCAGAACATTGCATTGCTGCAATCTGCCAGAATACTCAGAAGAGTCCTGGAGACCTGAGGAGACTTGCTGTCACTAAGACTCCAGTGAAAGGCCATCAGCTAATGCTGATGTGAAAACTCAAAAGGAGTAAATAATACATATATATATATATATATATATATAGAGAGAGAGAGAGAGAGAGACAGACAGACAGACAGACAGACAGATTGATAGATAGATAGATAGATAGACGATAGATAGATAGATAGATAGATAGATAGATAGATAGATAGATAGATAGATAGATAGATAGATAGATAGATAGATAGATAGATAGATAGATAGATATCAATAGAACGAAATAGATAGATAGATAGATAGATAGATAGATATCAATAGAACAGATAGATAGATAGATAGATATCAATAGAATGAGATAGATATATAGATATATAGATATCAATAGAATGCGATAGATAGATAGATAGATAGATATCAATATAATGTGATAAATAGATAGATAGATATCAATAGAAATGAGATAGATAGATATCAATAGAACGAGATAGATAGATAGATAGATAGATAGATATCAATAGATAGATAGATAGATAGATAGATAGATAGATAGATATCAATAGAATGAGCTAGATAGATATCAATAGATAGATAGATATCAATAGAATGAGCTAGATAGATATCAATAGATAGATAGATATCAATAGAATGTGATAGATAGATAAATAGATAGATATCAAACGAATGAGATAGATATGGAAAATGAAGACTTAAGAGCAACCGACTATCGAGTCTACTCGCCCTGAATCTCTGGTCGCATCTGACTAAAATTATCTCACGCCCGTAATCGCGCGGTATCGGAGGTCATCCACAACGCCAATCATAACTCTAACGGTTATGGGAATTCCCCACCCAACACACTCCGATTTAAATCTAACGAATCTTATTCAAAATATCTTACTACAGGTACGTACATAATTCATAAGCTGTTCATGGATTATGTAACATTACAATCAATATACGTCACTCAGTGCAAGTGACAGTTTAAGGTCAATTCAGCAAAAAGAATCTTCGAAAGATTTAGTAGTTTAATAAGACTACTATTTCCGCTTCAAAGGTCAAAGACGATGATAACGATTATGTTGAGGCCGATAAACTCTATATAAAATGGACAATTTTTCTTCATAATCTCCATTTCGGTCGATGCATTTTTGTAGTTACTGTAGCTGTAAGTCTTGTTAAACATCGCGGAAATGCACTGAAAGAGATCATTAGTGATATTACACTAGTATCCTTACAGATTTCGGGTTTTGCAACATCATATGTGTTCAACCGGTAACCCCGACCTTATAGTGGGCCACCTCCTTTCCAGATTCGCTCCGTGTAATTTATCGAATAGTTCATGGATTCTTATATGATGAATCGGGGTATTCAACAGCCAAGCGAGACTTGCTCAGTACATGAGAGAAAAAATTAAATGAATAATTAAATAAGTTAAAACTTTAAATATACGCTTCTTACTACATTTGAGGCGCCGGAGGGTGTCATCAGTGATGTAATTTATTTGAGTCACAAAGGAGTTTTGGGTCTTTTAGCATCATACTCCCCCTCATGAATTCTTATACGATAACTCGATATACTCAACAGCCAATCGATGACTTGCTCGGTACACGAGAGAAAAAATTGAATGAATAAATAAATAAGTTAAAACTTTAAATATACGCTTCTTACTACATTTGAGGCGCCGGAGGGCGTCGTCAGTGATGTAATTTACTTGGGTCACGAAGAAGTTTTGGGTTTTTCAGCATCATACTCCCCCTCATGAATTCTTATACGATAACTCGATATACTCAACAGCCAATCGATGACTTGCTCGGTACACGAGAGAAAATATTAAATGAATAATTAAATAAGTTAAAACTTTAAATATACGCTTCTTATTATATTTGGGGCGCCGGAGGGCGTCGTCAGTGATGTTATTAACTTGGGTCACTGAGAAGTGTCGGGTCTTTCAGCATAACACCACACCCCTCGCCAGGCCGACTCTATCAAAGAAGATCCAGTCTCTGATCCACCCTCTACTGATGAATCAGAGACATTAGCACATTAGCAAAGACATTAGCTAGATTGAGCTATCATTGCCACTTGCCTTACTTCACTTGCACCACCCAGGTGACAGTTTAAAATGCGGGAGGTATTTCTTACGCGCCCTTCATGGAAAGTTCACTTCGAAGATAAAAAAATTTTTTTTAAATATTTCGCATAACCAAACAATAAATTTTATTGGCCGTTTTTCAACAATTCACCCCTCCCCCCCAATTGCATCAGGGAATAAATGCCTGTCGAGCATGAAAGGAGACTTTATATTCTTTATCCCACACCGGGTGCCCCTAACCCTGCCCCGGTTTTTTGAAAAGTTAGCAGTCAATCAAAACTTTTGCCAAATGCTGTTAAGATTTTTATCGATTATTTCTAACTGAAAACTTTTAGCAGCATGTCGTTCACGAATCTATCGTTTCATATTGATTAACTCCAGGTTTATTAAACGCCGAATAAAAATTTAAAAAATAATAAACGAACGCTAAACAGAAGGGGGTAAGTTTTTAAAAAAAAACAGTTTTTCAGTAATAATACTTTTTCTTGCCTTCTTGCTTTTTCTTCTTCTTCTTCTTCTTCTTATTATTATTATTATTATTATTATTATTATTATTATTATTATTATTATTATTGATATGTTGCTGTTATTGTTGTTGTATATAGATTTCAGCTTTACTTTTTAAAATAAATATATAAATGCGGCCTACGTTTAAAAAGCAGTTTATTTTTACAGTAATAATTCCTTTTCTTGCCTTCTTGCATCCTACTCCATTAGTTATGTCGATTTTTAGCTCTCCAAATTTGAGGAAGGTCGCATATATATATATATATATATATATATATATATATATATATATATATATATATATATATATATATATATATATATATATATATTCTTTGAAAGAAAGGAAAAACTCAACACCGTTATTCCATAATAAATGTATTTCGACTAAAATTGGGGCCTTTATAAATCTAAATTGATCTAACAAAGCTCCCCAAAATCAAGTCTCATCAGATGGATATTGATTTTGGGGAGCTTTGTTAGATCAACTTAGATTTATAAAGGCCCCAATTTTGGTCGAAATAAATTTATTATGGAATAACGGTATTGAGTTTTTCCTTCCTTTCAAAGATAAATATTGCTCTGTATATAATCTAAAAAGATTATTATACATTGAGCTCTCTGTAGTGATTTAAAGATTCACGGTATTTGTACATACTGGATCATACAATATTAATACAGTGTGTTTAGAAATCACATATAGAATCATCCCTTACTACCAAGTTTTGGATACCTCACATCTCTCTCTCTCTCTCTCTCTCTATATATATATATATATATATATATATAAAACTTAATGGTACACCCTTGCGGTAAGAAAAAAATCCGGCAAATAGTTTGATAGCAAAAATATACTACCAAACTTCACCTGGGGAAAAAATGAAAAAAATAAAAAAACAAGAGGGTCGTACCAACCGAAAATAATCAATTAATACTATAGCACTTGGCCGAAAGAAAAAAATTATATATATATATATATTAAAAATATGTAAAAAGTGCTCAATACTTAAGCAGAGCAAATAATAAAGCTAAACCTAACGAGTCAGATATACTTACAAATAGTTTCACTTAGTGGCTCTTCAGGACAAGAATCTGAGTCAGATTTTTGCCCTGATGAGCTACTAAGCGAAACTATTAGTAGGTATATCTGACTCATTAGGTTTAGCTTTATATATATATATATATATTATATATATATATATATATATATATATATATATATATATTGTGTGTGTGTGTGAGAGATGGCCACTGTTTCAGCTTTTGCTGGAATGGTGTACCAAAGGCAGTATTAATTGGTAGAGTGCTCAATATAAAATAGAGCTGGTATATAATATATAATATAATAAGATAAATATATAAAGGTTTTACATATCTATTTATTAGGTGACAAAGGAACATTCACGACCATATTGGTTTCATGCAATTCAATCATCAGGTGAAGATGTTTCAAATGCCTTTGAAACATCTTCATTTGAAACATCTTCACCTGAAGATTGCATCGCATGAAACCAATATGGCCGTGAATGTTCCTTTGTCACCTAATAAATAGATATGTAAAACCTTTAATATTCATCTTATTATATTATATATATATATATATATATATATATATATATATATATATATCGAGAGAGAGAGAGAGAGAGAGGGGATAGGGACCATATTCACTTTATTTATTGAACGACCCTAGTTTAAATGTGTTTATTTTGTCTTTCCGTTTGCACACAATTTTGTCCCGTTCTCCTCAACTTTATTTCTGCCCTCCCCTTTTTTTTTTAATTTGAGAAAGCCAAAGTCAACAGCTCTAAACAAACCAAACAAACCATTAGCATAAAATCAGTTGAGAGGAATAATTTGCGCTTCTAAAATTCCATATAACCCCCCCCCCAAAAAAAAAGAATTAAATAACGAATGTCTTGGAGAAGTTTAAAATAAACAAAAAGTAATTATTTTCCTGCAAAAAATAAAAACAGGAAATAAACGAACGCGTTTGTCAAGTTTTTTGTTTTGTTTTGTTTTTTTAAAAAAACGTCTCTGCTTCATTTCCTGTCTTCATCCAAATGCACTAGACGACACAGGTGGCAACTGCATCACCGGTGCTGCATCATGTGACCGTAATGCATCGGTCTAGACAAAGCGAGTAGGGGGGGGGCGAGAAAGAGGGGCTGTCAGGAACAGACTTAGATAGATAGATAGATAGATAGATAGATGTTAACATCTATATATTACATATATATATATGTATGTATATATGTATATATATATATATATATATATAGATAGATAGATAGATAGATAGATAGAGAGAATATATATATATATATATATATCTATTGTTCATAACTCTCTCTCTCTCTCTCTCTCTCTATATATATATATATATATATATATATATATATATATATATATATATATATATAATTTAATATACCAAGCGTGTTGGTAGATCCTTGCGGAGAGAAAAAACCCAGCAGAAAGTTTGATTGTAAAAATATACTACCAAACATAACTGTGGTTAGTACGATTTATTTTGTCTTGCTCCTTTTCTTCTTTAGTCAGATTTTAGCCTTGAAGAGCTTTATGCGAAACTAATAGTAGGTTCGTCTGACTCATTAGATTATATTTGTTATATATATATATATATATATATATATATATATTATATATATACATAGAGGAGATAGATATATATATATATATATAATATATATATATATATAGAGAGAGAGAGAGAGAGAGCGAGAGAGAGAGAGTTATGAACAATAGATATATATGCACAATAGATAGATAGATAGATAGATAGATAGATAGATATGTACAAGAGATATGTAAATAGATAGATAGGAACAGACTGAGATAGATAGATAGATAGATAGATAGATAGATAGATAGATGTTAACATATAAATACATAAAGAAAGAGGGAGAGAGAAAGGGTGGGTGAGCCGGTTTAGCTTAGGCCGACAAGGAACCATAAGGTTCCTGGTTCGATACCGGCCCTCGCTAATTCAGCGTATGAGTCCCCCTCGCTGTCCGGCTAATACCGACTTTAGGCCACCCTGACGACGACTTTACTTTATATATATATATATATATATATATATATATATATATATATATATATATATATATATATGAGAGAGAGAGAGGGGGAAATAGATATAGAGAGAGTTCTGAACAATAGATACATATGCACAATAGATAGATAGATAGATTTCGTATTTTCCTTAAATATTAGATAAAGACTTTCCTTCCCCCTCCTCCTCCTCCTCCTCCTCCTTCTTCTTCTTCTTCTTCTTCTTCTTCTTCTTCTTCTTCTATTCCTGACCAATACCCGGATAGTTTAGTGTCCTGAACATGACACTAAACTATATCTGATAGCGAAGTTCCAGTTATGGCGTTCTGAGAGCCTGGAGTATCCACTGCCATTACTCCCAGGTCCACTCTGACCCAGTGTGGTAGTAACTGGTCACGTCCATTGGTCAAATATATATGTTTAGAAATTATTCGTATTCGATAGGACCGTGTACAAAACAACTCTTAAGAAGCAGCCACATAAGAAATGTAAGCAGGAATGCGATTCCCTAACCTCTAGACATAAGATAACCCTAGTTGGGTTGATGTGCCGTTGAAATTTATCAGTTAATCAATCAATCTATTATCATTAATGTTACAATCCTGGCCACCATTTTAGGCGTTTAGTTATGCGCGGATACTGGATGCTGCGTAGAGAAACTTACAACGAATGATAGGGTCAGTTGGCTATAGTTTGTTATGGGAACCCATGATGATGATGATTATGATGATATTCATTGTTCATGATATCATTGTTCAAATATATCTGGTATTGTTGGAATATTTTTTATATATAAGGTGTACTGGAAACTACCACTTAAATTTATAGACTCTTCGTGGGAGCAGTGGAAGTGTGCTGGGCCCATAACCTTCACAGTGGAGATCTCTTGTGTTAAACAGAGGGTGATATTTAGTGAAGAAACCTTTAGTTGTTCCTCGGTGTCCCTTAGTGTTGGGCAGAATCATTTAGATGTTCCTTAGTGTCCCTTAGTGTTGGGCTGAATCCTTTAGTTGTTCCTCTATGTCCCTTAGTATAGGGTAGAAGCCTTTGGTTGTTCCTTGGTGTCCCTTAGTGTTTGGGTAGAATCCTTTGGTTGTTCCTCGGTGTCCCTTAGTATTGGGTAGAACCCTTTAGCTGTTTCTCAGTGCCCCTCAGTGTTGGGCAGAATCCCTTGGTTGTTCCTCGGTATCCTTTAGTGTTGGGCAGAATCCTTTGGTTGTTCCTCGGTGTCCCTTAGTGTTGGGCAGAATCGTTTGGCTGTTCCTCGGTGTCCCTTAGTCTTGGGCAGAATCCTTTGGTTGTTCCTCGGTGTCCTTTAGTGTTAGGTAGAATCCTTTGGTTGAGCAGAGCGTAGGTTGCAGATCCGTTCGTCAGTGGTGAATACGTGCAAATGAACGGCTTTCAAGATTAAATAATTAACTAACCACTAAATCGTAACAGGTATAGAGTTTTTTGGTTGGTTGGTTGGTTGGTTGGTTGGTTGATTTTCACGGCAGTTGGGTATTTTATGCCAAAGACGTTTTTGTTTTATTTATTCTTGTTGGATATTCAATTTTTAACACATTTTTAAAACTCATTTCTTTATCTATGGAGAGAAACGGTGACTTTGTGAAGAAGTTGGGATGTGATCCACAGTGGACCAGCTTCATTTTGATGAATAACACATGTTCCTGTGTTGGTAATTATACATGTCCTAAACAAAATGGCATTACATTTTAACTCCCCTATGTGGAGAAGTAAGGATGTGATCTACAGTGGATCAGCTTCATTTTGATGTATAACACATGTTCCTGTGTTGGTAATTATACCTGTCCTAAACAAAATGGCATTACATTTTAACTCCCCTATGTGGAGAAGTAAGGATGTGATCTACAGTGGATCAGCTTCATTTTGATGTATAACACATGTTCCTGTGTTGGTAATTATACCTGTCCTAAACAAAATGGCATTACTTTTTAACTCCCCTATGTGGAGAAGTAAGGGTGTGATCAACAGAGGACCAGTTTCATTTTGATGTATGATACATGATCCTGTGTTGGTAATCATACCTGACCTAAAGAAAATGGCATTACATTTTTAAAACTCATTTCTTTATCTATTTAACCTCTAGATGGACCCTAACAGGTCCTACCACTCCGTGTCAGTCGACCTGGTAGTAATGCTGATGAAGGTTATTTAACACTCACCAGAACTCAACAATTGGAACCTCAGCATTAAATGCAGTTTAATGTCATACTCGGGACATTAAGACCCTCAACCACCGCCCTCTATCACATATAAGATAAAAAGAAGGGTTGGGGGTTTGCCATAAGAGCAATAGGGTTGAGACAATCATATAGGTGCTATGGCTTGACCTGACCAGCCGATTGATCGGAGGGATCTCCGACCGCGTATCCAGCCTAAGTAAGAGCCAAGGTGGAGTTTTGTATTTAATGGTCCATTCAGACACCAGGATCCCGTCCTTAAGCATCACGGTTCACCTCCCACGGCCAACACGTGGCCTGATTGCGTGTAGGTGGTTTTACCGTTCTGCAAAGGTGTAGTCGGGGTATTCTAGAGCCTCAGCCGACAGGGGGGGGCTAGTTTGTGCATCGTTGCAAAGAAAGAAATAACGAACGAACGAAGAAGAAAAAGAAAGAATGAAAAAGAAAGGAAAACTCTTAATTAGTGAAAAGAGAAAGCGATAAAGAAAAAAAGAACAAATGAGAGAACAATATTATTATTATGAGTTTTTCACAACTGCTCTAACTGGTGGTTTACGGGAAGCTGAGTGACAGCAAGTCTCCTCAGGTCTTCAGGACTCTTCTGAGTATTCTTGCCGATCCCAACAGTGCTGTAGTTTTGATGGTCTCGATTCTTCCTCTGATTCCCAGTTCACCCAAATTCTTTTCCAGTGTTTTGGGGAGCGTTCCAATGGCACCAATTATAATTGGTATGACCTCCACCTTTATGTTCCAAAGTTTTCTCAGTTCTCTGGCAAGGTCCATGTATTGTATTGTAGATTAGGGCGAAACTCAGTGCACATGCGAAGAAAGATACTGGTTGAAATGTTCAATTGTGCATACCGTACGTATCGTCGTCTAACACCCCCCCCCACTCCGCCCCGATACTGGATATTCAGATTTCCTTGCTGCAGAAAGATACGAGAGGTTCATGCAGTGACTCAGGAAATTTGATAGCATTGGTTCCAGCTTGAACACCACTAGACCAG
The DNA here is from genome assembly GCA_023376005.1 of Doryteuthis pealeii. Taxonomy (NCBI): domain Eukaryota; kingdom Metazoa; phylum Mollusca; class Cephalopoda; order Myopsida; family Loliginidae; genus Doryteuthis; species Doryteuthis pealeii. The sequence continues at coordinate 46,943,277 of CM042166.1, read as the reverse complement.
CAAATGTAATAATTATACCCCTACCCTCTTGAATTAGTCTTACAGGTTAGACATGGGGGAGTGGTTTGTCTCAATTGGCTAATCTACGCCAACTATCTTCATAATATGCCATAGACGGAATGGTGATCTTCGTAGAAAATGGAGAACGTCACTTATATGTTTGTCTTTGGATGTGGTAATTGCATTTCACTTAGCGCTAATACCCTTGGGAAAGGTATGAAACCTACTCTCCCTCCAGCTATGGGTAAATAGTAGGGCAGACTGGGTTCTTTAACCTTGGTTTAGGCAAGCAGATAGAGAAAGTAAACTCTGAATTCAAACCTGTCAAACTCCGCTAAGAAATAGACTTTGTGTCGTATCCTGCAGAGCAGTAGGTAAATATAAATATATATATGTTTGTCTTTGCTTCTCCGGCAGTATCCAATATGTCTTGTTCGTCTTACTTGGATGGTTAGTGTGATAGTAGGTAAGTGGACGTACATCTGCCCATCTCTGACGCATATGGTGCAGCCATACAGTAATACTGATACGGCTAAAGCTTGAAAGAATTGGAGAGATACAATTTCAGAGTAGCTGGATCAATGTAAGGTCTATTTTTTACATAGGGATTTAAATGGGGCATCCCACGAGATTCAACTCACGGTTCAGTAATAATGGATCTGTGTCACTAACTTAAAAAAATCCCCTCTCCCAGGCGACGCCGGTAGCCGCTGCTAGTACATATATAACAGGCACTTGTGTGTGTATGTATGTCCGAGAGAACTTCGAAAATAAAACAATTAACGACAAAGTAAATATATATACACATTAAATATCGCCAGGGCTTGGTTTTTGAGCAAAGATAATGGAGATTTCATTTATATGTGTGAAGATAATTAAAAAATAAGATCTAAATGATAACAACATGGAGTTTTGTTGGGTGTTTTTTTTTTCATTTAATTATTTTATACCCAGGCGACGCCGGGTAGCCCCTGCTAGTTGATAATATGTATATAGCAGCCCATACCTTTCCTATTCGTACATTGACATTGCTTTCAGTAGATGAGATCATACCACTTAGGTACGTGAACTGGCCAATTGATTTCAGATGTTTACCGTCCAGTGTGGAGATGGTTTGTTTTGGTTTGTTTTGTTTTACGGCATATCAACCTCAGTGGATCATTTAATGCCAATAAAGTTTTGAAATAAATTCATTCTTAATGGATACTCAACTTTTATAAACTCATGTTTTTCTATTCAACCCATAGATAGTACCCTAACAGGTACTACCACTCCTGGTCAGAGTGGACCAGGGAGCACTGGTGATAAAGGGGTGCTCCACATTCCCCAAACCTCCAAAACTAGAACCTCACCATCAGATAGAGTTTAATGTCATTCCCAAGACATAAGGACCCTCAGTCACCGCCTTCTAGTACCCATATGATAAAAAGGGTTGGGTGGAGACATTCATATAGGTGCTAGGGCTTGAGGAAACCTGCCGATTATTCGGAGGGGGCTTCTCCAACCGCCCGTCTAGCCCAAGTAAGGATCAAAATGGAGTGTTGCATGTCATGTACTACTCAGCCACCAGGGTTCCATCCTTAAGCATCACGGGTTACCACCCATGGCCAACAGAGTCTTACCCCTCTGCAGAGGTGCAGTCGGTGTATTCTAACGCCCCAGCCAACAGAGCGGTCCAGTGTGGAGATGACACCATCTTAACACAATATAAATGTGACCTGCGCTGACTTGGTCACGTCAGAAGGATGGACAAAGGTTGCATCCCCAAAGACCTACTGGGTGGCGAATTAGTAGAAGGCACCCGACCGGTTAGGGAGATCACGTCTGCACTTTAAAGATGTCTGCAAGAAGGACACGAAGACATGCCACATCAACACCAACACATGGGAGGCTTATGCAGAAGACCGCGCAACCTGGCGCCTCCTCATCAAACAAGGAACGAAAAGGAGTGAAAAAGAGAAGAAAGAAGCCGCCACAGAAAAGAGAGCCAGAAGGAAGGAGAGACAACAGCAACCCCAGCAAGGATCACAGCATCATTGTTTGTTTGCAGTCACTGCACCAGAGATTGCCATTCAAAAATTGGTCTGTTCAGTCATTCATGCAGTTGCAGATACAATAAGAAAATTAAAAAGTGGACACTACGCCATCGTCTTTAGTAGACTGACGGATGACAACGATCGTCCAGTGTGGGGATGTCACTATCTTAACACAGTATAAATGCAAATAAATGATTACACTGGTTTACAAAGAAATTGAGGCTAGCACAAAAATAGCTGTTTAACCTAATTTGGGGGTGCTGAATTCAGATTTGAAATCCGTTTTACTCATCACCTCTAGTTTTTTTAGATATGCATACTGTACATTTTGTACACATAATGTACATAAAGGCGTATATGCATTCAAAGTTAATTTCTAATATTGTGTGACTTATGTCTTCTTTTTTAGTTATTATGCAATAAATGTAAGAGATAGCATTACATTACATATATATAGCTATATATCAAGACGGATTTTGGCAGTTAAGCATAGCCAACACGTCTCAATCAACAGCTAGTAGTGCACTGGCAGTAGTGCACTTGCAGTCAGCAGATCATCTAAGAAAACACATTTCTAACTGTCTGCAGTACTATGAATTGTGTACATTGTGTCATCCAAGTATATTTATTCTGTCAATGTTCTTTATCTATCCAGTTTTAACTGGAATAAGCTGCTGCAACTGTTAAAATAAG
>CM042166.1:46925548-46930548 GCA_023376005.1 Doryteuthis pealeii | reverse complement strand
TGAATATATTGTAATCTATAACAAATAAATACAGCTCTTGCACCTGTAATCGAGCACTTTATTTTCAATTCTCTGATACTCAATAACTACGTATGTACACACACACACACACACACACACACACACTATATATATATATATATATATATATATATAATCACTTTCCCAGTGAATATCGAACTCACTAACAATGATCTACTAATCGAGCTTGTTAAATATTACACCACATGAAATGACCAGAGAATAGTTGTTTACTAAGCATAGATTAGATGTGGCACAAGGCCAGGAGTATGGAGCGCCCAGTGAGAATCGAAGTCACTAACAATGGTCTACTAATCTAGCTTGCTAATCATTACCCGACGTAAGACTCGAGTAACCGGGAGGTGTTCGTGGTGTAATGTTTATCGTTGTAGGAAATGGACACGGCGAGACGAGTTCAAATCCTGGACGGAACTGATTGCATTTCCCCTAGCGCTAATATACTTGGAAAAAATATGAATCCAACTATTCACCCTCCAGCTATGGGTAAATAGTAGGGCAGACAGGGCGCTTTAACCTTGGTATGGCAACCGATCTAGGAGAAGGAAAACTGTGAATTTAAATCTGTTAAATTGCGCTTAAAATTTACGCTTGTGTCACATCCTGATCGTGCGGAGGGGTTGGGTAAATACATATATCTATTAATAATGGAGATTTACTTCCGGTTTTTGTCTGTAACAAAAATTACGTCACTGCTTACGTCACATTACCCAAAATCGTCATAACATAGAATAAATACACTCAAAATTTGAACATGCAGCATTAGACAGTCCTCATTGTTTTTTAAAACAAGTTTTAATAAATACATGACTGGTATCATATATCTATATATAGTTTGTTTTATTTTAATACATATTTAAAGTTTACATTTCAAATTGTTTTATTTTTTAATCCTTTAATGAATTTGATGATTTTACTTACTTAGGGTACAAACTCGCTGACATTGAATTTTTTACTCCCACCCCTCAGGCAATATGTTTCAAAAATCTATTTTTATATCGCCCGGAGGGTGTTTTTTATTTTGTACTAGCATTCGATAATGAACAACCCCGAAAATCTAGACATAAAAAAGTTTTGGTTTTTTTGCTTATTTTTTTTATCGACAAGGTTAGGCCAAGAAACAAGGTATTGTCACGTGACACCAACTGACTCGTAACACAGATGAATGAAAGAAGAGACAGGTACAGTCAGTCTAAAAAAATATTTGATAAAGGAAAAGCCTGCGAAATATATTTGGAATAAGAAAAATCGGAAAGGGCTTATATATATATATATATATATATATATATATATATATATATATATATAGAGAGAGAGAGAGAGAGAGAGAGAGAGAGAGAGAGAGAGAGAGAGAGAGAGAGAGAGAGTGAGATAGGAACAGAGATAGATAGATAGATACTAACAGAGATAAATATATAGATAGATAAACAGAAAAGTACATAGATAGATAGATAGATAGATAGATAGATAGATAGATAGATAGAGATAGATGAACATAGATAGATAGATAGATAGATAGATAGATAGATATAGATAGATAATAGATAGATAGATAGATAATAACAGATAGATAGATAGATAGATAGATAGATAGATAGATAGATAGATAGATAGATAGATAGATAGATAGATAGATAGATAGATAGATAGATAATAGATAGATAGATAGATAGATAGATAATAAACAGAGATAGATAGATAGATAGATAGATAATAACAGAGATAGATAGATAGATAGATAGATAGATAGAGATAGATAGATAGATAGATAGATAGATAGATAGATAGATAGATAGATAGACAGATAGATAATAAACAGAGATATAGATAGATAGATAGATAGATAGATAGTGAACAGAATCCAACTATTCACCTACTCGAGCGAAATATATTAATGAAGAATAACATTTTTCGACGTTTAAGAATATCCCAATTGACTCAGAAGGTTTTGTGTGGGAGAATATTTGGTTAAATCGAACTTAACGAAAATAATACTAAAAAATACTAAAAAATTCACCGAATTTAATGAAATTTTCAGTGTTGATAGATTAATGAAGAAAAGATCTAATGCATGAGTTATTTTATTTAAAAAAAAACTTTTACATTTTTTCAGGTCAGTTAATTTTGAACCACGTATCTTTGAGAATCTGTGTTACGCCACAAATATATGTGGTTCAAATTACCTGACCTGAAAAGATGTAAAACGAATTTTTAAAACATTTTTTTTATTTTCATTTTTTCATATATTTAACCCAGTGATGAAACCCTAACAAATGCAACCACTCCGGGTCAGAGTGAACCTGGGATTAATGGTGATAAAGAGGCATACCACTCCTCCCCAGAGTTTCAGAATTGGAACTTCGCCATCCGAGTGGAAATGGGGAGGTACAGCTGATCCACATTGATCCACTGTGCCTATACATAAACCTGCATTCGTGTTCGTGTCACGTAGACTCAATCCACCATACGCTGCATCTAGTCCTGCTTTACTGAACGTTTTCGGTTATTTCCTATAAGTCTAACATAAACAAAGGGGAACCACTCTTGACTGATAAATTACCTATTTATTTCTTGATCTACTAGGAAAAAAGAAGGGGTAGGGTTAGGGTTAGGGTTTAGGGTTAGGGTTAGTTTAATGGGAAAATAAATAAATAACTTATCAGTCAAGGTGGTTCCCCTTTGTTTATGTTAGATTTATAGAAAAAAAACACGTTTTCTGTTTTAATATGCTGGAGAATAAAACAATAACATTAAGATCAATTAGTAAAAGTAATTATCTATTAAACCCGGTTTGTTATAACCAGTATGCAAATTTAATAACACCATATTGTTTTTTGGGTTTTTTCTGTTTGTTTGTTTTTTAGACCATATGACCTTTAGGCACCTCTTTTGCGATCTCGATTCGTGGGGACATTTTTTCCATTTACACCGTCAAAATCCCGTTAATTGTTAACAGACGATTTTTAGAGTTTTTTTTTTAATTATAAAACTAAGCCCAAACTCTAACCCCTAACGCTAACTCTAACCCTAACCCATAAACCTAACCCCTAACAAACAACTGATTTTGACGATGTAAATGAGAAAAGTGTCCTTGTGAGTCGAGATCGCGGAAGGGGTGCCTAAAGGTCATATGGTCCGGGGTTTTTTTTTGGGGTTTTTGGTTTTTTTTTTTTTACAGCGGCGAGACCCGGAAGACTGCATTCACTGTACACTTTCCTCTTCGAGCATAAAACGATTATTCAAACATCTTGTCTGACAGAATTTAGACAAGGGATGTAAACTTCCCATCCGACAGACAAGGATCAAACCCGACACACAAGACCTCTATGCCTGATAACCCGCGAAATATGAAGCGAAAAAAATATCAGCGTTTTCTGTCGACTAAATGCAGCCAGCTTTTCGCTCCGTTTGCTCACCATATTGACTGACGGTTTCCTCCGTTCCACTGTTTTTATCAAAATCGCCAGCCAGCCGCAAAGCATGTCGGGAGGAGTCAGCGTCCATGTTGCACAGTTCCTCACCATATGCAGCCGAATTGGTAGGGGGCGGCGGTTGTGTTCTCGGCAGAAGGCATGTTAGGCGGATGCACTAGCTAATCTTTTAAAGATGCCCGATTCCTTAAGTGCACCTTCGTACAAATATCTTAACATAATGGAGATTCAGTGTATGTCTGTCTGTAACCGAAATTCTAATGTCATTGTTTTATCCTCCAACGTATTAAAATCAATCCTATAATGATTTTATAAAGAAACCACTTAAAATAAATCTTATTTATTAATAATGCCTGTGAAAATTTGAGTTTAGATTTGCCTCAAAACAGCCCATGTTATTAGTACATTTCAAATCCTGCAATGTCTTACATTATATCACTAAGAAATAAAGATTTACATAATATATGGTGTGGTTAATTTGCATACTGGTTTTAACAAACCGGGTTTAATAAATAATTACTTCTAATTCGTTCTGACTTAATATATTGCATAACATTAAAACGTAAACACTTGTTATGAAATTCTTACAGTAGTCATGTTTGGCACAAGGCTATAAGTATCGGGTACGTGGGTGTTTTACGGCATGTCTTATTACAGGCATATTCTAGTGACAAGTTAACAGCTCACTTCTAGGGCTATATTATCTTCTGACGAAGGATTTTTCATCTCGAAATATTAAGAGAATAAATCAAAGGTAAATAGATAACATCATAGTTACCTCGTTTTTCTTATATATATATATATATATATATAAAGATAAACCTAATGAGTCAGATATACCTACTAAAAGTTTCGCTTAGTGCTCTTCAGGGCTAAGATGTGACTTATATATATATAAAATAAAGTCGTCAGGGTTGCCTAAAGTCGGTATCAGCCAACCTGCGAGTGAGTCTATCCTTTTCACTGGCGCTAGACCAAGGACATTGTTTTTGCGTCTGAGGTGGTGGGCCAGACCTACCATCAGCTACTTACTTTACCGCACAGATCCCTGTGCTACTCATACGCTGAGTTGGTGAGGGCCGGTATCGAATAAGGAATATTGTGGCTTCTAGCCGAACGCATATATATATATATATATATATATATATATATATATATATATAATCAAATATATAATGATATATAATCAAATAAATGACATTCACTTTACAATGTGAGACAGCAAATATTAAATGATTTATAGAAATGCATTGGGAATAGTTTTACTATAGAAATTCTATAGATATGACTTTACTATTGACATTTGTATATGTGAGTATGTGTATGAGTGTGTGTGTTTCTCTATGTGTGTGCGTGTGTGTGTGTGTGTGTGTGTGTGTGTGTGTGCATGTTTCTCTCTCTCTCTCTCTCTCTCTCTCTCTCTCTCTCTCTCTCTCTCTCTCTCTCTCTCTTCATGCACACACTTACACATGTGCGAACCCCTAGATATCAGTTGTGTTGCAAAAATGTATACATTCGCATAAATATAAA
>CM042166.1:46895548-46920548 GCA_023376005.1 Doryteuthis pealeii | reverse complement strand
ATATATAAGACTAAGTTTGGTAATGTACGTCTGTCGAGGTGTAAGTTCAAAACGGTGAGGTCACTCTGATTCGAAATCTTTCATACATGTAATTATCCTTTCTAACTAAGAAACCGCCAAATTGGTTATTATTTTTACTGATTAAGGAATATAAATTAATTAATTAAGCCCAAATCACCCAATTTGCGAAACTGTCTGTATGCCAAGCTCCTGCCTGATTGATAAGATATTGTCCCCTGCCTGACTTTTTGTTAAAGCGATTAAGCTGAATTCACTGCTTGATAAGCAGTGAATTCAATTTTAGTGAATAAATTTCGCAGTCTTAAGCCGTTTTTCAGCTTCGGAATTTATTGCTTATTTGTAGTCCAATGCTTAAAAATATCCATATGATTTGAAAGAGAGAAATAATCTTTGCTCATACATAATTTGTATGTCTTTATCCACTTGAATTATTTTTTATAGCGAGTTGTAGAAACAATTATTTTGCTTCAGACAGCAAAAAGGTTGTTTTAACGAAAAATCAAATCTTATTCTGTTTGTACCGGCCGTTCCTACAGTGGAGAACATGCACCGGTTCTCACTATAAATAGTGAGAACACCGAGTGGAAAGGAGGACTTGTTCCCGTTAACGACAAAGCTTAGTCGATACAAATTCTCTCTCNAGAAGAGATTGCCATCACATGCTCTGTAGATGAATAACTTACTCACCCAAGGTACGTCAATTGTTCTACTGCTTTAGAGGCTTACCGTCGAGAGTGGCAGAATTGCCTTTCTTTGTAAATGAAATATGAATCCGAAAAAAATAACATAATATATGGGGGTTTAATGTTTGCATGCTGTGTTTTTCATAACTGGTTTTAAAAATAATTATTTCCCAATAATGATTAACGATCGATCCTATGAAGATTTTATGTATAAACCATTCATTTAGGTCCGAAGATATAGAACACATATTAACAAGTTTTATAAAATCAAGCAGCTAAGTTAAAAAAACATATGTTCAGTATATGCTTTTGAAAAAAAAAAAAAAAGAATAAAAACAGATTTTGAGATTTTTAAAGATTATTTTTATATTAGTCATAAATCTATTGTGTTCTGAGTTTCGTTGGTTTTTTTTACGCTTGATTTTCTATGTGGCACGAAATTGCTAACACCGTTTGTTTTCGCTTCTTCTTTCTTACTTTTCTCTTCTGCTTCTTTCTTTCTCTTCTTCTTGTTCTTTTCTTCTTCTCTTCTCTTCTTGCTTCACAGTGTTCTTCGTCTTTCCTCATTTCTTCTTCTTCTTCTTCTTTCCCCATTCTTCTTCTTTTCTTCTGTCTGTTCTTACTTCTTTCTTTCTTCCTTCTTTCTTCTCTTCTTCTGTCTTTTCCTCTCATTCTTCTTCTGTCTCTTCTTCTCTTCTTCTTCTTCTTTCCCATGTCTTCTTCTCTTCTTTCTTCTTCTCTTGCGTTTCTTCTTTTCCTCATCTTCTTCTTTCTTCTTCTTCTTCTTCTTCCTTCTCTTCTTCTTCTTCGTTCTTCTTTCTTCTTCTTCATTATATTATGAACACTGTCAGCAAATGGACTGATCTAGAAATCGAAAGGCATTTTTATGTGCGTGGCAAAAGAAATAAAAGTAATAATTAAATTTTCCAAGAGTATTTGCACGATTTGCGTGAAGTTTCCAGGATATTTGAGTCCCACCTAAAGTCAAGGACAAATTGATTTTTGTTAAAATTATTATCTCTGTATGTCGGGAACTGATTGTCCTCTCGTCATTTGGGGTTATTCTGTAAATAACGTGTTTTTGTGTTGTCGAAATGTTGTACAGATAAGCAAATGAGATAGAAATATTCCGAATAATGCATGATCGAGAAGTTTTAACAAATCATCAATGCCTCATCTCTCAAAATTCAGAGAATGATTTGTTTTCGAGTTGAATTTTTTATCGCTCTCAAAATAAACAAGTAGATCTATGAGAGGAAAATGGCTCTTGGCCGCACTTATATTGACGAAAAGACGTACCCATCTCGATTATATATATATATTTTATATATATAGTATATAGTTATATATATATAATGGAATTAATAATTTGCTGTTTGGAGCATTGTTAAGTAAAGTAATAGTTTATTATTTTATATTCTTGACAGCAGATTTACAATATGCGTATATTCGTATAGATACGAATGATTATTGGAAAATAATCATGACTAATTCAAACTCGGCCGAATAACGCACGTGACATGGAACACCGTAACGTCTGTTTCAGACTTTTTAGTCTCATGCAGCGGCGTATACCTACATTCCTCCTCCGACGAGAGGATCGAAACGAGAACGCCAGCACGCTGAGTCAGAAACTCTATTCTAGGCACGGCCTCGTAGCACACGATACATGCTAAATTACTTGTCAATGATAAACACGGTCTTCCACTACTATCATAGGTACAGTGAGCGTTTGAGAGATGGCAAAATTAGGCCTAGTCCAAGGCGTAAGATAATAATGGAAACTGATCGCATTTGCCTTTTTGAAACACTGTTGAAGTAAAATCATATTATTATTTTACATATTTGGTAAGCAATTACAATGCGGAATATCGTATAAAATTCGATATTTGTCTACGATATAACACTGGTCTCTCGGTTTCGATTTCTCTGCCGGAGGAGATTCGTAGGTATATATATTATATAATATATATATATATTAATATATATATATATTAAGGTAATGTGAAGACTGGTAAGAGATGATCTGATTTGGATTTTGCAAAAAACCTCACTGTATAGCCATTACTGTATTGCCCTGTAGGTGCAAACTATATTCTAACGGATTTTTTATGAATCCCTAAATGAGACGTTAAATGTATAATAATCAATAATTAGATATTATACAGAGTCAATTAATTTAAGACTTTTCAAAAAAAACAACCGTCATCCCGTAAATAAATTTACTTTCACCCGAGATAATTCAGATTTTTTTTCAAATTTACAAAATTCTTAAGGAGCCCCAGTCTCATCAGACGGGTTTTACAAAACACTGGGTTCAACTGGGGCACTTTAAAATTCTAGACGAAATTTTTTTAATTAAATTTTTTGTTTTGGGAGTAGCTGGCATGGTATGTTGAGGTTCAATCCTAACAAGGTGCGATAATAACATTGATACTTAACATATCTTAACACTTAACCTGATCATTGTCTATACTTGTAATGAGAACAGTCCTAGCCCTCGAATGGAATTAAATTACTTGTTCGTTCGAAGGTTCCGTGAAGGCTTCGATTGACTGCACATGAACGTTCCGAATTCGACAAGAATGTTCCCAGAATCCGAAGAGAAGGTTTCCCGAGTTCGACGAGAATTTCTCCGAGTTTCGACAGGGAAACATTCGTGAGAGAAAGCGTAGGTGGGCCACATCGGCTTGAGATGAGGGACAACAGTGAACGAAAATCCTATAATAAATTAAAGAAATTGTATTATTTTCACCAGAGAAAATTTTTTTTACAATTAAGAATACATTTCAACAAACCGAAATTTCATCAACTAAAAAGATTTTTGCTCAAAAAAAAAGTATTCAAAACATCCACACACACCACACACACACACAGACACACACACACAACCCACATTAATGAACCACACATATATATCCATTATATATATTAAGATATATATAAATATAAATATAATATATATATAATATATCTATAAGAAACTTATAAGTATATAATATTATATTATATAATATATTATATATATATATATAGGTGTGCATATATATGTATATCAATGCGTTACTATATATATATATATATACTAATATGCTATAAAATATTATATATATATTATATATATATATATATATGCCTCATATATATATGTATATTAAATAAGTATACTAATATATATATATAGGCATATATATAAATATATATATAATAATATATATAATATAGTAGTATATACAACGCCAGAGATGGAATTTTGCTCAGTGAATAGATCTTGTGCGACCAATTAAACATTTACACGCGCCGCGCGCACTACACACACACACACACACACAACAATACACCGTACATATATATATATATATATATATAGTACATGTGTGTGTGTGTGTGGTGTGTAAGAACATAAGAATTTAATTTTGGGTCAAGTGAATACAGAACTAAGCTGTTGAAATATAGAACTTCAACAAACATTTCTGTAAACATTAACTGCGCGAATTAAGTGAAGATTATATTTTTAACGTATCTACGTAAAGAAAAAAATTAAAATAGCAGGGAAAAGAAAAAAATGAAGTATTTTTACTAAGAAGAACTTCACGCGATTATTAATCTAAAACTAAATAAATCCATACACTTTTTTTGTTGTTGTTTGTTGTTGCATTATGTTATATGCATACTTCAGCGCACGCCGGGCTCCATATTATCGTATCTATCTATCTATCTATATCAGTCTGTCCTTCTATCTATCTATCTATCTCCATGTCTCTATCTATCTATCTATCTACTATCTATTCTATTTATTCTTAAATTTCCTTGTTTAAATCTATCTATTTTAATCCTATCATCACTGTCTCTCTATCTACATCTAGTCTATCTTAAAGCTACTTTCTATCGATGCGAAGTAAGATGAGGAGAATTAATCCGGACATGATGAGAACATTGTTTTTAAAGAAAACAAGACACAGGATGTCATGAACGATTTTGGAAACGTCTGTTATATCGATACTTAAGTATTTCGCGTTTTTTTAAAATTAAACCTTCTTCAGGACATTTGAAAATGTGTATGCAGTAAAAGATGAAGATGTTCAGTGTAGGTGTGATAATAATGTTAGTTTACCGTTATTTACGTGCGTTTTAGACGAAAAGCCGATGACTATCTATCTATCATCTATCTATCATCTATCTATCTATCTATTTCCATATTTTACTCCCATATAATACCAAGTAAAGTTTTGTCAAAAGCATTACTACTATTTTTACGGCAACAGGTTGTACAAATTTATTTATATACATTTACATTACAAGATTGATACCCAGCTATATTATATTTATATATATATATATATATATATATATATATATATAGGACGAGGTGCCCTTAGGCCACCCCCTTTTTGATCCGATTAAGAAAGGACATGGTTTTTCAATAGCCCGGTGGTTTTAAACCGACGAATTTAATTTTAAATTTTTTTATATAAACTAACTCTAACCCAAACCCCTAACCCTACCCTAACTACCTCTAGCCCGAACCCTAATCCCTAACCCTAACCCCTAACAAACAACACGGATTTTGACGTTGTAAATGAAACAACATTGTCCTTCTTAATCGAGAGATCAAAAAGGGGTCCTAAAGTAATTTGTCCTATATATATATATATATAATATATATATATAATATGAGGATTGAATAAATCCGACAAAATGTGTGGTTGAGAGTAGAGGAAAATGGGAATAACAATACAACGACGATGTTTCATGATATTTCGTCTCATTATTGGTTGAGACTATATCTGACGAGTAACCAGCGAAAATAATTTTTACAACAGGCTGGAGCTTTTTCTCTATTGGATAATATATATATATATATATATATATATAATATATATATATATTATAATATATATATATATACTATAGTGTGAGATGGTCACTGTTTAAGCTTTTGCTGGCAGTTGGTGTACAAAGGCCAGTATTAATTGCTAGAGTGCTTCAATAAAAAATAGAGCTGTTATATAATATAATAAGATAAATATATAAGTGTTTTACATATCATTTATTAGGGGTGACAAAGAACAATCACAACCATATTGGTTTCATTTGCGATTGCACATCATCAGGTGGAAGATGTATTCAAATGTTCATTTGAAACATCTCACCTGCATGATGCATCGCATGAAACCAATATGCGTTGTGATTGGTTCCTTTGTCACCTAATAAATAGATATGTAAACCGTTTTATATATTTATCTTATTATTTTATTAATATTATATATATATATATAATTATAAATATATATATATAGATATATATATATATATGATATATATATATATATTATACTTGACAAAACGTGACCCGATTAGCAAAGCGACCTAATTTAGTAAAAAAAAGATATACGCCGGACAAACTTAAAATCATTATCAATATGCTTTCTAAGAACGGGAATGTTGAATCTCAATTTAAGCTACGGTTGCTGGTTCGTGAAATTAGATTGAATACATTTAATTCTCCGTCTCTCACTCGCTCTTCTCTCCAGAGAAACTAAACATTATATAACGAGGGGGTAGTCAAGAGAACATAGACGGAAGGAAAGTGATAGACAACAGAGTAATTAAGAGATTGGGTTAAGTTTAGACTTAATTGCAAATTTACAAACTAATTAGAACCAATTAAAACAGGATTTTTCAAATATAATCAGTCCTAAAAGTATGGCAATAATTATAGTATAATTTTCGTGTCATTAACTAACAGTTAAAAGCCTTTAGGAAGTTAAGTTGATTAACCAGCTTTAGTACAAAATAATATATTATATTATATATATAATAATTATATATATTATATATAGTGTTGTGGTGTGTGTGTGTTATGTATATATATGTATGTATGTGTTATATATATATATACATATTGCCCTGTGTGTGTGCGCGTGATGTTGTGTGTGTGATCGAATTGTTCAGGTGTGTATCATTTGTACTTTTCCCGTTTTAAATATTTACTGTAAGAAAAAGTAATATGAACCACCATCTCACAAAATATATCTAGATGTGGCGATACAGGAGAATATGGTGTGTAGAGTAGTGCCGCCCTTGGGTAAATGCATATTGCGTGTTGAATGTGCATCTATGAATGTTTGCATAACTGGCACAATGTGTCGAACCGTGAACCATACGACCTATATCAACCTAATATATCTGCCACCATTAGAAAAAAAAACCAAAACAAAAAAAAACAAAAAAAAATAAAAACAATAAACAACCCCTCCCCCCAAAAAAAACAACAAAATAACAACAAAAACAAAAACGAAACAAACAGAAAGGCTCATGAATTACACACATAAATATTTACCAACCCTCCACACGAGCAGGATGTGACACAAGGATCAATTCTTAGCGGAGTTAACAGTTGCATTCAGAGTTTTTTCCTTCTTCCTAGACTGGTTACCAACCATTTAAAGAGCCCAGTCTGCCCTGTCTGTAAAGATTAATATGATATTATATATTATAATATTATATATATATATATATATATATATATATATATTTTACCAACCCTCCGGAGAGCTGATGTGACAACAAGGCCAATTTCTTAAGCGGAGTTTTAACAGGTTTGAATCAGGTTTTCCTTTTCCTAGACTGGTTTCCTAGCCATGGTTAAAGAGCCCAGCTGCCCTTCTGCCATTTACCATTAGCTGGAGAAAATTGATCGATACCTTTCAAGGGTATTAGCGCCTTGTGGAAAGCGAATAACAAACAATAACAAAAAAAAAAAGAAAAAAAGAAAAAAAGAAAAAAAAGAACAAACAAAAATGAAGGACAAACAGAAAAGCTCATGAAAACACACACACACACACACACACATACCACACACACCACCACACATATATTATATATAATTTACCAACCCCTCTGCACTAGCAGGATGTGCACAAGGTCAATTCTTAAGCGGGAGGTTAATAGGGTTCAATTAAGAGTTTTTCCTTCTCATAAACTGGTTACCTAACCATGGTTAAAGAGCCCAGATTGCCCTACTATTAAACCCATAGCTGGAAGAAGAATTGGATTCATACATTCCCCAAGGGTATTAGCGCCTTGTGAAATGCAAACAGCTTCGTCGATGAATTGAACTCGGGTCGACGAGTCATTTCCTACGACTCTAAACATTAGACCACGCGCTTCCATAAAACTCATGGAACACATATGTTTACTTGTGACCCTCTAACTCATTTCTCCGCTAGGTGGCGTCGTGTATCGACCATTGACACTCACAAAAGGTCAAAGGAGTTTGTTTTACTTTTAAGAAAGCGAAAGCTGTCAATCAATTCTTTGGAATTGACTTGTTTCCTCTTTATTTTATTTTGTACTAGAAGTAGCTACCCAGCATCACCTGGGTAGAGGGGATCTTCGTAAATATAATTCAAATCTTTATTAATTTGGCACAGAAAAAGTGAGAACGTTGGGTCACCTATTGAGCTCTGAGTTGTTTGGCATCCTTTCGCTTCGAGAAGACGATGAAATAGTGTCCGAATTTATTGATTTATTGGATCTACGTAGCCTGGGTGGGTTTATATGGAGGTATATATTTATATATAGTTAATATATATAATCTTCTACCAGACTGCTATTTACACAAGTAGCATTGCAACCAACAAGCCTTCAATCAGCATGATGACTCTGGGCTCAGACATGTTTCGGGGCCCGAAGCATCATTACCACTAACCCAGAGCACCCCAGCAGTATCTCACGATACCACCAGACTTTTGTCGTCTTGATGTCACAATGTAGGATTGACGTATCCACGCGGGATGCGGGCTTAAGCTGGGTCTCCTGGATCTTTTTATGGTATTTTCCTTGTTAGAGGAGAAAGCCAAATTTTAGACAAAAAGTGCCAAGGTTTGAGTTGGTAATAAGATCCCCGGCATCGACGTTCGATAGGAAATACATTTGTTTATCCATCGTTATATAAAACTACTATATAGTTATATAAACTTAAAAAAAAATTAGATTGACCAGTCTCCTTATTTCTTGGTTTTATGGGATGAATTAAGTTTTCTTTCAAATTAATAAAATCCCCCCCCCCCCATGATGAAGATCTTACTGAAACAGATGAACACTGTAGCTTGGCAAATAAATATCCACTCGTTTTATGAACCTGTGTTTTTTAAAAAATTTCAATATAATACGTACTTTCGGTTTTCACTCCAGTTTCCTTCACAAATTACTATATATATTAGTTTTTTTAAATAAATTCAAATACATAGAGAAGCACACACACACACACACACACACACAACACACACAACACATATATATATATATATATTAAATAACTTACATATATATGTAGCTTATATAAAATATATAAGATAGTTTTTGGAGGAGAAGTTCATATTACTAAGAGAAGCATATTATTAGTTAGTATAGTATATATAGTATAATGTATATATAATTATATATATTAATATATTATCATATTATATTGGTGGTGGTAGAGTTTGTGAATAGAGTTTTATTCACATAGAGAAGAACGTAAAATAATTGGTGACGTAACATATTATTCATTGACGAAAATAAGATTAATGAAACGTAAATAAATGAATAAGATTCAATGATATCGATCGTTTTAAAATGGAAGAATGAAAGTATCATATGGAAGAAACAGAGCGAATAAAAGCTCTTATTCGCTCCAAGTATACTTTTTCTTTTTTAATCTGTCTACTAAATTTCCCTGTACTAAATCTTCTTGGTATTTTTTACCTACATTGGGAGATTCAAGTTCATGTATTCACCTTAGACCTAATTCTATTCAAATAAAGTCCTATTTATATTATTATAATCTGAGTCTTCTGCCTCAATTAAAAATGAACAAGGATAGCGTAGGAAGGCAGGTAGAAGAGCCACTGGAGCGCTTAAGTCTTTACCTAACAAATTTCGCCCACGTAGTACAAAATTTTCTTGTATTTTTTACCTGTATGATGGATATTAAATTTAAAGTTCACTATTATATTCAAATAAAGTCCTACGATATATAATCTGAAGTCCTTTCTGCTCAATTAAAATGAACAATGGATAGGAGGAAGGCAGTGGTAAAGAGGCCACTGGGAGCGGCTTAAGTCTTTACCTAACAAATTCGTCCCAACAGGAAGTTCTACATTTTCTTGGTATGTTTACCTGTATGATTGAGATATTTTAAAGTTCATTATATTCAAATTAAGTCCTACTATTATATAATCTGAGTCCTTTCTGCTCATTAAAAGAAAAAGGATATAGGAAGCCAGTGGTAGAAGAGCCACTGGGAGCGGCTTAAGTTCTTTACCTAACAAATTTTCGCCCACAGTAGTACCAGCATTTTTCTGTAGTTTTTTACCGGCGATGAGATATTTTAAAGTTCACTATATATCAAATAAGCCCTACTTTATTGTAACTGAGTCCTTCTGCTCAATTATAAATGAACCAAGGTTAAATAGGATTTGCAGTGGCATGGAGAGCCATTGTAAGGCTTAAGTCTTTGGCCTAACAAATTTCCGCACGGCTCTACCAAATTTCTTGTATTTCTTTTACTTGTATTGATGGGATATTTCATTCATGTATCTATTTGCACTCAGAACTCATTGTATTCAAATAAGTAAAAGTAAAGACTCGGGGCGGTCTAATGTCGGACAGCCAGATAGCGGGAAGTCTATCCTCTTTCACTAGCGCTAGACCAAGGTAGTATCAATTTATAGAAAATTTTAATAAAAATTGAAAGGAAACAAGTTCAAAAATATTTACGTTTGCTTCTTTCAATATATATATAATATATATATATATATATATATATATATATATATATATACACACCACATAATATATATATATATATTATGTGTGGGTGTGTGTATATATACATATGTATGTAATATAGTGTGTATATATATATATACATATGTATGCCTTTTGTTACAAAAATGATTAAGATTTATTTATATTCGTAAAGGTATTAGAATTTAGAATTTGAATAGGTAAAGAAGGGAATGTCATTGGCGGCGCTTGGTTAAAACATAAACAAATCAATTATTTGAAGACAAAAAAACAATCAATGGATTTGCGAGACTAATTTTTTTTTATCCTCCCCTCTACCCAAGTGATGCCGGGTAGCTAACTTCTAGTAGAACAATAAAACGTTTTTATGATTTCTAAATAGTTTTGAAAACTCTTACTTTTGGAGTAACCCGTAGGTTTTATGACATCATAACACAGATGGTTTGTAAACCTCTGGAAACATGCAGGTTTTTATCATATGCCTCATATCAGGAGTTTGGCATTTGTGTTTGTCGGGTGCCCATTAAGAGACAGCCTAAGGACGTTGACCTCCGTGTATAATGTGGTTGTTAGGACACCCAATCCCTGAGCTATACAGACTCAACAGCAGCAAAACTGGCGTTCATTTGGGTAGCTTTGCAGCTCATTGAAATTCGTCTACAAAGGCCGCGTTTTCTAAATTGTCTTTGAATTCTTTGATTACGTTTCTTACTGGTGATGCAATTTTAACCCCCCGCCAAAAAAAAAAAAAAAAAAAATAAATAAATAATTAAAAAAAATAAGAAAAGACCCCCCCCCGAAGCATAACCCCCCCAAAAAAAAACAAAAACAAAAAAAACAAAAAACCAAACGTAAAAGCAAAAACAAACAAAAAATGGCGGCGTTGAAGTGAGTTTGAGAAGGCGAGGAAACGGATATTTTCTCTCCAGAGATTAATAAAACAGAGTGCCTATACTTTGCACACGCATTATGTATGCTGCGCACACATAATACTCACGCGTAACAAATCATTAAAGACACACACACACCACACACACACAACATTGAGGATGTTTCGATGTCATCTTTCGTACAAAGACAAACACACGAGCACACACGCACCACACACAACACTAGAAAAATGCTCAGAGTCATGTTCAATACACACACACACACACACACACACACACACACACACACACCATAAAAGAAAATACTGATGTCATATTTTCAAACCGTCTACTTTCCAGCGTTTCTTCAATTTTTTCAATTATTATAAGAACGTTAATCCCTTTTCAAAACATCTTTGAACGAGTAGTAAACAAGGACTTCACAGTCTCTCATTATTCTGTGATAAAACTTTATTTTTTTACTCTTCCTTTATATTAAAAAAAAGCCCTGAAGAAAGATCTACTAACAGATTCGAAACACTGCAGCGTCGGATAACAACTTACACTCATTTTATTTTAAAACGTGTGTTTTTCAAATTTCTCACTATAACTACATACCGTCGGATTCCTTCCATCTCTTTCTCACCACACACACCACACCACACACACACACACACACACATATATATATTATATATAGATATATATTAAAGGGGCGGTTTTAGCTCTGTCAGGTAGAGCATCGGCTAGAATCACAATCGATACTGCTCCTCACCACCTCAGCGATGAAGTAGCACAGGATCTGGTGGAGCTGATGTAGGTGTGGCGTTCCGCCTCAGACACTAAAATGTTCGCTATGGATTACTGATGTAAAAGTAAAGTCGTCGGGGCGGCCTAAGGTCGGTATCAGCCAGACAGTGAGGGAATATTCCCGTTTCACTAGCGCTAGACCAAGGAGAATATTTTAGTGTCTGAGGCGGAACGCCACACCTACCATCAGCTCCACCAGATCCCTGTGCTACTCATACGCTGAGTTGGTGAGGACCAGTATCGATTTGTGATTTCTAGCCGAATGCTTACGACTGAGCTAAACCGGCCCCTTTATAATATATATTATATTATTATATGTGGGTGTGTGTGTGTGTGTGTGTGTGTGTGTGAAAGAGAGATGGAAGTGGATCCGACGGTATGTAGATAGTGAGAAATTTGAAAAAACACACGTTTAAATAAAATGAGTGGTAAGTTTGTTATCCGACGCTTGCAGTGTTTCGATCTGTTAAGTAGATCTTCTTTCAGGGCTTTTTTTAATATAAGGAAGATAAAAAAAAAGTTTTATCACAGAATAATGAGGAGACTGTGATAGGTCCTTGTTTATCAATCTGTTCAAAGATGTTTTGAAAGGGAGTTAACGTTCTTAATAATTTGAAAAATGAAAGAAACGCTGGTGGAAAGATAGACGGTTTGAAATATGACATCAAGTATTCTTCTTTTATGGTGTTTGTGTTGTTTGTGTGTGTGTGTGTGTGTGTGTATTTGAACAATGACTCTGAGCATTTTTCTAGGTGTTGTGTGTGGGCGTGTTGTGCTCGTGTGTGTGTATATGTTACAAAGATGACATCGAAACAATCCTTCAATGTTGTGTGTGTGTGTGTGTGTGTGTTCTTTAATAGATGTGTACGCGTGAGTATGTATGTGTGCGCAGCATAATAATGCGTGTGTGCAAAGTATATGGCACTCTGTTTATTAATCTTCTGGAGAGGAAAATATCCGTTTTCCTCGATTCTCCAACTCACTTCAACGCCCCATTTTTGTTTGTTTGTTGCTTTTACGTTTTTGTTTTTTGTTTTTTGGTTTGTTTTTTTTTGGGGGGGGGTATGCTTTTCGGGGGGGTCTTTTTCTTATTTTTTTTATTTATTTATTTAATTTTTTTTTTTTTTTTTTTTTTGGAGCGGGGTTAAAATGCATCACCAGCTAAGGAAACGGTAATCAAGAATTCAAAGACAATTCTAGAAACCGCTTTTGTAGCAACGATTTCATGACGCTGCAAAGCTACCAATCGAACGCCAGTTTCTGCTGTTTGAGTCTGTATAGCTCCAGGGATTGGGTGTCCTAAACCCACATTATACAGAGGTCAACGTCTTTAGGCATGTCTCTTAATGCACACCCGACAAACACAATTGCCAAACATCCTTGATATGAGCATAGATAAAAACCTGCCTGTTCCCCAGAGGTTTACAAACCATCTGGTGTTATGATGTCATACCTACGGGGTTAATCCAAAAGTTAAGAGTTTTCAAAATATTTAGAAATCATAAAAACGCTTTATTGTTTACTAGAAGTATAGCCTACACGCATCACTTCGGGTTAAGAGGGGAGGATAAAAAAAATTAGCTCGCCAAATTCCATTGATTGTTTTTGTCTCAATAATTATTGTGTTTATGTTTAACCAAGAACGCCGCCATGACATTCCTTCTCTTACTATTCAATTCTAAATTCTAAATACCTTTACGAATATAAATAAAATCTTAATCATTTTGATACAAAAGGCTACATATGTATATATATAATATATATTATATACATACATATGTATAATACCACACACCACATATAGTATATATATATAATATATGTGTGTTGTATATATAAGAATATATATATATATATATAATATATATATTATATATTATATTGAAAGGAAGCAACGTAAATATTTGAACTTTTGTTTCCCTTTCAATTTTATAAATTTCTAATAAAGTTGAAATGACTCCTGGGTCTAGCGCTAGGAAAGAGGATAGACTCCTCGCTATCTGGGCGATACCGACATTAGGACCGCCCCGACTTCGTACTTTACTTATTTTGAATACAATGAGTTCTGAGTGAAAGTAGATAATGAAGGGAGAATATCCCATCATACCAAGTAAAAGAAAATCCGAAGAAAATTGGTTAGAGCGGGCGGAAATTTGTTAGCAAAGACTTTTAAGCCGCGATTACAATTGCTCTCCAGCCACTTGAATCCTATTTAACCTTGATTCATTATAATTGACAGAAGGACTTCAGATACAATAAATAGTAGGGCTTTATTTGAATATATATAGTGAACGGTTAAAATATCTCATTCATGCAGGTAAAAGTACCAAGAAAATGCTGGTACTAACGTGGGCGAATGTTAGTAAAGACTTAAGCCGCGTCCCAGTGCTCTTGGCTACCACTGCCTCCTACCTATCCTTGTTCATTTTAATTGAGCAGGAAGGACTCAGATTATAATAATAGTGGACTTTTATTTGAATATTTAGTGAACTTTAAAATCTCATCATACAGGTAAAAAATACCAAGAAAGTGTAGTACTTCTGTGGCGAAATTTGTTAGGGGAAAGGACTTAGCCGCTCCCAGTGGCTCTTCTACCACTGCACTTCCTACCTACCTTGGTTCATTTTAAATGAAGCAGAGAGGACTCAGATTAATAATAGTAGGACATTTATTTGAAGATATAGTGAACTTGAAAATATCTCGGATCATACGGAAAAAATCCAAGAAAATTTACAGTACTACTTTGTGGGCGATAATTTGTTAGGTAAAGACTTTAAGCGCTCCCAGTGGCCTCTTCTACCACGCCTCCTACCTATCCTGTCATTTTAATGAGCAGAAGACTCAGATTATAATTAATAATAGGAACTTATTGAAATAGAATTAGGCTAAGGTGAAAATTGAAACTTTAGAATCTCCAATGTACAGGTAAAAAGATACCAAGAAGTTGAGTACAGGAATTAGATAGACAAGATGTTAAAAAGAAAATAGTGATATTGAGAGAAATAAGCAGGCCTTTTATTCGCTCTGTTCTTCCATTAGATACTTTTCCATTCTTCATTTTTAAAACGATTCGATATCATGATCTTATCATTTATTTACGTTTCATAATTGTCTTATTTTTCGTTCAAATGAATAAATATGTTACGTACCAATATACATATATATAATAACAGAATGCAACTCTTATGTAAAAACTCTATTTCATAAACTTCACACACACACACATATATTATATATATATAATATATATATATATATATATATATATACATATATACTATATATAGATATATATATATATGCTCTCTTACGTAATATGAACTCTATCCAAAACTATCTAGTATAGTTTATATATACTACATATATATGTAGTTATTTAAATAATATTATATAATAATGTGTGTGTGTGTTGTGTGTGTGGTGTGGGTGGTGTGTGCTTTCTCTTATGTAATTTGTGAATTTCTTATTTAAAAAAAACTATAATATAGTTTTGTGAAGAGAAAAATGAAGTTGAAACCGAAAGTACGATATATATGAAAATTTTTTAAAAACACAGTTCATAAACGAGTGATATTATTTGCACCAACCGCTACAGTGTTTCAATCTGTTTCATAGATCTTCATCAGGGATTTTATTAAATTTGAAGAAAAATTATTTCATCCCAGAATAGGAGACTGGTCATCTAATTTTTTTTAAGTTTTATATAACTATTATATATGAGTTTTATATAACGGATGGATAAACAAATGTATTCCTATCGAAGTCCGGATTTGCCGGGATTTATACCAACTAACCTTGGCATTTTTTGTCTAAATTGGACTTTCTCCTCTAGACAAGAGGGAAATACATAAAAAAGATCCAGGAGAAAGCTCTAGCGCATTTCAGCGTGGATACGTCAATTCCTACAATTGTACATCAGACCGACCAAAGTTGGTGGTATCGTGAGATACTTGCTGGCGGCTCTGGGTTAGTGGTAATGATTTGCTCGGCCCCGAAACCATGTCGGAGCCAGAGTCATCATCTGATGAAGGCTTTGTTGTGGTGCAATGCTACTGTGTAAATAGAGTCATGGATGAAGATTTATATATAATATATAATATATACACTCCATATAAACCACCCAGGCGACGTAGATCCAATAAATAAATAAATTGGACACTATTCCACGTCTCTGAGACGATAAGGATGCCAACAACTCCAGAGCTCAATAGGTGACCCAACGTTTCTCACTTTTTGGGTGCAAAATTATAAGATTTAGATTTATATTACGAGATCCCCTCTACCCAGGTGAATGCTGGGTAGCTACTTCTTTTACTAGTCAAAATAAAATAAGAGGACAAGTCAATTCCAAGAATTGATTGGACAGCTTTTCGCTTTCTTAAAAGGTAAAACAAACTTCTTTGACCTGTTTGTGAGGTCAATGTCGATACACGACCCACCTAGCGGAGAAGAAATGATAGAGGTCACAAGTGAACATATGTGTTCCTAGTTTTTTATGGGAAGCGCTGGTCTACAGGTTTAGAGTCGTAGGAAATGGACTCGTCGACCCGAGTCTTCAATTCATCGACGAAGCTGTTTGCATTTCCCACAGGGCTAATACCCTTGGGGAATGTATGAATCCAAATTCTTCTTCCAGCTATGGGTTTAATAGTAGGGGCAATCTGGGCTCTTTAACCATGTATAGGTAACCAGTTGATGAGAAGAAAACTCTTAATTGAAACTATTAAACTCCGCTTAAGAAATTGACCTGTGTCACATCCTGCTCGTGTCAGAGGGGTTGTAAATATATATATATATGATGTGTGTGTGTGTGTGTGTATGGTGTGTGTGTGTTGTGTGTGTTTCATGGAGCCTTCTGTTTCGTCTTTCATTTTGTTGTTCTTTTTTTTCTTTTTTTCTTTTCTTTGGTTTTTGTTACTTGTTTGTTATTCGCATTTCACAAGGCGCTAATACCCTTGGAAAGTATGAATCCAATCTTCTCAGCTATGGGTAAATAGCAGAAGGCAGACTGGCTCTTTACCATGGCTAGGAAACCTCTAGGAAAAGGAAAACACTGAATTCAAACCTGTTAAGAACTCCGCTTAAGAAATTGCCTTTGGTGTCACATCTAGCTCGTCCGGAGGGGTTGGTAAATATATTATATATATATATATAAGTATTATATTATATATAATACTATATATATATATTATATTAACTTACAGACAGGGCAGACTGCTCTTTAATCATGGTTAGGTACCAGTCTAGGAGAAGGAAACTGCGATGCAAACCTGTGAACTCCGCTTAAGATTGACCTTGTGTCGCATCCTGCTCGTGTGGAGGGGTGGTAAAAATATTTATGTGTGTTATTTCATGAGCCTTTCTGGGGTTTGTTTTCGTTTTTGTTTTTGTTTTTTTGTTTATTTTGTTGTTTTTTGGGGAGGGTTGTACTTGTTTTATTTTTTGTTTTTTTTTGTTTTGTTTTTTTCTAATGGTGGCAATATATTAGGTTGAATAGATCTATTGTTCACGGCTTCGAACACATTGCTGCAGTTATGCAACATGCATAGATGCACATTCACACCGCACATTATGCATTACCCAAGCGCACTACTCTTACACACATATTCTCCTGTTATCGCCACATTAGATATATTTGTGGAGACTGTGGTTTCATATTACTTTCTTACAAGATCAAATATTTTAAAAAACGGAAAGTACAAAATGAATACAAGACCGAAACGAATTAGACACACACACAACACACAAAGCCACACACACATGCATATGTAATATAATATATATTTACACATACATAACAATATTACATACATACCACACACACACACCACAGCACCATATATATATATATTATTATATACTATATATATATTATATATATATATATTATTGTACTAAAGCTGAGTAATCAACTTTAACTTCCTAAAGCTTTTTAACTGTTTAGTTTAATGACACGAAAAATTATACTAATTATTGCATACTTTTAGGATGAGATCATATTTGAAAAAAAATCTGTTTAAAACTTGCGTTCTAATAGTTGTAATTTGCAATTAAGTCTAGAAGAACGCTTAACCAATCCTTACTTACTCTGTGTCTATCACTTTCCTTCCGTTCAAGTTATCTCTTTGACTATCCCCTCGTTATTATAATGTTAGGTTCTGCTGGAGAGAGAGAGAGTTGAGAGACCGGGAGAAATTTGAAATGATTTCTATCAAATTTCACGACCAGCAACCCGTAGCTTAAAGGAGATCACATTCCCGTTCTTAGAAAGCATATTGATAATGATTTTAACGTTTCTGTCCGGTCGTATATTTTTTTTTTACTTAAGAATTTTAGCGCTTTTGCTAATTCGGGTCACGTTTTGTCAAGTATATAATATAATATAATAATATATATATATATAATATATTATATATTATATATATATATAAATATAATATTAATATAATATAATAAGGATAAATAATAGAAGGTTTTACATATCTATTTATAGGTGACAAAGGAACAACACAACCATATTGGTTTCATTGCAATGCAATCATCAGGTTGAAGATGTTTTTCAAAATGACATTTGAAACATCTTCACCTGACGATTGCATCGCATGAAACCAATATGGTTGTATTTTTCCTTTTCACCTAATAAATAGATTATGTAAAACCTTTATATATTTATCTTATATATATTATATAACAGCTCTATTTTATAATTGAGCACTCTACCAATTAATAATACTGCCTTTGGTACACCCAATCCAGCAAAAGCTAAACAGTTGACCATCTCACACTATGTATATATATATATATATAATTATATATATATATATATATATATATATATATTATATAATATATATTCAATAGAGAGAAAAGCTCAACAGGCTGTTGTAAAAATTTTCAGCTGGTTACTCGTCAGATAGTCTCAACCAATAATTGAGACAAATATCAATTGAACATCGTCTTTGTGTTATACCCCATTTCTCTACTCTCAACCACATTTTGGTCGGATTTATTCAATCCTCATAGGTATAATATATATATATATATATATATATATATATAGGACCATATTACCTTTAGGCACCCCTTTTTGATCTCGATTAAGAAAGGACATGTTTTTCATTTACAACGTCAATATCCGGTTGTTTGTTAGGGGTTAGGGTTAGGGATTAGGGATTAGGGCTAGAGGTTAGGGTTAGGGTTAGGGTTAGGGGTTAGGGTTAGAGGTTAGTTTTTATAAAAAAATTAAAATCTAAATATCGTCTGTTAAAACCACCGGCTATTGAAAAACATGTCCTTTCTTAATCGAGATCAAAAAGGGGTGCCTAAAGGGCACCTCGTCCTATATATATATATATATATATATATATATAGCTGGGTATCAATCTTTGTACATGTAAATGTATATAAATAAATTTGTACAACTGTTGCCGTAAAAATAGTAGTAATCCCTTTTGACAAAACTTTACTTAGGTATTATATGGGAGTAAAATATGGAAAATAGATAGATAGATAGATAGATAGATAGTAGATAGATAGATAGTCATCGGCTTTCGTCTAAAAACGCCACGTAAATAACGGTAAATAACATTTTATCACACCTACACTGAACATCTTTTCATCTTTTACTCATACACATTTTCAAGTCCTGAAGAAGGTTTTTTTTAAAAAACCGGAAATACTTAAGTATCGATATAAAGAGTTTCCATCGTTCATGACATTCCTGTGTTTGTTTCTTTAAAAAAATGTTCTCCATCACTGTCGGATTAATTTCCTCATCTTACTTCCATAGATAGATTAGATAGATAGAAAGAGACAGTGATAGATAGATAAAGAGATAGATAGATAGAATAAATAAATAGATATAGTAAAGATAGATATATAGATAGAATACAGTGTGTAGATAGATAGATAGATAGATAGATAGATAGATAGGAACAGAACTGATATAGATAGATAATAGATAGATAGATATGGAGGCCCGGCGTGGCTAGTATGTATAACATTGCGCAACAACAACAACAACAAAAAGAAGTGTATGATTTATTTAGTTAGTTTAATATCGGGAAGTTTTTCTTAGAAACAATACTTCATTTTTTTTCTTTTCTTTTATTTTCTTTTTTTTCTTTACGTAGATACGTAAGATATATTTCACTTATTCGCGTTAATGTTACAGAAGTTGTGAAGTTCTATATTTCAACCACAGATTAGTTCTGTTTCACTTGACCAAAATTACATTCTTATGTTCATACACACACACATATATATATATATATATATATATATATTATATATATATATGTGTGTGTGTGTGTGTGTGTGTGTGTGTGTGTCGTTGTGTCTGTGTCTGTGTCTATGTGCCGTGGTGTTGGCGCGCGCGCGCGTTTAAATGTTTATTGGTGCAAAGATCTTTCACTTTAGGCAAAAATCCATTCCTGCGTTTATATATATATATATATGTATATAATATATAATAGGCATATATATATATATATATATAGATACGCATATGTATATATATATGCACATATATATATATATATATATATATATATATTTATATATATTATATATATATATATATATTATATATATAATATATCTTATATATATATGTATTAATAATATGTGTGTGTGTGTGGTGTGTGTGTGTGTGTGTGTGTGTGTTTGAATATTTTATTTTGACAAAAATCTTTTTTAGTTGACTGAACATTTCGTGTTGAATTATTTTTATTTGAA
This sequence comes from Doryteuthis pealeii, assembly GCA_023376005.1. Lineage (NCBI taxonomy): Eukaryota > Metazoa > Mollusca > Cephalopoda > Myopsida > Loliginidae > Doryteuthis > Doryteuthis pealeii. The sequence continues at coordinate 46,899,634 of CM042166.1, read as the reverse complement.
AAAAAAATTTCTCTGGTGAAAATAATAAATTTCTTGAATTATTTGGATTTTTCGGTCTGTTGTCCTCATCTCAGCCGATGTGCCACCCTCGCTTCTTCAGATGTTTCCTGTCGAACTCGGGAAACTTCTCGTCGAACTCGGGAACCTTCTCTTCGGATTCGGGAACCTTCTTGTCGAATTCGGAACGTTCATGTGGTAATCGGGAGCCTTCACAGAACTTCGAACCGAACAATTAATTTAATCCATTGAGGTAGACTGTTCTCATTCAGTTGACAATGATCGGTTCAAGTGTTAAGATATGTTAAGTATTCAATGTAATTATCGCCCTTGGTTAGGATTGAACCTGCAAGATACATGATATAGGGGTTGATTTAATACAGTACTCTCCATATGGTGGAAGAAGACATCGCTTAACCTACCGTTAAAAAAACACCCAATATGAGTCTAGGTAAAAAATCATACTAAGCTTGGCTGGGAAATCAGTCTAGGAAAAGGAAAATTCTGAATTCAAACCTGTTAAAATCCGCTTAAGAAATTGTGTCTCATATCTACTTGTGCAGAGGGTTGGTGTGTATATATATATATATATATATATATATATATATAATATATACAACCCCTCCGCACGAGCAGGATGCGACACTACTCAAAAAAAAAAATTTAAGTAAAAAATTTGTTAAAATTTTAAAGTGCCCCAGTGAATCCCAGTGTTTTGTAAAACCCGTCTGATGAGACTGGGGCTCTTAAGAATTTTTTAAAATTTGAAAAAAAATCTGAATTTCTGGTTGAAATAAATTATTACGGGATGACGGTTTGTTAGTTTGTCTTTCTTTGAAAGTTTAATATTGCTCTGTATATAATCTAATTTATTGATTATTATACATTAAGCTCTCTTTAGGGATTCATAAAAATCCTTGTAGGAATATATGTTTGCACCTACCAAAGCATACAGTATGGTTATACAGTGAGATTTTGAAAATCCCAAATAGAATCATCTCTTACACCCAGTCATTTCCATTACCTTATATATATATATATATACATACGATTTCCCTCCGACAGAGATCGAAACCGAGAACCCAGCGTATATCGTATAAAATATCGAACTTTATACGATATACGCATTGTAATTGCCTTCAAAAATATAAATAATTATATATTTTACTTAACAATGTTTCAAAAAGCAAATTATCAAATTCCATTATTTCTTACGCCTGGGCATAGGCCTAATTTGCGATCCTCTCAAACCCTCACTGTACTATGTATAGTAGTGGCGTGTTTATCATTGACAGGTTAATTTAGCATGTATCGTGTGCTACGACCTGGTGTCCTAGAGATAGAGTTTCTGACTCAGCGTGCTGGGTTCTCGGTTTCGATCTCTGTCGGGGGGAGATCGTAGGTATACGCCGCTGATAAGACTTAATAAAGTTGAAACAGCTGTACGGTGTTCCATGTCGTGCGTTGTTCGTCGGGTTTGGTTGTCATGATTATTTTCAATAATCATCGTATTTTATACGATATACGCATTGTAATTGCCTTCAAAAGAATATAAATAATAATATACTTTACTTAACAATGCTTCAAAAAGCAAATTATCAAATTCCATTATATATATATATATATATAATATATATATATATATATATACATTATATATCATCACATCTCATCATCATGTCGCGCTTTCAGCTGGATATCCATGACATCTCTCTCCATCCGTCCCTATCACTCATCATTCTCGGGAGGTCCTCTATGCAGCATCCTGCATCCGCACAGAGCTGATCAACGTACGTTTTGCTGGTCGGCCCACTGGCTTGTCCATGTGCTGGCTTCCACAGGAGGACGTCGCTTATGAGTTCGTCCTTGCTTCTCCGCAGTGTCCCGCGTGTCTTGTCCGTCTTACTCGGATGGTTTGGGGTGATATGTGGTAGTGGCCGTACAGCTGTTTTCTCGTAGGGTGCTGTTTCCACATCTTGTTCATGATCACCCGCAGCATTCTTGTGCAGCTCCCATCTAGTTTATTTTCTAGTCGCTTAGTTAGTCAGGTGGTGCAGCCATACAGCAGTACTGACACGACAACGGCCTGGAAGAACTGTCTCTTTAGCTTGTCTGTGAGATTGGACCTCCATATGATAGATAATTCTATTTATAGCGGCCCATGCCTTTCCTATGCGTACATTATAATATATATATATATATATATATATATATATATATATCAGTGGGTCGGTCTTTTCGGTCATAGCCGGAAGAGCCATTCTCTCAAGTCTATCTATTTTGAAGCGATAAAATTCACTGAGAACAAATCATTTCTCTGAATTTTTGAGATGAGGCTTGATGATTTGTATTATCTGCATTATTCGGACTATTGTTCTCATCTTCATTGTTATCTGTACAACGTTTCGACCGAAACGTTATACAGATAACAATGAAGAAGAGGACAATAGTCCGAATAACGCAGATAATACTAACATCATTTGTCCTTGACTTTGGTTGGACTCAATATCCTGACTCACGCAATCGTGAATAATCATTGGAAATTAATTTATTACTTTCTTTTCTTTTCCCGCCATAAAATGTTGATTTAGATCAGTTTTGCTGACAGTGTTCATAATAATGAAGAAGAAGAAGAAGAAGAAAGAAGAAGAAGAAGAAGAAGAAGAAGAAGAAGAGTGGAGAAGAATGAGGAAAGAAGAAGAAGAAGAAGAAGAAGAAGAAGAAGAAGAAGAAGAAGAAGAAGAAGAAGAAGAAGAAGAAGAAGAAAACACGGTGTTAGCAATTTCGTGCCCATGAAAATCAGGCGTAAAAAAAGCCAACGAAACTCAGACAAATAGATTTATGACTCTAATAATAAGAATAATCTTTAAAAATCTCAAATCTGTTTTATTCCTTTTTTTTTTTTCAAAGAATATATCATTGTTTTTAACTTAGCTGCTGATTTTATAACTGTTAATATGTTTTTCTATTCTTCGACTAAATAATTGGTTTATACATAAAAATCCTTCATAGGATCGATCTTAATATATTGGAGAATAATTATATATAAAACCCAGTTAATTAAAACCAGTATGCAAATTAACCACACCATATATTATGTATTATTTTCGGTTCATATACTTTACAAAGAAAGGCAACATCTCCACTCTCGACGGTAAGCCTCTAAAGCCAGTAGAACAATTGACGTACCTTGGTAGTAATATCTCATCTACAGAAAGCCATGTTGATGCACGAATAGGGAAGGCATGGTCCGCTATAAACAGACTGTCAGTTATATGGAAGTCAGACCTCCCTGACAAGTTGAAGCGACAATTCTTCCAGGTCCTAGTGGTATCAGTGCTGTTGTATGGCTGCACCACTTGGACCTTGACGAGGCGCCTGGAAAAAAAGACTGGATGGGAGCTGCACAAGGATGCTGCGTGTGATCTTGAACAAATCGTGGAAGCAACATCCCACGAGAAACCTGCTATATGGCCACCTCCCCCCTGTTACACAAACCATCCGAGTAAGACGAACAAGACATGCCGGCACTGCTGGAGAAGTAAGGATGACCTACTAAGCGACGTCCTTCTATGGAAACCAGCTCATTGGCATACTAGTGCGGGCCGTCCAGCGTCGCCTGGGTGTGGATGTGGGGGCTAAAGTTAGTATCGCAGGTCCATTATTGCTGAATCGTGAGTTGGATCTCCGCAGGATGCCCCATTAAAATCCCCACGTAAAAAGACTTTACGTTGATCCAGCCACTTTTAAAGGAAGAAATAATGTCTACTATTTACAATATTAAATGAAAAACATCCATTCTGTTATCATTTTAATTTTATTTTTTAATATCTTCACGAATATAAATCAAATCTTTATTTTTGTTCAAAAAGCAAGATCTGGTGATAGTGGATGTATATCTATATTTACTTTGTCATTAATTGTTTTATTTTCATAGTTTCCTCCGGACATACATACACACAACTGCCCTTTATATATGTATATAGATGGAGAAATTTAATAATACGACACCAGGCTCAAAAGTTTCGAGTACCATCTCTAAGGAAGAGTCAAAAATTATCCGCACTTTAAGTAAGTAAAGTCGTCGGC
>CM042166.1:46888048-46893048 GCA_023376005.1 Doryteuthis pealeii | reverse complement strand
GGGGGGAGGGAAAAAACAAAATGCTCGCAACACGCCTCGGTGATTTTTATCGGTCTTATGAATGATGTCTGATTTTTGTTTTCCGTTTGCAATATCACGAGGAAGGAAAAGCGAATCGGCCGTACATAAATGCGAACAGAGAAACCTCTTATCTCGTCTGAATAGATAAGTTCATTTCATGTCACGTATGTTCCGTCAAAAGTATCGGTAGCGACGTACCAAGCGTATCTCTCGAAGCCCATCTACCCCAATCTGCTCATATCTGTTCAATAATATATATATATATTATATATATATATATATATATATATATATATATATATATATAAGTAAAAAAAAAAGTAATATAAGTAAAAAAAGTAAAGTCGTGGCGGCCTGAAGTCGGTATCGCCAATCAGCGAGTGAGTCTATCCCCTTTTCACTAGCGCTAGACCAAGGAGATTGTTTTGGCATCTGAGGTGGAGCGCCACACCTACCATCAGCTCCTTACTTTACCGCACATATCCCTGTGCTACTCATATGCTGAGTTGGCGAGGACCGGAATCGAACTAGGAACCATGTGGTTTCTAGCAGAACGCTCTACCGAATACTAATAATATTATTCTGAATGGAAAATAAAGAGTCTACCATGGTTTTAATCAAATTAAAACGATTTCCTCGGACCCTACTCTACGTTAACTAAGTCGATGTAATTCCTCAGTTAATTGAATAATTTTTATCGGATAATAACGGTTGAACTCTACGTTATTTTTCTCTCAATCTTTGCGTGCGTCCCGCACGCGAAATTGAGAAAAAACAATGTATCGTTCCACACGTGTATTGATTCCTTAATTCTTATTTCTATATTGTTATAAATTTAATTATAATCATAAATAATAGCTAGTAAAAGCAGTTAAAATGTCATTCTAATTATATTTTAGGGGTTTAATATGACTAATTCATAGTTTTTATTGTTCGTTTTTGTATTTATCCTATTTAAAATGAATAACTATATAAAGAAAAAACAAATTTATTTATTTAGTTAAATTTAGTAATGTAGTTCTAACAATATTTTAGTGACCGACCCAACCTATGTCTACGATTGCAGATTGATTCAAATCTATTATTGTTGACTTTTCTTGTTATAAGGTGTGTGCTAGATGCCTACTCTTATTTATAGACTCGGTGATAATCATGTGACCATATTCTTGCCAATCACTGGCAGTACTCTGCTGCTGATATTGTTATTTATACCGGCTGTTCTGGTCATACCTACGCACAACGCTTTGAAACTTCGTGGACGACAGAACATAGGATTATATCACTGGACCTTTGACACTGCGTAGGATTCCATAACTCAGGACTTATTCACTTACCAAAGGATTCCATAGCTCAGGACTTACTTACTAAGTCCTTTTCAACTGGCCAAGGATGGCGGTCAGAAACTTAACAATTATTTAAAAGGTTTTTTGTTCATCAGGGAACCTAATTATACTTAACTTTTCTTGTAGACAAAGGCAAAATGGATCATTTAAATGTCAGCACACATTTGATTTTCTTTGGATATCCCATTCAATAATTGGTGTCACACCTCTATCCTTCAAATTCCATATTGGATACAATATAATCTTCATACAATGACTGCTATTTACACAGTAGCATTGCAACCAACAAAGCCTTCATCAGATGATGACTCTGGGTTCAGGCATGGTTTCGGTGCCGAAGCATCAGTACCACTAACCAGAGTGCCCCAGCAGTATCTCACGATACCACCAGACTTTGTCGGTTTGATGTCACAATGTAGGACTGCCATATCCGCGCTGATGCGGTTAGAGTAGATTTTTTTTTATGTATTTCCTCTTGTCTGGTGGAAAAAGTCCAAGTTTAGATAAAAATGCCGAGGTTGAGTTGGTAAGAAATCCCCGGCATCCGACTTCGATGGGAAATACATTTGTTATCCATCCGTTTCTGACGCATTGTTCACGTAGGTCTTCATATTTTTCCAACTTACGCTGATAGGCCCAATCAAGATTTTCTTCAAATGGAACTGTCAATTCAACGATAAAAACTTTCTTTTGATTAACAGAACAAATGACAATATCAGTACGCTGGGCCGTTAACGTTATTCCAGTTGGAAAAACGAGTTGATGTTCCAAGTTGCCTCGCAATGCGCCAAAATATAGATGACGCGTGCCTATTTTTACGCGAAAATTTCGAAATGTTTCATTCTTTAACAAAATGTATTGCTTTGTTGATGTTATTAACAGCTTTATTTGCAGTCTCACAACCTATCTTCCACGCCTCCGCAACAATCTCGAGGACTTTGATTCTGTCTCCACGTGTAGCTTCTTAGAGCATACTCGCATCCCGTGAGAATATGTTTCAGGCTAGCAGTTTTCCCACATGCTTTGCATAGGTCTGACGTAGCTAACCCCCAGACGTAAATATTGACTGGTGTTGGCAATATGTCGTAGACTGTCTTTATCAGGAAACTTAATTTTTTAGGCTCCATATGTCTGATGTCGCTCCATGTTACAACTCTCTCTTTTGCACTCTCCCACCTGGTCCATGCGCCCTGTTTACTTTGTCCCACAGCTGTAGCAATACGCTTGACTTCCTCAAGTTGGTGAATTTCCTTTTATTTAACGTGGATTCTTTCGACCACCAACGCTGTGGGTGAAGACCTAGCCCTGATCATCCCTTTGCCACAGTTCCAATTATTTCTTTCACCTTGAGGGATGATTCTGCGTTTTCTACAGCTTGTTGTGCCTTCCATTTTCGACCAGTTATTACGAAAGGCTGGGCGTTCTTCACCAGTGGGTCGCGAGAGTTACGCAGCATTTGGAAAAGTCACGCTTTACCTAATTTGAATTTCTCAACAAGTGACACCATCGGAAGTTTTAGCTTCGTTGATGAACTGTATAGTGCCACATTTGTTAAAGAATTAGGTACCCCTAACCATTTCTTACATAATTACTGATTAAGCGCTCCATTTTTTCAACCTTTGTCAGTGATACCTCATATATTTGTATGGGCCATGATAATTTAGGAATTAATCCAAAATAGATGCACCATATTTTGTCTTTATTTATGAGATCACATTTATCAATGGAGCGAAGGCCATCCTCTAGTTGTTTGATAATGTCCTGCCAACGATGTCGATCAGTAATTGGTAGGGAGTAGCAGCGACCGAGACTCTTAACACTTTTTTCGCGGATTGTGGGGATTTCATTCCAATCGACGAAAAGCCTGACTTCTTTGCAGATTCCTTTCATTATGGAAAGACTGCGGCATTTAGAAGGCTTTATCTTCATCGCAGCCCATTTGAAGAGCTCCTGTAGGCGATTCATAAGTTGTTTCATATGGGATCTGGATTCTGCGACGAGGGTTATATCATACATACATACATACATACATACATATATATATATATATATATATATATATATAATCAAAGAACGCTCGCGTTCTCATCAACAATTTTAAATAGACTGACCGACCATAAAACAAAAGAGTCTCGAAGATTTCTTATTTTCTGTGATACATTTATTTTTCCCTCAAACTAACGAAAGTCCTGATGAAGATCTATTGAAACATATCGAACACTGCAGCGTAGGCGAAATAAACATTACTCGTTTATGAACTTGTGTTTTTCAATTTTTTCATAATATTACATACTGTCGGATTCACTTCCACTTTTCCCACACACACACAAAATATTATATATATATATATATATATTATATGTGTATATATATATATATATATATATATTACAATGTTATTCTGTTCCTATCCATTTCAGTCTGTTTATATACACCTAATAGATCCGGCTTAGCTCAGTCGATAGAGCGTCAGCCAAGAAACCACAAGGTTCCGGGTACTATACCGGCCCTCGCCAACTCTTAATTGAGGAGCACCAGGATCTGTGCGGTAAAGTAAGGAGCTGGTGGTAGGTGTGGCGCTCTACCTCAGATGCAAAATACAATCTCCTTGGTCTAGCGCAAGTGAAACGTGGATAGACTCCCTGCTGTCTGACTGATACTGATTTTAGGCCATCCCGACGACTTATATATAACTCAATTTGTTTATACACACACACACACACACACACATATATATATATATTCCCAACCACTCGCGAGCAGGATGTGGCACAACAGGTTTGAATTACGATTTTTCCTTCTCCTAGACTGGTTGCTTAACCAAGGTAAAAAAGTCCAGTCTGTCCTACAATTTACCCTAACTGGAGAGAGAGTTGGTGGATGTATGCCTTTCCCAAGGGCATTAGCGCAATATGAAATGCAAACAGCCTCTTCCAGGATTTGAACTCGCGTCGACGAATCCCTTTCCTACGATTCTATACATAATTAATTTTTTATCAATCATCTATCTATATACCTCATTCTGTACGTATACCTGTATGCTTTCAGGCTGTTCGTATCTATCTCAATCTGTCCATATCTATCAATCTATCTATCCCCTCCTCCTTCTCTCTCTCTCTCTCTCTCTCTATATATATATAATATATATATATATATATATATATATATATCTAACTTATTGGTAAACCCTTGCAGTAAGAAAAAAACCCGGCAAATAGTTTGATTGTTAAAATATACTACCAAACATCACCTGGGGAAAAAAGAAAAAAGACCAAGATAGTCGTACCAACCGAAAATATTTGGTTAATACTATAAAACTTGGCCAAAAGAAAAACATTATATATATATATATATATATATATATATATATATATATATATATATATATGTATGTATGTGTGTGTGTGTGTGTGTGTGTGTGTGTGTGTGTGTATAAACCGCTAGGATTATCTAAAGCTAAAAAGTAAACAGTCTCAATACCTAAGTAGAACAAATAATAAAGTTAAACCTAATGAGTCAGATATACCTACTAACAGTTTCGCTTAGTAGCTCATCAGGGCAAAAATCTAACTCAGATATTTGCCCTGATGAGATACTAATAGTATCTGACTTATCTATCAGGATAAATTTGACTCT
>CM042166.1:46880548-46883048 GCA_023376005.1 Doryteuthis pealeii | reverse complement strand
ATATATATATATATATATATATATATATATGAGTACGCAAACAGTTTGTTTGCTATGGCGATAGCCGACAATTTTTGTGAGAATATGTGCTTAATTGAAGTCATACCTAATTTGAAAATGAATGAATTAGGCGAATATATCTGTTCAAATGTAAGGCGTAAACAAATCGAGAAAAAGTAAATCTAGGCCGAAATGTACATACAGAGATTGACTTTTTCTCGATTTGTTTACGCCTTACATTTGAACAGATATATTCGCCGAATTCATTAATTATCAATTAATTATCAACTAATTAATTTTCAAATTAGGTATGACTTCAATTAAGCACATATTCTCCCAAATATATATATATGTGTGTGTGTGTGTGTTTATGTGTGTGTGTGCGTGTGTGTATGTGTACACATCAGGATTCCGGGTTCAATAGCGGCGCTCGCCAACTCAGTGTATCAGCACAGCATGTGTGCTTTAAAGTGAGGAGCTGGTGGTAGGTGTGGCGCTCTAACTCAGACGCCAAAACAATCTCCTTGAGCCAGCGATTTGTGAAAAGGGGATAGACTCCTCTCTGTTTATCACACACACACACGCTTGCACTCACAAACACAAGCCCGCACACATACACATTCACAAACACACACATTTCACACGCGCACACACACGGAAACAGAAACACACAATCACGCAAACACACACACACTCACACACACACATGCACATACACACACAAGTCACGTTGAAAGCACTGGTTCTCGCTAGATCACTGAACTTAAGCAGCGATGAGCCTGTTCAATACTTCGATCATTTAAGCAATAGCAGGTACTGTGAGTAAACCGAAAATCAAAATAACTTGATTAGGCATTAAATGACCCGAAAGTGGTTGATGTGCCGTAAAACAAAATAACCAACCAGAAAACACACACATCGAAACACTGCAGCGTTGGCGAAATAAACAACACTCGTTTTATGAAATTATATTTTTTTCAATTTTTCACTATATTACATACTGTCAGATCCACTTCCATTTTTTTCTCTTCACACACGAAAATACGCGCACACATACACGAAAACACACACACACACACACACACACGAAAATACGCACACACACACACGAAAACACGCGCGCACACATACACACACAGCCATACATGCATACAAAAGTATATTATAGAATAGCAACACGCTGCAATATCTTTTCCAGTCTACCCAATTGTAAAACACACAGGTAATCTAAGCCGGATTACAATAATCATATGTAAATATGTAGTAAGTAAAGTCAACGTAGTGGCCTATTAAAATAAATAATAATGAAATTTATTGCGTGCAGTGCTCAGGTGCACCACAACTCATCAAAGTCTTATGTCTAGTACATATAATAATGTATTAGTGACAGGAACATGAATAATGTACAGTAATAATATACATGTATGTGTACAGTACTCAAGTGCACCACAACTCATCAAAGTCTCATGTCTAGTACATAGAATAATGTATTAGTGTCAGGAACATGAATAATGTACAGTAATAATATACATGTGTGTGTACAGTGCTCAGGTGCACCACAACTCACCAAAGTCTTATGTCTAGTACATATAATAATATATTAGTGTCAGAAACATGAATAATGTACAGTAATAATATACACGTATGTGTACAGTACTCAGGTGCACCACAACTGATCAAAATCTCATGTCTAGTACATAGAATAATATACTAATGTCAGGAACATGAATAGTGTACAGTAATAATATACATGTATGTGTACAGTACTCAGGTGCACCACAACTCATCAAAATCTCATGTCTAGTACATAGAATAATGTATCAGTGTCAGGAACAGGAATAATGTACAGTAATAATATACATGTATGTGTACAGTACTCAGGTGCACCACAACTCATCAAAGTCTCACGTCTAGTACATAGTATAATATACTAATGTCAGCAACATGAATAGCGTACAGTAATAATATACATGTATGTGTGCAGTGCTCAGCTGCACCACAACTCATCGAAGTCACAAGTATATTATTACCTAACGCCATTCATGTTCCTGATATTAGTGCATTATTCTATGTGCTAGACATGAAACTTTGATGAGTTGTGGTGCACCTGAGTACTGTACACATACATGTATATTGTTACTGTACACTATTCATGTTCCTAACACTAATACATTATTCTATGTACTAGACATAAGTTTTTGATGAGTTGTGGTGCACCTGAGCACGGTACACATACATGTATATTATAGCTGTACGCTATTCATGTTCCTGACATTAGTACATTATTCTATGTACTATACATGAATGTGTGCGCGAGCGTGCATATGTGTGTGGAAGGGGGTATCAAGTATAGTTTTGTCGAATTACAGGAAGCATGGAGGTTTTGAAAGATGCAGTATCTTGGAAGCCTACAGCAGATGCAGGCTGTTTATTTCATGCCTCAGCAACTCTGAGCGTGAAAAATGTTTCGGAATGTCATGGGAGCTATGCTGTTTTCTGA
>CM042166.1:46853048-46875548 GCA_023376005.1 Doryteuthis pealeii | reverse complement strand
AATTCTTCCACGTTTAAAGTGGGGAATTTAATCTCGAGGAAATTTTTTTTTAAATCTTCACTTGGTGGACCGAAACGTGAAAGAACGTTGATTGTTGCCTCCCGTGGGGGGGGGGGGGGGGGGGGGGGAACATGTCATATCAGATTTCGAAAAGAGTTCTTCTATTTCCAAATCTCATCCTTTTTAAGAGAGAAGAAGTGTCTCGATATTATCTGACGATTTAATTAATAAAATAGTAGACACTTCAGTAGTGGCTATTTCCGAATGCAATAAATAGCATGGGTTTACGTAAGCCATGACCCTCGTAAATGGAAGGCCTATTCTGCGGAAAAAAACAGGTGACGTCACAATATTGAGTCCATCCATTTTAAAATATCTATCTATACGAGCCGGTAGGTGTATCGCTCTCTGTTTATATGATGGACTCTCCCGTCGATCGACGTATGAGTGTTCATACAATGAACATCCACACGATGATTTGTTTATAGTGGTGAAGGCTTGTGTTGGACCATCCACACTTTTTGGCACAGTCGACAGGAAAGAATTGGTGCATCTAGGGTTGCCTCAAACCCAATCAACGACCGACCTCAGGAATTTTGAATTCAGAGTTATCCCTCTCCTAGACTGGTTACCTACCAAAGGCTGAAGGGCCCAGTTTGCCCTACTATTTAACCCATAGCTGGAGGGAATTTTGAATTCAGAGTTATCCCTCTCTTAGACTGGTTACCTACCCAAGGCTGAAGGACCCAGTCTGCTCTACATAGCTCTCTCTCTCTCTCTCTCTCTCTCTCTATATATATATATATATATATATATATTATATATATGTGTGTGTGTGTGTGTGTGTGTGTGCATTTTATTTATTTTATGTTTATTAGAGGCAAATCTAACTCATGTTTTCATAGGGACATCGTTAATAAATAAGATTTATTTTATGTATAAATAAGTGATTTTGACTATAAATTAATTGAAAAACTTACAGAATTTCTGAGAGTTATTGATTTATAGTCAAAATCACTTATTTATACGTATGAGTAGCACAGGCATCTGTGCGGTAAAGTAAGGAGCTGATGGTAGATGTAGCTCTCCACCACAGACGCTAAAATAATCTCCTTGGTCTAGCGCAAGTGAAAGGGGGATAGACTCCCTCGCTGATTGGCTGATACCGACTTTAGGCCGCCCCGACGACTTTACTTACTTTCATACATAGAATAAATCTTATTTAGGTACATCAACGATGTCCCTATGAAAATCTGAGATTTGCTTCATAACAACCCACGTTATTAGTCCGTTTAAAATCTTGCAATGTGTCTTATATATTACAAAGAAATAAAGGTTCACATGATATATTGTGCGGTTAATTTGAATACTGGTTTTAACAAAACCGGGTTTAATAAATGATTACTAGGTGTTATTGATCTGTAATATTATTGTTTTATTCTCCAACGTATTAAAATCAATCCTATGAATAATTTTATTTCATTTCTTTAGTATTTCTAATTTAATATCTTTCATTACATTAAAACTTAAATACTGACACTCGGATTGATCTACAAGGAAAAAAGACAGGGTTAGGGTTAGTTTAATGGGAAAATAAATAAATAATTTATCAGTCAAGAGTAGTACCCCTTTGTTTATGTTCTTCTTATAGGAAATAACCTAAAAACTTTCCTATTCAATCATCATTAAATATCTGAGGAAGAGGAAAAGATTCAGCACATGTTTTCATAATTAGCTAAAACATTAATCCTGTGGTGAATGTTAAATACACAAAGTCTATTGTATATACTTGCATATGATGCTACTTTCTACCACCTAAATTGAGAATTAGCAGCTAGAATTTGTAGGCATACAAGTTGTCATAGTCTTAGCCACACAAAGTTTGTCTCTTGTATAGTGCCATCCTCTAACATCAAGCTAAAATTTAGGTCTCAAAAAGTTATGATATGCGAGTATATATGGTTAAGTAAAGAATTAGATAATCTATATATTTAAATTTAAATTCACTATTTCTCTAGATGTTTGAGATGAGGCTTGAAGATTAGTATTATCTGCGTTATTCGGACTATTGTCCCCATCTTCATTGTTATTTGTCCGAGAAGGTTCCCGAGTCCGATAAGAAATACCAGAAGAAGGCCGGAGGGTATATCGGCCGAAACGTTGTACAAATAACAATGAAGATAGGGACAATAGTCCGAATAACGCAGATAATACTTAACTTCACTAGTTTGGTTAATTCATAAACAAAACCAATGCCTAATTATAATATTTTGGACTGTTGTCCTCATCTTTATTGTGTATAAACACAACATTCAGGCCACTGTAACCCCGGGCTCTGCTTTAGGCCTTTTTTTAAAATTACCTTAGAATAAGTCATCTTCAGATGATTACCCATGAATTCAATCGTAGTTTCGGAGCTCAATCGTTACTGAACACCCAAGGGCGCTACAAGCAACATAAATGCCACTAGACTTATTGATAAAATTGTGATTAGATATAGAAAAAGTTAAATGGAAGAATTTATTTAAAAATATCGTAAAGAATGTTATCACTTACTTCACCCCCTTATCTGAGCAAGAACTTAAAAGAACATCATCAGCAGCAGCAGCAGCATGTCGCGCAGTTAGCACAGGTATCCATGACAATCTCTCGCCAACATTCATTGCTCCAGTGAGGTCCTCTGCGCAGCATCCAGTATCTTCGCAGAGTTGGTCAATGTAGGTCCTTGGTGGGCGGCCCACATTAGCATATCCATGTGTTGGCTTCCACAAGAGAACGTCGCTTATGAGTTCGTCCTTGCCCCTCCAGCAGTGTCCGTCTCACTCAGATGGTTTGTGAGATAGGGGACAGGTGACCGTACAGCGAATTCCTTGTGGGGTGCTGTTTCCACTTGTTCAAGACCACACGCGGCATTCTTGCGCAACTCCCATCTGGCTTATTATCAAGGCGCCTTGTTAGGGTCCAGGTGGTGCAACTATACAGCAGCACTAATACAACCACAGCCTGGAAGAATTGTCGCTTCAACTTGTCAGTGAGATCGGATTTCCATATGACTGATAATCTGTTTATAGTCGACCAGGCCTTTCCTATTCGTGTATTAAGATTGCTTTCTGTAGATGAGATAATACTATCTAAGTATAAATCATGCATAATGTATCTGTTAAACCTCATTGCAAAGGGAATTATAAAAACGGATCTAAAAACGAATTTCCGTTTTTAGATTTTCTATAAGTAACTTATTTTTCTATTTTTCTATCCCTAACCTTATCCTTTCTCTACCCCTACCCCTAACCCTCGCCCACTCTATCCACTTCATATTTAGCCCCAATATGCCAAATCAGCTGGATGGCCCCAACAATTTAGGCATCATACTGTTAGGCCAACAAGACAATCCAAAATAATTACTTTAAAAAAGAGGATAACATCTCCCAGGATATTTACCAATGCTGGACATTTTTAAGTAAAATTCTATGCTATTTCTATGTATATTTTAATTTTTAAATATTTTCGAAAATAAGTAATAATAATAATTTTTGCATAAAAAGAAAGAACAGTCTGTCTGTCTGTCTGTCTGTCTGTCTCTCTCTCTCTCTCTCTCTCTCTATATATATATATATATATATATATATATATATATATATATGTCTCAAACAGATCATAAACCTGTTTGTTTACTTTCATACTGTCGTGCAAAAAGTCACCCAAAAAAGGTAGTATATATCAGTTTAAAAACAAACGAGAAAAATTGAAAACCATCTAGTGTAATGGTTAGAGTCCCCGCCTGTCAGTTAGGGTTCGAATCACACACAGTGCAGTCTCCTGCCTATAGCTCTGCTGATGAGGCATAATATGCCGAAATGTACATACAGGGATCGACTTTTTCTCGATTTGTTTACGCTTTTATATTTAAACAGATATGCTCGCCTAATTTATTAATTATCAACTAATTAAATTTCAATTAGGTATGACTTCAATTAAGCACTTATTCTCCCAAATTGTCGGCTATCGCCATCTCAAACAGACCGTAAACCTGTTTGTTTACTTTATATATATATATATATATATATATATATATATATATATATATACTTTGTCGTTATTATCGTAGTTTCATCCGGAGATACATACATACACACTAACTGCCCTTGATATATGTACTAGAAGGACCTGTGGATATACCACAGTATGAGGATTTAACTATTATGACGTTTGATATGTTTACTTAAGAGCTATTGCCAAATAGTTTAATATAAAAAAAAGGTATAATAATCTCGATTTAACTCTCTGGTTCCTTTTTCCATTAATTTCCTTCTTTTCATTTTTTCCTTACGTTCAATTGAAACAGACTAGCGTTATCGCTTCCGTGCAGTCAGTCCTCTCTATATATTTCCGCTACTCTCCTTATTTTTTTCTTATTATATTTTTCTGTGTAACATGTCCTTTTTCTTTCCTTTTTTTATAATGAAAACAGAATGGTCCATTATTTAGCTGAGGTAACGACACTTATAAGAAATAAGAATTCGACGGATAAGCAACAACAGATAATAAGGATTTACATTTTTGCATTTCATCTTGGACGGTCTCATTTTTAATCAAAGGATGTTGCAAGATGATAACGGTCGTACAATTAAGGAACACGAGTATTAATATATAGATTCTTTTTCACGTTTTTATTTCATCTTGGACGATTTGCACGGTCTCATTTTTAACCAGAGGGTGTTGCAAGATGATAACGGTGATACAATTAAGGAACACGAGTATTAATATACCTATTAATAATGGAGATTCGCTTCCGGTTTTTGTCTGTAACAAAATTACGTCACTGCTTACGTCACATTACCAAAATCGTCATAACATAGAATAAATACACTCAAAATTTGAACATGCAACATTAGACAGTCCTCATTGTTTTTTTAAAACAAGCTTTAATAAATACATAACTGGTATTATATATCTATATATAGTTTGTTTTATTTTAATACATATTTAAAGTTTACATTTCAAATTGTTTTATTTTTTTAATCCTTTAATGAATTTGATGATTTTACTTACTTAGGGTACAAACTCACTGACATTGATTTTTTACTCCTACCTCTCAGGTAATATGTTTCAAAAATCTATTTTTACATCGCCCGGAGTGCGTTTTTTATTTTGTACTAGTAATTTAATTCCATTTTTTCATTCCGTCTTGGATGATTTGGACGGTTTCATTTTTAACCAAAAGTATGCTGCAATATGATAACGGTCGTACAATTAAGGAACACGAGTATCAATATATAAATCTAATTCCATTTTTCCATTTCATCTTGGACGATTTGGGTGGTCTCATTTTTAATCAAAGGATACTGCAATATGATAACGGTCGTTCAATTAAGGAATACGAGTATCAATATATACATAGATAAAATAAAATAAAATAAAAAAAAATAAAACTAAAAGCAAAGAAGAATACAAATTCTTTCCTTTCGTATCAATATGAAATTCCGGCATGAGCCAAGACTCACGTGACCGATGACATCACGATATTTGTCATTCCCAAACGCCTCAGTATGTGTCAGTTGTAATATTAGTGCTGACTCAATGCATTTGCTTATTCAGTCATTACGACGACAACGTTATTTATTTCAACCTTTAATTCCATATTGATGTGAAATCGAAGAATTTCATTACAGCATTTGTGAACCTTCATTTTGCAGACGGTGTTCTGGAACTCCCGTCAACATAAGCTTACAAATAAGCCTATAAACCATTGTTTTCTGTCTGAAAATTATTTGTATTAAAAATGGTTTACTTGAAGCTATAATTATTTACTAAGGATTATTATTAGTCACTTGAAACTATATAACTTTGTGCAAATTATTTGTATTAAGAATGGTTACTTGAAGCTATAATTATTTACTAAGGAATATTATTATTAGTGACTTAAAACCATATAATTGTGTGCAAATTATTTGTATTGAGAATAGTTACTTGAAGCTATAATTATTTACTAAGGATCATTATTATTAGTTACTTGAAACCATATAACTAATGCAAATTATTTGTATTGAGAATAGTTACTTGAAGCTATAGTTACTTACTAAGGAATATCATTATTAGTTACTTGAAACCATATAACTATATGCAAATTATTTGTATTAAGAATAGTTACTTGAAGCTATAGTTACTTACTAAGGAATATCATTATTAGTTACTTGAAACCATACAACTATATGCAAATTATTTGTATTAAGAATAGTTACTTGAAGCTATAATTATTTACTAAGGATTATTATTAGTCATTTGAAACCATATAACTGTATGCAAATTATTTGTATTAAGAATAGTTACTTGAACTATAATTATTTACTAAGGATTATTATTAGTCACTTGAAATTATATAACTTTGTGAAAATTATTTGTATTAAGAATAGTTACTTGAAGCTATAATAATTTACTAAGGATTATTATTATTAGTCCCTTGAAACCATATAACTATATGCAAATTATTTGTATTAAGAATAGTTACTTGAAGCTATAATTATTTACTAAGGAATACTATTATTATTAGTTACTTAAAACCATATAATTGTGTGCAAATTATTTGTATTAAGAATAGTTACTTGAAGCGATAATTATTTACTAAGGAATATTAGTATTAGTTACTTGATAACATTTAACTGTGTGCAAATTATTTGTATTAAGAATAGTTACTTAAAGCAATAATTATTTACTAAGGAATATTAGTATTAGTTACTTGATAACATTTAACTGTGTGCAAATTATTTGTATTAAGAATAGTTACTTGAAGCAATAACTATTTACTAAGGAATATTAGTATTAGTTACTTGATAACATTTAACTGTGTGCAAATTATTTGTATTAAGAATAGTTACTTGAAGCAATAATTATTTACTAAGGAATATTAGTATTAGTTACTTGATAACATTTAACTGTGTGCAAATTATTTGTATTAAGAATTGTTACTTGAAGCTATAATTATTCACTAAGGAATATTAGTTTTAGTTACTTGATAACATTTAACTGTGTGCAAATTATTTGTATTAAGAATTGTTACTTGAAGCTATAATTATTCACTAAGGAATATTAGTTTTAGTTACTTGATAACATTTAACTGTGTGCAAATTATTTGTATTAAGAATTGTTACTTGAAGCTATAATTATTCACTAAGGAATATTAGTTTTAGTTACTTGATAACATTTAACTGTGTGCAAATTATTTGTATTAAGAATTGTTACTTGAAGCTATAATTATTCACTAAGGAATATTAGTTTTAGTTACTTGATAACATTTAACTGTGTGCAAATTATTTGTATTAAGAATTGTTACTTGAAGCTATAATTATTCACTAAGGAATATTAGTTTTAGTTACTTGATAACATTTAACTGTGTGCAAATTATTTGTATTAAGAATTGTTACTTGAAGCTATAATTATTCACTAAGGAATATTAGTTTTAGTTACTTGATAACATTTAACTGTGTGCAAATTATTTGTATTAAGAATTGTTACTTGAAGCTATAATTATTCACTAAGGAATATAGTTTAGTTACTTGATAACATTTAACTGTGTGCAAATTATTTGTATTAAGAATTGTTACTTGAAGCTATAATTATTCATTAAGGATTATTATTAGTTACTTGAAACCATATAACTATATGCAAATTATTTACTAAGGATTATCATTAGTCACTTGAAATTATATAACTGTGTGAAAATTATTTGTATTAAGAATAGTTACTTGAAGCTATAATTATTTACTAAGGAATATTATTATTAGTTACTTGAAACCATATAACTATATGCAAATTATTTGTATTAAAAATAGTTACTTGAAGCTATAATTATTTACTAAGGAATATTATTATTATTATTATTATTATTATTATTATTATTATTATTAGTTACTTGAAACCATATAATTGTGTGCAAATTATTGGTATTAAGAATTGTTACTTGAAGCAATAATTATTAACTAAGGAATATTAGTTTTAGTTACTTGATAACAATTAACTGTGTTCAAATTATTTGTATTAAGAATTGTTACTTGAAGCTATAATTATTCATTAAGGAATATTATTAGTTACTTCAATTCATATAATTACTTGAAATACTTTAAACCATAAAATTGTTTATGGTTTTGGTGTGCGCCTGCTTTTGACCCTTAAAAAATGGATTTAAAAAATAATGAAAATTTATGAAAAATAAACCTTTAATTAATTTATTAATACTAGGTATGAAGAATTATTTGAGAATAGAATTAAAGACTTGTTGCTGCGGTGGAATAAATGTATTGAAATTATTGGGTGGAATATTTTGTGATATGGAATCCGGGTTTAACCATGTGCGTTATTTACTTAGCAAATAAATAAGCACTTAGAATATAGAACGTGGTGAATTACGGCGCAGAATCACAAACATGCAACCTAATATTCGTGACCTCCTCAGCGCATACCAAACCCATCCTTCCCATCAAAAAATGATTTAAGAATTCAAGGTGCGTTTGCATTTATAGTTAACTTATTCTTTTTTCATGTAAATTTTATCAAATTAAATTATTAATGAATTTTATTAAACACCGTAAATTAATTATATTTTGAAATTTTATATTCAATCAATTAACTCTTTTCGTCACATTTCAAGAGAATATATTGCTCAGCCTATGAACCTTTCAACATACTCTTATATATATATATATATATATATATATATATATATATATATATATATATATATGTGTGTGTGTGTGTGTGTGTGTGTGTGTGTGTAAGGTATCCAAAACTGATAGTAAGGGATGATTCTACATGGGATCGTCAAAATCTCACTGTATAATTATTGCATGTTTGAGTAGGTGCAAATACAAGGATTTTTATAAATCCTAAAGAGAGCTCAATGTATAATAATCTATAATAATCTAAAAGCCTTTCAAGTTTTGGTCGAAATAAATTTATTATAAGTTGACGGTTTATTGAGTTTTTCCTTCCTTTCAAAGGTATATATATATATATATATATATATATATATATATATATAGTCTTTTGTTGAATGCATTTCTTCGAGTTACGTCGAAGGTCATGACATCTTCGCGTGTGCGCGGATCGCGGCTCGTCTTTCAAAAAATATAACGCTGAACAAATACATTTACAAACTTTTTATAAATATTTTTCTAACTCCTGTCATCTACAAAACATCCATCAATTTCTTCACCCTATAATCTATCCTGATGAAGGTTTAAATAAACCGAAACGTTTAAGCGTAGATAAATAAATTCATCTAATTTTTGGAACACTTCGTTTTTCAAATTTCTTAATATTGTCGGATTTATTTCCATATTTACTCCCATATATATATATATATATATATATATATATATATAATTCTAAATTATGTTTAACTAGCTTAATAGAAATATTTAGAAAATGTGTTGAAGACGATGGCGTAGTGTCCACTTTTTCTTTTTTTATCTGCAAATGCGTGAGTGACTGAACAGACCAATTTTTGCGTGGCAATCTCTGGTGCAGTGATTGTAAACAAACGGTGATGCTTGCTGGAGATGCTGTTGTCTCTCCTTCCTTTTAACTCTCTTTTCTGTGGTGGCTTCTTTTCTCTCTTTTTCACTCCTTTTCGTTCCTTGTTTGACGAGGAGTCGCCAGGTCGTACGGTCTTCTGCAAAAGCCTCCCATTTGTTGATGTCGATGTGGCATGTCTTCATGTCTCTCTTGCAGACATCTTTAAAGCGTAGACGTGGTCTCCCTACCGGTCGGCTGCCTTCTACTAACTCACCATACAGTAGGTTTTTGGGGATGCGGCCTTTGTCCATCCTCCTGACGTTTAGAAAATAAACTGCAAATCAAGTACCATATACTATGTAAACCTTTATTTTTTAGTGATATATAAGACACATTGCAGGATTTTAAATGCACTAATAACATGGGCTGTTTTGAGGCAAATCTAACTCAGATTTTCATAGAGTAATCGTTAATAAATTAGTTTTATTCTATATGTAATGATTTTGACACTAAATTGAATACTTATTGAAAAACTTCCGAATGAGGGTATTGTGACGTAAACAATGACGTGGTTTCGGTAACAGACAGACAAACACCGATTCTCCAAGTGGTGTATTGTCAAGCAACCAGGTTCATTCTACACTTTCGTCAGTGAAAAGTCAATCGATCGACAGGGGAGATAACTCTTGCTTAACAATAAGAACTGCATTGCCCCGAAAATAAGACCTACATGAAAAATAAGACCGAGCGTGTTTCATCAGGATGATTTTAAAGTAAGCTCTCCCTTAAAATAAGCCCTAGTTGAGAGCGGCAGACAGTTGAAAGAAATAAGCTTTCATACACTCACATCATACGACGCACTCAACATCCCCCGAAAATAAACCCTGGTTTTTATTTATTTAAAGGGAAACACGGTAGTTAGTAAGTGTGTTGTGCGGACCTTTGTTTGTGAGTTCGATTCTCACTAAGTGCTCAATACTAATAGCCTTCTGCCAATCTAAGCTTAGTAAATGACCACAGGATATTTGGCACCCTGTATAGTATAATAGCGAATGAGGAGAGCAGACCCTTGCGCGTGAGTTCAGTCTGGGAATTTAGGGTACATCTTTTAAAATAATATCTAAAATGTAAACAAAAAAAAAACAATTTCTCTGAATGTTTGAGATGAGGCTTGATGATTAGTATTATCTGCGTTATTCGGACTATTGTCATCATCTTCATTGTTATCTTTACAACGTTTCGGCCGATATACCCTCCGGCCTTCTTCAGATATTTCTTGTCGGACTCTGGAACCTTCTTGGACTCGGGAACCTTTTTCGGACTCGGGAACCTACTCAGGCCCGGGAACCTTCTTTTCGAACTCGGGAACTTTCTTGTCGTAGTCGGGAACCTTCTTGTCGTAATCGGGAGCCATCACGGAACTTTGACCTAACCCTTTATTTAGTCCACGGGGGTATCCCGTTCTCATTCCGCTAACCATAGCTGGGGTAGGAGCTGTGATAATTATTTTACTATGTAAATGCGGCCTGTCAGGATTAAACCTGGAATCCAGAGATAACTTGTCAGAGTCCGACTAGAAATACCTGAAGAAGACCTGAGGGCATATCGGCCGAAACGTTGTACAGATAACAATGAAGATGAGGACAATAGTCCGAATAACGCAGATAATACTAAAAAAAACAATACTTAAAATAAACAAATATCATAATACGCAAATTCTTAGCTTTTTTATCGTTAAAATCAATTGTTCTTACCCCTTTCTTCCTCCTTTCCCACTCACTCCCTGGTGTTTCCTAAACTCCATTTACTCCGGCCATGGACTGGGTCCTTTTGATAGTATACCTTGTTATAATGGCGACTATGTTTTGGTCTGTCCAATTGGACACATGGCCGAGTGGATAAGGCAGTTAGGTTAAGACAGTTCTAAGTGAGAGTTATCTCTGGAACCCGAGTTCAATCGAAAGTGAAAGCAGTTAGAAAAATAATTAATCAACACAACTCCTACCCCAGCTATGGTTAGCGGAATGAGAACAGGATACCCCCGTGGAATAAATAAATGGTTAGGTTCAAAGTTCCGTGATGGCTCCCGAATACGACAAGAAAGTTCCCGAGTTCGAAGAGAAGGTTCCGAGAAGAAATACCTGAAGAAGGCAGGAGGGTATATCGGCCGAAATGTTGTACAAATAACAATGAAGATGGGGACAATAGTCTGAATAACGCAGATAATACTAATCTTCAAGCCTCATCTCAAGCATTCAGGGAAATATGTGTTGGTCTGTCTGTAACCGAAACTACATCACCAACGACATCACAACTCAGTTATTTACGTTATATTCTCACTTATTAAATAATCATTATTTAACTTTAATTAACATCTTATTTAATCTATATTAAAGTCAACCTGGGTTTGATTTGCTTCAAAACAGCTTCCGCCCTGTCGGCTGGGGCGTTAGAATGCACCGACTGCACCTCTGCATAGGGGTAAGAGTCCCCCAATGGGGCCACCTGTTGGCCGTGGGTGGCGACCCGTGATGCTTAAGGATAGAGCCCAGGTGGATGAGCAGTTCATGACATGCAATACTCCACTTTGGTCCTATCTTGGGCTAGACGAGCGGTCGGAGAGACCCCCTCCGATCAATCGGCTGGTCACGTCAAGCCCTAGCACCTATATGATTTTCCCAACCCTATTGCCCTTATGGCAAGCTCCAACTCCTTTTTATCATATGGGTGCTAGAAGGTGGTGGCTGCGGGTCTACATGTCTTGGGAATGACGTTAAACTCTATCTGATGGTGAGGTTCCAGCTTTGGAGGTCTGGGGAATGTGGAGCACCCCTCCATCACCATTGCTCCCTGGTCCACTCTGAACCGGAGTGGTAGTACGTGTTAGGGTCCCATCTATGGGTTAAATAGAAAAATGTATTTATAAAAAAATTGTATTATCCATTAAGAATTGATTTATTTCGAAACTTTATCGGCATTAAATGACCCACTGAGGTTGATATGACGTAAAACAATACAAACCAAACCAATCAAAACAGCTTATGTTATTTATATATTTAAAATCCTCCAATGTGTATTATACAGGGTGGACCATAATGATGAAACACATTTTAAATGCTAATTTCTCAGATTACAAAAGCAACACAGAGTACTAAATATATTAATTACATAACTGTTACACAGGAAATTTACACCTTTAAGATTTGAATATTATGTCCTTGAGATGGTTACGATTAGGACGAAAACAATCGAGAGCTCGATTTCTCATATCATGTAAAGTGTGGTTTAACATATCAACTGGAATAGCTGTTATCTCTCTACGAATACTTTCTTTCAGTTCCGTCGGAACCTGCCTGAGTATACCCGATCTTTCAGTAACCCCACAGAAAATAGTCCACTGGAGTTAGATCAGGTGATCTGGATAGCCAATGGATATTCTTCGACTACATATGCAATTTCTTTTTGACTCCACGGCATTATGAGGATCATCAAAATCAATACCTGAAGTAAGAAAAACTTAATGGAATATTCAAATCTTAAATAACATGTAAAACTCCTGTGTATCAGTTATGTAATAAATATATTTAGTATTCTGTGTCGTTTTTATAATCTGAGAAAAGAGCATTTAAAATGTGTTCTATCATTATGGTTTACCCCGTATATGAATAAGAAATAAACGTCTATATAGTATATTGTTTTGATAATTTGCATACTGGTTTTAACAAAACCAAGTTTAATAAATAATTACTTGGATTTATTGATTTCTAATATTATGGTTTTATTCTCAAATTTATTCTCAAATTTATCAAAACAATATGTATAATTTTATATAGGAATCAATTAAAACAAAATAAAAATAAGTGTAATATTTTTATATGCATTTCGTAAGAGTTTCTAATTTAATGTAATTTCTTATTCATTAAGACTTAATTACTAGGGTGAGTCAAAAAGTAATGCCATTTTCTTTATTTCATGTGAATATTTTTAATAAAATCAAGGCATACATTGAGACCCTAACGAGGCTCAGAGCAAGAATCCGACGGGTAAGACCCAGCTTGCCAATCGACAATGTCCTCCTTCTGCATGACAATGCTCGACGACACACAAGCATCAGGACAGGGGAGAAATACCCTCATTCGGGTGGATAACTTTACCGCATCCTCCTTCAGTGCCTTCAGACTATCATCTCGTCGGCCCCATGAAAGAGAGTTTGGGAGGCAAACATTATTCCAGTGACGAGGAAGTGAAAACTGTAGCGAAGAAATGTCTCAAAGAACAGTCAACAGAATTTTACAGAGCAGAGATACATGCTCTCATTCGAAGGTGGAACATTGCTATTGAAAGAAACGGTGGCTATGTGGAGATGTGGTGATGTGACCCCAGAGAACTAGCATTATTTTGATGCATGATACATGTTCCTTTGTTGGTAATTATACCTGACCTAAAGAAAATGGCATTACTTCTTGACTCACTTATGTGAAGAAGTAGTGATGTGACCCACAGAGAACCAGTTTCATTTTGATGTATGATACATGTTCCTGTGTTGGTAATTATACCTGTCCTAAACAAAATGGCATTACTTTTTGACACACTTACGTGGAGATGTAGGGATGTGACCCACAGAGGACCAGCTTGATTTTGATGTATGATACATGTTCCTGTGTTGGTAATTATACCTGTCCTAAACAAAATGGCATTACTTTTTGACTCACCTATGTGGAGAAGTAAGGATGTACTTTTTATTTCACCCTTGTATATAAAAAAAAGAGTGTAAATAGATTTTAGGCATTTTAACTTTATTTATTCTCCCCTCGATAAAGAATCCTATTTCTTCTTGCTTCCTGTTGTATTTCATTTATTGTAATTTATTTACATTTCCGATACTTATAAAATCGTCTGATGGGAAGTTTGAAATAAGAGCTGCGGATGTGCCGATAAAGAAGATCTTTATGTTGGTGTTGAAGAACTGCTAAAAACATGTGCGTCACGAAATGGGGAAGACAATTTGAAAAGTTACCTGATAAACCTTCAATAAAAAAAAATGTGCATACGCTGAAATAAAGCTGATAAGATTTGGCGCAACACAATCTTTACAACATGTACTAGCTTTATCCTTTCCTTTCCTTTTCGAAGTCCGTCGCAGACAACGGTGACGTCACTCCATGTCTTCAATAGTTGTGGACCCTCTGGTGGCTAGTTAGTCCAATTCTGGACTTGCAGATGTGGTCACACACATTGCAAGGGAAATTCCCATCTGCATTTGGTAGTTCATGACGACGAAACCAGTTGCACGGATATCCGTGACAATCCCTCGCCAACTACCCTTTCACGCATCGCCACCGGGAGGTACTCTGCGCAGCATCCAGTATCTGCACATAGCTGGTCAATGTACGTCTTTGTTGGACGACCCACACTGGTGTGCTCATATGCTCGCTTTCATACGTCACTTATAAGTTCGTCCTTGCTTCTCCCGCAGTGTCAAGCGTATCTCGTTCGACTTACTTAGATATGATATGGAACAAGTGGCCATTTTCTGTTGGGGAGATGTTTCCACATCTTGTTTAAGATTGCATGCTGCATTTTTGTGCAGCTCCCATCTAGCTTATTCTCTAGACGTTTCGTTAGGGTCCAAGTGGCGCAGCTATACAGTAGCAATGATACAACCACAGCTTGGAAGAAGTGTCGCTTTAACTTGTCAGTGAGAACAGATTTCCCTATAACTGATAATTTGTTTATAACCGACACTGCCTTTCCTATATGTACGTCAATTAAAAGTTGATGAAGACATCTGAGTTGGATTAAATCTCAGGATCTTTAGCAAATGAAACAGAAGGATGACTTAAACTTACATTAGTAATACTAGCAAATATATGCACCCTCCGGGTGCAAGTATTTAAGTTTTAATGTAATAAAATATTGTATTAAATTAGAAAGGCTAATGAAACTAAATAAGAATACAAATAAAAAGATTTGAAACAGAGGAAGTATAATAAAAGATTTGAAACAGAGGGAGTATAATAAAAAATGGAACAACTGAAACTTACTCTTCCATCACTCTCGTCTTTCATTGTTATTTTTTCTAATTTAAGTATTTAGTTAAAAGAGGAAGTAAAGAATAAAATGACAGTTATTTTTTCTTGTTAATGGATTTCTGTTAAGATTTATTGAAGAGATTTTTGCTTATATTCATTAAAATAAAACCAAACAATTAGAAATCAATAATACTAAGCACATATTTATTAAATTCGATTTTTTAATATTAATATGCAAATTAGCCTTCCCATTCACACTGTAAACTGCTATTTTGTTGTATATATAAATATAATTGCATGTTGTCAGTATGTAGACATAGTTAACAGTATTAATAATGTAAGACAATTTTATTAATAATTGAGGCTAAATAAAAATAAAATCATGGAGAAAGTGATGTCAATAACTAAGAAAATTGTGACATGAGTAGGAATATAGTTTCGGTTACTGACAGAAAAACACACAATCTCCATTATAATAAGATATATATATATTATATATATATATATATATATAAGTTAAAAGAAAGGAAATGAATCCAACGGTATGAGTATATATAAAAAAGATATGAAAACACCACAAAATGCTGTTAAAGTGAAAACATTTTATAATTTCGCTGATATGACTTTTATCTCCGTTCTTAACAAAGAAAAGGAAAGGAAAGGATAAAACTAGTACATGTTGTAAAGATTGTGTTGCGCCAAATCTTAACAACTGAATGAAATATTAATATCTCATCCACAGAAAACCAATAATATTATGCTACTGGAACATTATACAATCAAAATGGATATCATTAGATAGTTCAGTTGGTCCAAGTGGTGCAGCCATATAGTAGCACTGATACAACTATGGCTTGGAACAATTGTCGCTTTAGCTTGTCAGTGAGATCAGATTTCCATATGACTGATAAGCAGACCCTGCCTTTCCTATATGTACGTCAACATAGCTTTCTGTGAATGAAATATTAATATCTCATCCACAGAAAACCAATATATTAGGATTCTATTTGCTACTGAAACATTATACAATCAAAAATGGATATCATTAGATAGTTCAGTTGGTTCAAGTGGTGCAGCCATATAGTAGCACTGATACAACTATGGCTTGGAACAATTGTCGCTTTAGCTTGTCAGTGAGATCAGATTTCCATATGACTGATAATATGTTTATAGCAGACCCTGCCTTTCCTATGCGCGCATTAACATCCAATAAAAACATCCATCCAGAAAATATCTTATGCAGACATCTCAATTTAGTCTGAAGTATTTTGTAACTGAAGGGCGTCTCTCCGGGGCTTAATTGGGTTTAATGTAAATGTTAAGATAAGTAATTTATTGGCTTTTCTTCATGAATGTCGACGCAGTGCTTATACAGCCATCACTAGGACAATTTTTTCTTCGCGTTTTTTTTTTTTTTTTTTTTTTTTTTTTTTCTTTGCTAATCAAATTATTTTTGTCTCAGGGTACATTTGGGACTAAAAGGACTATTTGTGTGAAAGGACGTTCTGTTACCCAATGAACATTCTATGCAGTTCAGAAAATACTTCTTTTTTTATTATTCTTTTTCTTTTTTTTTTTCATTTTTTTTTTCATTTTTTTTTTTTTTCATTTTTTTTTTCATTTTCATTTTTCATCACAATTTTTCATTTTTTATCTCTTTTTTTCTTTTCTTTTTTTCATTTCTTTTTGTTGTTATTGTTTTTTTTTTTAATTTTCAGTATTTGTTTTTCATTATTTTTTTCATTTATTTCATCTCTTTTTCATTCGTTTGTTTTCATTTTTCATTCTTTATTTTTTTTCTTTTCTTTTTCTTTTCCTTCTTTTTTCATCTTTTTTTTATTTTTATATTCTTTTTTTATTTCTTTTTTATTCTATTTTCATTTTTCGTCACACTTTTCCTTTTTTTTTTTTTTCATTTCTTTTCGTTTTTTTTTTTTCATTTTCTTCATTATTTGTTTTTCATTCTTTTTTTTTCCATTTATTTCATCTCTGTTTCATTCGTTTGTTTTTATTTTTCATTCTTTTCTTTTCATTCTTTTTTCATCTTTTTTTTCTTCATTTTTTAAATCTTTTTTTTTATTTCAGTTTTATTTTATTTTTATTTTTTCTTACGCTTTTTCATTTTTTATTTTTTCCTTTTTTTTTTTTTCATTTCTTTTTGTTTGTTTTTTAATTTTCTTCATTATTTGATTGTCATTCTTTTTTTCATTTATTTTATCTCTTTTTCATTCGTTTGTTTTTATTTTTCATTCTTTTCTTCGTTCTTCATCTTTTTTTTTTTTCATTTTTATATTCTTTTATTTTTGTCTTTTTTTCATTCTTTGTTTTCTTTTCCCTTTTGTTCATTTATTCTCTTTTTTTCATCTTTTTTCATTTTCTTATTTTCATTTTTTGTTCATTCTTTCATTCGTTCTTTCTTTCTTTCTTTTCATTTACTTCTTTAGTTTATTTTTATTTTTTCATTTTTTTTTTTTTATTCTGAACATTAAAAGGCGTCGTCGTCGGGGCGGCCTAAAGTCGCTATCAGCCAACCAGCGAGGGAGTCTATCCCCTTTTCACTTGCGCTAGACCAAGGAGATTATTTTAGCGTCCGAGGGGGAGCGCCACACCTACCACCAGCTCCTTACTTTACCGCACAGATCCCTATGGTACTCATACGCTGAGTTGGCGAGGACAGGTATCGAACTAGGAACCTTGTGGTTTCTAACCGAAAGCTCTACCGACTGAGCTAACTTGTTCATAAATCAGTCAAATCCCGAACTTTCAAGAAACCATCATAAACCTTAAACCCATTACACCAGTTGTGCTTGTATTTCCCCATTAAACTATAACACCAGCATCGGTAAGATGCTGAGATCACATTCGAACGGCAGAGGGTCAATTTAGACCCAGGAGTTTAGGGGTCCAAGGGTTAAACATAAAATAATCACAATGATTTATAACCTAAAGCTTCACTATCTAGGTGAGTCAAAAGTTTTGCAATATTTTAGTACCCTAAGCTCTCAAAAAATACCAAATTTAGCTTGGTAACAATTTTGTCCCGGTTATCCTTCTGATCTATCAGACTAGATCTGATTTGCATACGCGCCCATCCAAAAAAAAATTCACAGGGTCTCAAAAAGAGGAGTTTTCAAATTTCAAAAGAGGATACCCTAAGCTTTCAAAAAATACCAAATTTAGCTTGGCAACAATTTTTCCCCGTTCACCTTCTTATCTACCAGACTAGATCTGGTTTGACATTCGAACCCCCAATTTCCCACATAAAAATAAAATAAAATCCCCAGGGGTCAAAAAGAGGAGTTTTCAATTTCTCACCCGGTCCCCCAACTAATCTACCAGACTAGATCTTTCTACAAAGAATAATTATTCTATCTCTACTTCTGCCAGCAATAAATAACCCATTGTGGATGATATGTCGTAAAACAAACCAACTCTAAACATTAAACGTATGTCTATAAGGCAAGCACATTATCATGGTTATTTGTGATGTTAGTCCCAACAGTAAAAAGAAGTCAAGTCGAGATGGGTAAAATAAGACAAGTGTATTTACAATCAATGGTACATGTACGACTAGCTTGTCGTTAACGGGAACAGTGCTCCCTTTCCACTCGGTGTCTCACTATTTATAGTGAGAACCGGTGCATGTTCTCCACTGTAGGAACGGCCGGTACAACAGTTATGTACTGAGATTAGTTTAGTTTTAGTTCAAGGCACCCAGTGAGAATCAATCTCACTTCAAAACTTTTGGAATTTTGTCATAATGCAGTAAACCTGGTCTTGTATTATGTTTACGTCCATTAGATCTGTTACAAAATATGTGTGATGTATTTACAGATGATAAAACAGATGTACTGCAAGATGCTACAGATGTAGTTAGTTGGTTTTGTTTTACGGCATATAAACCCTCTTATTTTACCGAATTAAATCATTTTGATACAGTACCTGCTGATACTTAAGTGGCCCCCCAATTAAGCATTGAACAGGCTCATCTATATTAATATTCTTGTTCCTTAATCTTCCGACCGTTATCATCTTGCAACACCCTAATTTCTCTGATTTTATACCTGCTCTGCTATTCTAGCACCTTCATATGCTAATACCTTTCACATTCATTCTCCTACATATTATATTGTATATACTAGCAAATATATGCACCCTCCGGGTGCAAGTATTTAAGTTTTAATGTAATGAAATATCGTATTAAATTAGAAAGTCTAATAAGAATGCAGATAAAAAGATTTGAAACAGAGTGGGGGTATAATAGAAAAATAGAAATGAAACTTACTCTTCCATCACTGCCGTCTTTCATTGCTCAATTTTACTTATTTAACTATTTAGTTAAATTAGGAAATAAAGAATAAAATTACACTTATTTTTTCTTGTTAATGGATTTCATTTAAGATTCATTGGAGAGATTTTTGCTTATATTCATTAAAATAAAACCAAACAGTTAGAAATCAATAATACTAAGCACATATTTAATAAAATCACATTTTTAATATCAATATGCACATTAGCCTTCCCGTTCACACTGCAAACCGCTATTTTTTGTATATATAAATACAATAGCATGTTATTAGTATGTAGATATGGACAGCACTAATAAAAAGGTGAAGCAATTTTATTAATAATTGAGGTTTAAATATAAATAAAATCATGAAGAATGTGATGAAAATAACTATGTTAATTGTGACTCGATTAGTAATATAGTTTCGGTTACATACAGAAAAACACACAATCTCCATTATAATAAGATATTTGTATGTATATATATATATATATATGTGTGTGTGAGAGAGAGAGAGTTTGTTTGTGTTACAATATGTTTTGCCGTCTTGTAGGCCTTAAGCCAGAGCGCTTCCCCAGTGGAATCGGATCCTTGGTAAAGAGTCCTCCGATTATGAATCCTTTGGTTCCTCTGGTAAAGAGTCCTCAGTTCTTTCGTCAATGGTCGTAAGTTCCTCCTCAATGCCAGCAAGTGAACTGTTGCAAGTATCCGTGTTTAAGTAATGTATCAGCCACGCAGTATGACTTGATTGGCCGGAGGAGTAAACCACGTGAACTTGGCTAGTCTATAAATCCAGGTGGGGAATTAGAGTATACCTTGTATCCACAAAATATTCCAACAGTTTGTGTCTACTATTTACCCATAGCTGAATGGAGAATAGTTGGATGCATACTTTTCCCAAGAGTATCAGCGCTATACGAAATGCAAACAGCCTCGTCCAGGATTTGAACTTCTGTCACCGTGTTCATTTCCTAAGACGATAACCATTGCACTACGGGCGTCTCCATACCATTTGTTAGTATGGCCAAAATTCTTAATCTCTTGTAGAATTCCCAAAAATCTCCGATACCCACTAATAGCAAACTTCAATCTCTCCAGAGAGGTGCGCTGTCATGACTTAGAACCGCCGGATTATACAAAAAGAGACTTAACACTTCAAGTTATTCACGATGGACACACCACCGGGGAACGCTGGGGGTGTGTAGAGGGGAATGGAGGAATGATAATAGAAAAGAAAGAACTTTGTGGTGCCACTCCCCCTTCCCCGCATCTCACGCACACACACACCCCCCCATGTAGCCTTCTCCGGATTTTGTTCGGTTTCATTTTTTCTGTTGAAAGTATTCGTCACCGATCTATCGCAGAACAGAGACATCCGGAATTCTACTTAGTCTACTCCGACAAATCCCCCGATACTTATCAGCCTATAGTTAATCTTACGTAACTGTCGGTCTATCTACGTGGAAATACTGAAAAGTCCAAGGCCGAACCAAAAAGAAATACCGCACTGTCGGCTGTGGCGTTAAATTACAATATTTTGGGCCATCCTGTAGGCCTTAAGCAAGAGCGCTTATCCAGTGGAATTGGATCCTTGGTAATCCCTTGGTAAAGAGTACTGAGTATTGGTAGTCGTCTGGTAATCCTGAGTATTGTAAAACAATGAGTGCAATTAGAATTATGGCCAGTGTGGGGGTTTAAGTAGTGTATCAGCCACGCAGTATGGCTAGTGATTCGCCGGAGGAATAAACCCCGTGACCTTGGCTAGTCTATAAATTCAGGTGGGGAATTTGTGCACACCATATATCACAAAATATTCCAACAAAAACTCCCCAATGGGCACATGTTGACCGTGAGTGGCGACCCGTGATGCTTTTTTTATGTCTAGCTTTTTTTGCCCCACATCTTCAACCCTGGCGACGTTGGGTAGCCACTTCTAGTCTTAGATATGTCTTAAAATACTTATATGTCGAGCCCCAACCCTTTTTATCATATGGGTGCTAGAAGACGGTGGCTGAGGGACTTCATGTCCTGGAATGACGTTAAACTCTATCTGATGGTGAGGTTCTAGTTTTGGAAGTCTGGGGAATGTGAAGCGCTCTTTTATCACCATTGCTCCCTGGTCCACTCTGACCCGGAGTGGTGGTACCTGTTAGGGTCCCATTTATGGGTTAAATAGAAAAATGTGTTTATTAAAAAATTGAGTATCCATTAACAATTAATTTATTTCCAAACTTTGTCGGTATTAAATGACCCACTGAGGTTGATATGCCGTAAAACAAAAAAATATCTAGAATTGTAATTCTTAACCTTTGTGTGTTCAGTAAGCCTTTAGTCGTCCCGGATGCCTGCCCTTATTTACGCTATGTTTTTCCTTGGCGGTTAAAGGCATAAAACAGGCCTAGCTTTGATGTTTATCAAACCTTGTCCAGGAATCTGAACTCGGGTTGTTGTGTCCATTTTCTATGTCGATAACCATTGCACAAGTGTGCCTCCAAATCCACATATACATTTTTTTATACTAGGTCGACTCTCCTTTATTTAATTTTATGAAATCCAAACAAAATATATTTTACTCGAACGATTTTTAAATTTTTCAATAAATGCTGTATACCCCCTGTTGAAAAATTTTAGTATGTAAGTACTTATATATATTTACCAACTCCTCCGCAC
>CM042166.1:46838048-46848048 GCA_023376005.1 Doryteuthis pealeii | reverse complement strand
GCTGATGGTATTTCCCTGGAATCTGGGTGACAACAAGTCTCCTCAGGTCTACAGGACTCTTCTGAGTATTCTAGCCGATTGCAGCAGTGCAGTAGTCTGGATGGTCTCAATTCTTCCTATGATTTCCAGATCCTCGTCTTTTTTTATAAGTTTTTGGGACCACCAGTTGACACGTTCTCTTTTTCTTTTATTTTTTCATGTTAATCAACACTAGGTATAGTCTCCTGGCTGGGATAGGGTGATTCGTCTTTATCTCAAAGTCCCAGAGAATTTTTATGCGTATTATTATTATTATTTATTATTATTATTATTATTATTATTATTATTATTATTATTATTATTGTGAGTTTTTCACACCAGCATTAGCTGATGGTATTTCCCTGGATTTTATTTAAATTGTAAGGTTTTTGCGTATGCTTCACGTATTTGATGTCAATATTATCAAAAATAGATGAAGTGGGTTTTCTTTAAGCACGAGAGAGGGTTGTAATTTCATGAAGTTTAGCGGTATCTTAAAAATTGTTATAACAGATTGTCGTCGGTAATTGAATTAATATATATATATATATATATATATATATATATATATATATATATATAAGAGAGAGAGAAGAGAGGAGAGAGAGAGAGAG
Source organism: Doryteuthis pealeii (assembly GCA_023376005.1). Lineage (NCBI taxonomy): Eukaryota > Metazoa > Mollusca > Cephalopoda > Myopsida > Loliginidae > Doryteuthis > Doryteuthis pealeii. The sequence continues at coordinate 46,847,416 of CM042166.1, read as the reverse complement.
AGAGAGATGAAGATAGGATGGATGTAGTAAAATCCGACAGTATGAGGTAGGTAAAAGGATAGTGAACAAGAAATGATAACTCAAAACAAATCTAAGAGTTGAAATATTTCGTCCGATTTATACGGACATCCTCAGTCGAAAGATTTTTATTGAAAGCAAAATTACGTGCATGTGTACATGTACATGCACGTAGATTTGTTTTGAGTTATCATTTCTTGTTCACTATCCTTTTACCTACCTCATACTGTCGGATTCTACTACATCCATCCTATCTTCATATATATATATATATATTATATATATATATATATATATATATATATGTGTGTGTGTGTGTGTGTGTGTGTGTGTGTGTGTGTGTGTGTGTGTGTGTGAAGAGTGGAAGTGAATCCGACAGTATGGTGAAAAACTGAAAAACACAGGAGAACGAGAATCACTTTGGGACTGTAGTCTAAGATAAAAAGCACGTGGTGTAATGATTAGAGTTCTAGGAAATGGACTCATCGACTCGAGTTCAATTGCTGAACGAAGCTGTTTGCATTTCCCATGGCGCTAATACTCTTGGGAAAGGGATGAATCCAATTCTTCCCCTAATTATGGGTAAATATCAGGGCAGACCGGGCTCTTTAACCATGGCTAAGTAACCAGCAACCAAAAGGAAAACTCTGAATTCAAATCTGTTAACCTCCGCTTAAGAAATTGACCTTGTGCTGCATCCTGCTCGTGCGGAGGGGTTGGTAAATATATATATTCATATAAAAAGATAAAATCTTTATATATAATATCCTTCTTTATATTTCACAGTGATTTTTTTTTCTAACCTTGCTCTTGACTCCTTTGTAAAAGTTTTAATATAGGATTACAACCAAAAAGAAAGAAAGAAATGCTCATTGATTATAAACTTAAAATCAAGCCTGGCAAATTATCTATTGCTAGATTGTCGATGTCTATTAAATGTTGTCTCATGATGCGACATACTAGTATTTCTATTTTTTCTAAATTTTCTAAACTTTTTTGAGTTTTTCCTTTCAATGTCGATTAAAATTTTCTAATAAAATTTGAATTACACCAGCAAGTTTTGAAATATTTTGATTTTTCAAAATTATTAAACTAAATAGATTTCTTTTTTTCAGTCTAAAAACAAGATGTTCGTAGATCATTTTTTGCAATTAAGGTTTGTCAACCTTCCAAATTTTTCTATTTATCGACATATTTTACAAATTGTGAGATTTTGTACTTTTTTGAAGTGAAAAACACTTTATGTTTATCTTTTAGTAAAAGGATTTTAGTTTTGTCTGCTTATTTCGTAACCGCAGTTCTAATTGGTTGATTATAAAATGGCAGATAAAATGACTAATCTCATTGGCTAATTTTTATTTCGAAGCTACATAGTCTTTTACGTATTTTACTCATTTAAAACTTAATTAATTAATTATGAAACCAAGAAACCTATGTGCGAAAAGTAAGTCTACTCTTTTTGTGATTTTATCTTAATCATTACGTCAAAATTATTGAGCCATCTTTTACATCCGATAAAAGTAAAGCACTTTTCGCCTGTTGGACTGTAGCTTATATGAATATAAGGCTTTATTTAAGAAAAATAAAGTACAACAAACAGTCGCATTTCCAAGAATATCATCGAATGGACATTTTTTTTAAATATTCACAGAATTCGCAGAATTAAAACCGGAAACGTTCTTTTATGCTGGAATACACACTTTAACAGTAAGATTGCGTAAGATCATAGAAATGGGTTAATGACTAAATAATGGTACGAATTTGTATGAATAAGATTTTCTATCCAAACAGGAAAGTCTAACAGAAAAGATATTAATCCTGCACAGTTGGCAATAAGGAGAAAGAGAGAGAGAGAGAGAGAGAGAGAGAGAGAGAGGAGAGAGAGAAGGGGGGGCAGAGAAAGAGAGATTTGTATGCTTGAGTGGCCGGAATGTCTGTGTGCACGCATATATATATATATATATATATATATATATATGTATGTGTGTGTGTGTGTGCGTATATATATATATATATATATATATATATATATATATATATATATATATACCTTTGAAAGGAAGGGAAAACTCAATAAACCGTCATTCCGTAATAAATTTATTTCGACCAAAACTTAAAAAGTTTAAGTTTTTAAGTTTTGGTCGAAATAAATTTATACTACCGTACTACCAGTTTTGGACACCTTACACACACAAACACACACACACACACACACACACACATATATATATATATATATATATATATATATATATATATATATATATATATCTTTGAAAGGAAGGAAAAACCCAACACCGTTATTCCATAATAAATTTATTTCGACCAAAATTGGGGCCTTTATAAATCTAGTTGATTTAACAAAGCTCCCCAAAATCAAGTCTCATCAGATGGATATTGATTTTGGGGAGCTTTGTTAGATCAACTAAGATTTATAAAGGCCCCAATTTTGGTGGAAATAAATTTATTATGGAATAACGGCGCTAAGTTTTTCCTTCCTTTCAAAGATAAATATTGCTGTGTATATAATCTAAAAAGATTATTATACATTGAGCTCTCTGTAGTGATTTAAAGATTCATTGTATTTATACATACTGGATCATACAATAATAATACAGTGTGTCTTAGATATCACATATAGAATCATCCCTTACTACCAAGTTTTGGATACTTCACACACACACACACACACACACACACATATATATATATATATATATATATATATATATATATATATATATATATATATATATATAGTAAGAATAAAAGCTTAAAAATCGGCTAGTATGAGGTTATGGTACCATTTCCACTCATAGGTATCTGAATATACCCATGAGCTTCACCAGACCACTATCTTTATTGAAATGGTATACAGATAAATTCTGCTGTTTCTTTTATACATTTTCTCTTGATCCCTGTGATGGTATCGGGTTTCAATTCATCTTATCTATTTAGGAGGTGGTTATGTTTCTGGCCTGGTGGAAGATGTTAATCTGGGTGGCCTAAAGTATTCCATCAGCATAGGGAATGGCTCGTTGGGGATATTTCAGACTGGTCATTTTCAGTTCAAATTTTTTCATTCATTTGGACTCATCAATTTTAATCCTTACAAAGAAGTGGGGTCTTTTTAGGGTACATAAAAGTTGGATAAGTTCCCAAATTTTAATCAAGGTAATCAGATAACTAAATTTAAGTTATCTAAACCCAATATAACCAGAATTTGCTTAAATTTATCAATCCTTACCTAAATATGTATATATAGATATCCACATATATATATATATATGTATTTACCAACCCCTCCGCAAGAGCAGGATGTGACACAAGGTCAATTTCCTTAAGCGGAGTTCAACAGGTTTGATTCAGAGTGTTCCTTCTCCTTGACCGGTTACCTAACCAAGGTTAAAGAGCCCAGTCTGTCCTACTATTTATCCATAGCTGGAGGGAGAGTAGGATTCATACCTACCCTAAGGGTATTAACGCTAAGTGAAATGCAATTACCAGATCCAGGATTTGAACTTGGGGCGACGAGTCCATTTCCCATGACTTTAACCATTACACCACGCGCTTCCTTTATACACACATATGTATACGCCTATGCGCCTACATACACACATAAATATACATACACATATATATATATATTTATTTTTTTTTATATAATATGATATCCCTATCTTCATTTCTTCCTATAACCTTAATTCTTAAGCATACCGATACAAATCTCGACCTCTATTTAATGTATTTTTGAAAGCGTTTGATTCAGTTTCCTCATTTTTCTAGTCATATTACACAAGATATTAATACCTATCCTTTCCAATTCAAGTTCAGAATTTCTTAATAAGGATTTAGGTCACCATATTTATTTCCTTTTCGAAAATTTTTGAAAGTTGTGAAATATTTTGAAATCTTGGGTAGCGAGGTCAGGCATCATTAGATGTCTGTGACCATGGCCTTGTGCCATACTAAGTAGAGTAATGTTAAGAGTGATTATCTTGTTGACCATTTATTAGGGTCGGGAGTTTGAAACTACACTCGGACCAGTGTTTCAATCTGAGTAAAAGGCAGGATTTCGAATGCCGATTTTCGAGGTCAGCTAAGTCTCATTTGTTATCTATCTATACATATATAAAGGGCAGTTGTGTGTATGTGTATGTCCGGAGGAAACTTCGAAAATAAAACAATTAACGACAAAGTAAATATATATACACATTAAATATAAATTTTATTTATATTCGTGAAGATTATTAAAAAAATAAAATTTAAATGATAACACCATGGATTTTCTTTTTCATTTAATATTTTAGATAATAGACATTAACATTTCTTTTCAGAGTAGCTGGATAATGCAAGGTCTATTTTTATATAGGGATTTCAATGGGGCATTTCAATCACGATTCAGTAATAATAGATCTTTTCGATTAATGACAAAGATAATAGAGATTTAATTTATATTCGTGAAGATAATTAAAAAATAAAATTTAAATGATAAAAAGCATGGATTTTTTTTCATTTAATATTTTAGATAGTAGACATTAAATTTTATTTCAGAGTAGCTGGATCAATACAAGGTCTATTTTTTTTTTTTTTTTTTTTTTTTTTTACATAGGGACTTAAATGAGGCATCCCACGAGGATTCAACTCACGATTCAGTAATAATTGATCTGCGGGAGTAACTTTAAAAAATCTCCCTCTACCCAGGCCACACCGGGTAGCCGCTACTAGTTCTAAATAATTCTTGAGGATTTAACGTTAGAAGTAATAGAACATAAAATAATTTCTACTTACATTCTCGTTTGAATTTTAAATTTGTCCCAGCAACTTAGTATATTCTTGAATTTTCCTTTGAAATTTCTTTTTTTCTTTTTTCTTTATTCTTTTTTGAAAGGGGAGGGGAGTGGGATGGGAACATTGAAGGCACCTGTCAGTGTCTTTTAGGATATTTTGAAACTACTTTTATAGCGGCGCATCGCCTCAATTTCGTTTCTTTGATTTAACAGTTTATCTCTTTCTTTATATTCTATAATTTGAATCTTTTCTTCCAAGCATAGATTGCATTTGCCATCCAAGCTCCTTGGTGTTGTGGATTGTTTTAAAGATCCTCCATTCAATTTGCGGGTTTAATCCGCTACCTTTTAACTTCCAAAACAGTTTCGAGAATGCTGTTTAGTTCCTTAGAGACTGTTGGGTAAAAGTATGCCTGTGGTTACAAAATCTATATTTCCAATTTCCCGCGGAAATTCTGATATAGACTTCTTTGTCTATTTCTTTTTCTTTTGTGAATATGGTCGCTTGGTATACAACATTTTCAGAATTACATTCTCCCTCGACTGGGTAGTCATTTTTTTTTTTTTGTTTTTAGTGTTGTAGTTTGCAGAGCTCAATGTGTGCTCATATTGTCAGAGTCACAGAGCAAAATTATATAAGTAAAAATATAACAGAAAATTTAGATTCAGGAAGCTTAGACCAAGTGTCTAAAGCCCCCAGATGCGAATGATGAATACTTTATTACTTTTAAGGCAGTTGAAAACAGATTTTTTATAGTCCTGTGTTCCCCTGTTTATACTCTTCTGGAAGATAATCAGCCGTCGGTTATAAATTGAAATCTTGCTCAGTTTGTATTTTGCTGTCGGTCATATATAGGAGTCTCTGTTAAATCAATCTATTCTCGATTTCAACTAAACACCACCCCCATTTCCCTATGATTTCATTTATTTATCTATTCATCTAATCTTCCTATTTTCTTCTTTAATTTTAATATATATATATATATATATATACATATTTAATTTTAATATATATATATATATATATATATATATATATATATATATATATATATGGAAAGAGGATTGGAATGAATCCGACAGAATGTGGTGGAGATGTGAGGAACAAAAGAACTAAACTCAGACAAAAGTGTGTAGGATATATTTCGCTAGAGCTTTGAGCTCGGCATCATCAGTCGTTTTAATGAATTATCAGGTGATCATACAAGTGTTTTATAGAAGGGATAGTGTGGCGGGAGGAGGTGGATACGAGTGGTCAAGTGGATGGGTAAGCGTTAGTTGGGAGAGGTTAGTACGAGAGTACGCAGAGGGCCCACTGGTCAAAAAAAATTTTTTTTAATATTCCCTGTCACACATGAACCACTTTGTCGGCTTCCTCTCGCATGCGACTGTACGTGACTGAGAGACCCAGCCTCGACAGGCAGGCCCTGCCACACAGGTCACATATATGATCAGTCTTAAATGTGGAAATGTGTCCATGCCATCCGTCATGTGCCGAATACATAGAGGCCACTTCAAGATATTATATATATATATATATATATATATATATATATATATATATATTCGCCCTCTATTTATCTAAAGAAAAAGAAATCATCTAGAAACCGCGTGCATTAAGACCTAAGAATGTTTATTCATTTTTATTTATACAACTTTAGCGTTATAACATTCCATCGCGTGAACACGCTTTACGTTACATAAACGCTAAACAAGCCACCGTTTTTTTTTTATCTTAACATTTTGACCGTCTCGTCTGATGATTGCAAGTAAGCATGAAACTTTAGTTACGGGATATTAAATCCATAATATATAATATTTGATTGTAAAGCTGCTCTGTTGTATATATATATATATATATATATATATATATATATATATATATATAGTTGGTGGAGTGTAAAAAAATAAAAAGGAAATGAAGAAATATTTTCTCTATTCTAGTTTGTTTTCTTGGTCATTATGTAGTAGGCTATCTGATTAGACTAGACTCATTTATTGAGTTTCTGGTCGAAATAAATTTATAATACCCAAATGAAGGTTTGTTATTTTTTTTTTATTATTGAAAGTATAAATATTGCTCTGTATATAATTAATTTATTAACTATCATACATTGAGGTCTCTAAGGAAAAAAATAATTGTAAAAAGCCTTATATATATATATATATATATATATATATATATATAAGCGTGCATCAACATGTGCAAGCTTTGTGTAAATACAGGAGATATTGATGATCACAAATAGAATTATCCCAACATACCAGTCAATTGGATACTTTTATCTTTATATATATATATATATATATATATATATATATATATATGTGTGTGTGTGTGTGTGTGTGTGTGTGTGTGTGCGTGTGTGTGTGTGTTAAAGGAATGACTTACCGGTAAAAATATTGTGTTGGTCTCAATATTTGGTTGGTCTCAGTGTTACTCGGTTAAGTCAGCGTTATAAGAAATATAAAGTGCTCAATACGTAAGTAGAGCGGATTTATTATTATAGTGTGTACAGAAATAACCTACTCGAGTTTCACCATGAGTATATTTGAAGATCTGAAGATCCTTATGGTGAAACTCGAGTAGGTTATTTCTGTACACCCTATAATAATAATAATAATATATATATATATATATATATATATATATATATATATATATGACAGGGATGCTACCAAAAAAATTTTACCATCATTCAGACAAATATGTGAATTATTATTTACATACAATTCTATATACTAGTATTATCTGCGTTATTCGGGCTATTGTCCCCATCTTTATTGTTATTTGTACAACGTTTCGGTCGATATGCCCTCCGGCCTTCTTCAGGTATTACGACAAGAAAGTTCTCGAGTTCGAAAAGAACGTTCCCGAGTCCGAAAAGAAGGTTTCCGTGTCCGAGAAGGTTCCCAGTCCGACAAGAAATACCTGAAGAAGGCCGGAGGGCATATCGGCCGAAACGTTGTACAAATAACAATGAAGATGGGGACAATAGTCCGAATAATGCAGATAATACTAATCATCAAGCCTCATCTCAAACATTCTGAGAAATTCTACATACTTCCCAGTGTTCAAGCCCCTTCTGATCAATCAGCTGGTCACGTCAATCCCTAGCACCAATATGATTTTCCCGAGCCGATTGCTCTTATGGCACCCCAACCCTTTTTTAGCATATATGTGCTAGAAGGCCGTGTCTGAGGATCTTAGTGTCCTGGGTATGACTTTAAACTGTATCTAATGGTGAAGTTTCAGCTTTGTTGCTCTGGTGAGTGTGGAGTACCCCTTCATTCCCATTACTCACAGGTCCACCCTGAGCCGGAGTGGTAGTATCTGTTAGGGTCCCATCTATTGGTTAAATAGGATATAACATGAGATAAAAGATGTGTTTTACAAAAAATTGAGTTTTAAAAAAGATTTGTATGCCCATCATCCATCTATCTATCTATACATATATAAAAGGCAGTTGTGTGTATATGTATGCCCGGGGGAAACTTCGAAAATAAAACAATTAACAACAAAGTAAATATATATGCACATTAAATATCACCAGGGCTTGGTTTTTGAGCAAAAATAATGAAGATTTGAGTTATATTTGGGAAGATATTTAAAAATTAAAATCTGAAAAGTAACAGAAGAGAAAGTCATTTGCATGTTATTTTGTTTATTTATTTATTTATTTTATTTTATTTGCTTTGAAATATAATATTGAGTGATTGAATTAATTGTATCATTTATATATTATTTTTTTTTTAAATTGTAAATCATTGAATGGAAATTTCTTACTATATTGTTATATATTTCCGTGGGTATTTTTATGGGGCAACCAGCGAGGATCTCACTTGCGATAAGTAATAATGGATCTGCGAGACTAACTTTTTTAAAATTCACCCTCTACCCAGGCGACGCCGGGTAGCCACTTTTAGTGAATGAATAAAACAAAACGTCTTCGACATGATAATAAAAACCAACAAGAGTTGACATGCCGTAAAATCCCACCAACCAACCAACCAACCTGTATTTATCAGAGTGCAGGTGTATGCGTGTGTGCCAGTGTCTACGTGCGTGTGCGTCAAGGAAACGGACCCGTGTGAAATGTGGCTGTTTCAAGAAACTTACGACGAACAAGTGCTTCAAGAAACTCTCTCTCTCTCTCTTCTCTCTCTCTCTCTCTCTCTCTCTTCTCTCTCTCTCTCTCTCTCTCTTTTTGTTTTTATATTATTTTCTTTTTTTTTTTGCATATTTTTGCTTTTTTTTTCATTTAGAACAGGGCTAAGAGAGATATGAACATGAAAGAAATGAACAAATGAACTCTCTCTCTCTCTCTCTCTCTCTCTCTCTCTCTCTCTCTCTCTCTCTCTCTCTCTCTCTCCTCTCTCTCCTTTTTTTTTTAATAAAGTGACCTATTAGATAATAACAAAAATAATTATTCGAGTCAAGTTTAGACAGTCCAGACAGAGGCAGTGTAGGGGGTCTGTGAGGTTCCCATGGGAGGAGCCCATGCCCAGGTCATAACCAGCAGATAAATGGTGCGAAAATTATTATTATTATTATTATTA
>CM042166.1:46815548-46820548 GCA_023376005.1 Doryteuthis pealeii | reverse complement strand
TCACTAAAATTATTCCTACAGTTTTCAGGAAAAAATTACGTCACGCAGTTTAAATGGGGACGCTGACGATACTCAGCGCTTTAAAGCATTCTTTTTCACATATTTGAATAAAAACGAAACCCGCCACATACTAAAAGCAGAGGCTCGCTGACCTTTGTTCACTAATAATTTCTTTTTCTTTAAACAAACGAAAGCCCCGAGGAAAATTTGTTAAACAAACCGAAACACTGCAGCGTCGGCTTATTAAATATCACTCGTCAATGAGACTTGTGTTTTGTCATCTTTTATAAAATTACACATGCACACGCACACGCGCACACGCACACACACACACATATATATATATATAAATGTGTGTGTGTGTGTGTGTGCGTGTGTGTGTGTGTGTGTGCGTGTGTGTGTGTGTGTGTGTGTGGTTAATTAACCTCTGAAGATCTGAAACACGAGTTGCTAATATAAAATATAATTTTTTAAAGCATAATCCCTTTTGCGGACCTTCTTTTTTTTTATAAAATATTCAATTTTTTCCTGTTGTACTCATAACAAAAATTATATATATATATATATATATATATATATATATATATATATTATATGATATAGGTTGTCTAAAAGTAATGGGACATTCCAACACAGCCCTGTTAATTCTGCCCCACCTGGTATATATCTTATTTCATCCCAACACCATTGTTCTATACGACTGGAAGCGGACCCTCTCTATGTTCTTTAAGAAATGGAGAGTAAGATAGGCATATATATATATATATATATATATATATATATATATATATATATATACCAAACTTATTGGTAAACCCTTGCGGTAAGAAAAAAAAACGCCAAATAGTTTGGTTGTAAAAATATACTACCAAACATTACCTGTGGAAAAGAATAACAAAAGAAAGGACCAAGAGGGTTGTACCAACCGAAAATAATTGATTAATACTATAATACTTGGCCAAAAGAAAAAAAAATGTATATATATATATATATATATTATATATATATATATATAAACCGCTAGGATTATCTAAAGCTAGAAAATAAAAAGTGCTCAATACCTAAGTAGAGCAAATAATAAAGTTAATCCTAATGAGTCAGATATACCTGCCAATAGTTTCGCTAAGTAGCTCATCAGGGCAAGAATCTGAGTCAGATTCTTGCCTTGATGAGCTACTAAGCGAAACTGTTTGTATATATATATATATATATATATATATATATATATGAAGAAAAAAGATTATGAAAATCCGACAAAAGTAACGAATATAAAGGACAGGTGAATAACACGCACAAACAATCGATTCAATTAAATATTTCGACTCTATTAGTTTAGAGACCTTTGTTTGTGTGTGTGCGTGCGTGTGTGTGTGTGTGTGTGTGTAATATATAGAAGCTTAAAAAGAGGTCCATAACTTTATATATTGTACAGGATCTCAAATTTCAGATTTCAAATTTACGTGTGGTGTGCCCTTGTGTAAAGTTGTGGACCTTTACAATTTTTAAAGATTTTAAATCGGTTTTGCTCAAAACGGCATTGGACAAAAGCGGTTATAAACAGTTATTAATATATATATATATATATATATATATATATATATATATATATATATATATATATATAGTGACCAAAAGAAAAACACCGGGGAAGTTTTCTAAGTTGTTTATGTAAAAAGTGCTCAATACATTAAGTAAATAATTCTGACTCAGAATTATCCTGAAAAACCATTCGGGTGAAACCTAAGTAGATAGTATCTGACTGATGTAGGTCCTTATATATATTTTTATATATATATATATATATATATATATATATATATTACCATGAAGCAAATTTAAAGGTTTTTTTTCCATTTATTCACTATATTGCTCTGTCCGTCCACTCACTAACACTAGGCACATCGAGCTCTCACGACGGTTTACCTGTATCACTACGGTAAACTACACATGGAATGATCCTCATTACCATATATATATATATATATATATATATATATATATATATATATATATATATAATATAGTTTAAAAATTAATGGTAAAATGAATGAATGGACGAAATAAAAATGAAGGAAATGAGGGGGATAAATGAAAAATCCTTTCCAACGGTCCCTTCTCAAAAGTATTAAAACACTTTTTGTGAGTGGGGTCCCCGATAGAATGTTTTACTCATCTATTATTAGACTCCTTTGAAGCATCAAGTTAATATAATATAATATAATATATATATATATATATATATATATATATATTATATATATATATATATATATATATATCATTTAATTATAGTTTACATACATTTAAATCTGTTTTACCAATGGTTTCGGAGCCTCACCTTTAGGTGATTGGTCGTCATCAGAAACGTTCACTTTTAACGTTTTGTAGAAAAAGTGAACGTTTCTGATGACGACCAATCACCTAAAGGTGAGGCTCCGAAACCATTGGTAAAACAGATTCTTAAATGTATCGTAAACTATAATTAAATAAATACAGTTCTTACAGAAGTAATTGCGCACTTTATTATCATTTCTCCAATACTAACAAGGAATTAACTATATATATATATATATATATATATATATATATATTACTTTTAAATATTTTTTTTTAACTTCTAAACTCTACCGGTATGGAAAAAAACCCGGTAATTCAGTTTCTCAAAATTAAAAAATTTTCAAAATTTCTGGGGAAAAATTTTAAAAGAAATAAGACCGGCACATCTGTACTTTCTGAAAATGATCATCAGTATTGTATGTAGTGGCCAAAAGAAGTTTTATATGTAAAAATTGCTCAATACATTAAGTTTTGAGTCAGAATTATTCTGAAGAACCATTCGGGTAAAACCTTGGTAGAGAGTGTCTGATTCATGCATATAGGTCCTATATATATATATATATATATATATATATATATATATTGTATCTGTGTGTGTCTGCATGTGTGTGATTGTTTTACATATCGAACTGTAATGTGATAATCGAAAAAGATCAATAATAATGTTGGTTCATATATTATTCTATCCATCTATCTATCTAATTCTGTCATCTATCTATGTATTATGGTCATGTTACGCTGAAAGCACCGGTTCCCGCTAGATTACCGAACTTAATCTGCTATGAGCCGGTTCGATACTTAATTGAGAGAATACTTAAGCAACAGCAGGTATCGTAAGCAGCCCGAGTCTTTTCTTTGTAAAAAATGATCAGATTCAGCATTAAAAGGGTTGATATGAATATCTATCTATCTATCTATCTATCTATCTATCTATCAGATTCCTCATAAACGGGTTGATATGCATACATTAAAAGGGTTGATATGAATAACTATCTCTCTATCTATCTATCTATCTATCTATTCATCTACCTAACTCGCATTAAAGGGTTGATAAGTATCTCTATCTATCCATAAAAGTGTTGATGTGAATAACCATCTATCTATCTATCCTCTATTTATCTATCCATCTACCTATAAATTTATGAATAACCATCTATCTATATATCTATCTATCTATCCATCTACCTATCAGACTCGGCATTAAAAGGGTTGATATAAATAACCATCTATCTATCTATTTATCTATTTATCTATCTATCTATCTATCAGATTCCTCATTAAAAGTGTTGATAGGAATAACCATCTATCTATCTATCTATCCGTTTATCTATCTATCCATCTGCCTTCAGATTCGGCATTAAAAAAAATTGATATGAATAACCATCTCTCTATCTATCCATTTATCTATTTATTTATCTACCTATCAGACGGTAAAAGGGTTGATATGAATAACCATCTATCTATCTATCCGTTTATCTATCTATCCATCTACCTATCATATTCGGCATTAAAAGGGTTGATATGAATAACCATCTCTCTATCTATCCATTTATCTATCTATCCATCTACCTATCAGATTCGGCATTAAAAGGGTTGATATGAATAACCATCTCTCTATCTATCCATTTATCTATCTATCTATCTATCAGATTCCTCATTAAAGTTGATATAAATAACTATCTCTATCTATCTCTCTATCTATCTATCTATTAGATTCGGCATTAAAAGGGTTGATAGGAATAACCATCTATCTATCTATCTATCTATTCATCTACCTATCAGATTCGGCATTAAAAGGGTTGATATGAATAACTATCTCTCTATCTATCCATTTATCTATCTATCCATCTACTTATCAGATTCGGCATTAAAAGGGTTGATATGAACAACCATCTATCTATCTATCCGTTTATCTATCTATCTATCCATCTACCTATCACATTCGGCATTAAAAGGGTTGATATGAATAACTATCTGTCCATGAATAAATCTATCTATCTATCTATCTATCTATCTATCTATCTATCAGACTCGGCATTAAAAGGGTTTATATGAATAACCATCTATCTATCTATCCATTTATCTATCTATCTATCTATCTATCCATCTACCTATCTATCCATGGAAGTGAGATGAGGAAATTAATCCGACAGTATGTGGAGAAAATTTAGAAGGATTGCGTTGAATTAGAAAAAATGTTTCTAATTCAACGCATGCAAAACGTCCTTCATCTTCTATCCACATAAATCCTTGTTTTTCTTCTCATTTTCACAGTCCTGAAGAAGGTTTCCACTGTAAAACCAAAATACTCGAATACCGACAATAAATTTTCCATCCATCATAACATCCTGTGTTTGTTTTCTAAACTATCTATCCATCTATCTATTTTTATTATTTATATTATAAATATCTGTGCACCTCATGTGGTGTAATGGTTAGCAAGCTAGATTCGCAAACCATTGTTAGTGAGTTCGATTCTCACTAGGCGCCCCATACCCCGGCCTTGTGCCACATCTAAGCTAAGCTTAGTAAATAAGTATATTATTAACATCTATTTATATTTATCTCCGTCTATTCATATCTATCTATCTATCTATCATCTCAGTCTAGTAATATCTATATATTAATCTAAGTCTGTTCATATATCTATCTATCTATCTATC
>CM042166.1:46805548-46808048 GCA_023376005.1 Doryteuthis pealeii | reverse complement strand
TCCCCAAAAATTGTCGGCCTTCGTCATTTCAAACACATTGTTTGACCACTTCATATATATATATATATATATATATATATATATATAGAGAGAGAGAGAGAGAGAGAGGGAGAGAAAGAACAGCTATACGGCCACCTGTCCCTATAATACAAACCATCCGAGTAAGACGAACAAGACATGTCGGACACTGCTGGAGAAGTAAGGATGAATTCATAAGCGACGTCCTTCTATGGAAACCAGGACATGGGCATGCTAGTGCGGGTCATCCAGCAAAGACAAACATAGACCAGCTCTGTGTGGATTGTGCATGCTGTGCGGAGGACCTGGTGAGTCATCTGAGAAAACACGAGGATACAGAGTTAAATGCTACTGGCACTCAACTATGGAAAAAAGAAAAGAACAGGATATGGTCTTACTTGTGAATGAGTTGACTGCCAGTAACTGTATATAATATATATATATATATATATATATATATATGTGTGTGTGTGTGTGTGGTGTGTGTGTGTGTGTGTGTGTGTAAAATGAAAATGTAAGTGAATCCGACGGTATGTTGAAAAAAAAAATAAAGGAAAGAAAGTATAGAATGGATAAAATAGGATATTTTAATCAATTTTACTTACACGTGTTTCGGTCAGGAGTTTATCCATGTGTAAATTATTCAAAAAGTTATCTTTTCGAACATTTCAAAAATTCTCCGCTTTCGAACGAATTTCATTTTTAAAAATAAGGATTTACTCTGAGGAAAGTCGAATCTTCTTTGTGCGGAACATTTCTACATTTTTTCTATTATTATTATTTCATTTCATTTGGTTATTTAAAAATAATAATAGTTTGAATAATGTACACATGGATAAACTCCTGACCGAAACACGTGTAAGTAAAATTGATTAAGATATCCTATTTATCCATTCTATACTTTCTTTCCTTTATTTCTTTTTTCAACACACACACACACATATATATATATATATATATATATATGTGTGTGTGTGTGTGTGTGTGTGTGTGTGTGTAAATCCCCTTCAAGCTATGATAGAATCTCGGTCGTTTCATTGAGTGGAGCCACGCACGAATCGAGACTGATGCGTTGCGGCTGCAACAAATGCTTAGCTCCGTCGGCATTCAGCTTGAGTGAATGATATGGGTAATCCCAAAAGTAAGGTCTCCAAAGTGCTGGGGACGCAGGAAACTGTTCGTGCGGCTTCTGGCAACACTGTTGTGTTGTTTTATTGTGCATGCGCCTACACCTGCCCCTAAGCGCACCTCGCTGACACGCTCAGTCTTGTCTTGGCAGCCGTTTCTGATAGGGCTCCCGGTTGATGCTACCGCCATAGTGTGAAGTATGCGCAGTTATTCGGTTTTTGAAGGCAAAAGGCATTAAACCGATTGAAATTCATAGTCAGTTAACGTAAGTGTATGGCGAGTCGTTCATGGGTGTCAAAAACGTCCGCAAGTGATGTAAGGAGTTTGCAACAACGTGGGCATACAAAAACTGTCCCAGATCTTGTGCAATAAACCCTGTTCTCGTTCCTAGTAGATAAAGAGGAGGTACTGTCAGTGGGGAAGGCCCCCTGGAACCAAGCAACTGGCGTTACCTCACCCACCTGGCGCGAACGCCGAGCGAGTCGCTGTGTGAAGACCGGTAAATATTCACACGCCTAATATATAAGATTATTATCATAGCGATACCTATGTATATTAGCATGTTTTCGTATGTGACAGTATATGTTTATTTGTAAGTAGGTTGGTAGTTATGTATGGGGTGGGGGGTCATGACGAAATCTAAACCTAAAGTTGTCACTTACCCTCAAACTAACACCCACGGAGACGTTTATTTACGCCCCACCCCCCACTGACAGTGGAGTAAAAATAGTGCGTTCCTTCTCGAGAAATAACAAAGCCCAAAGAGTCATTTTCCCAAGGAAGTACTTGTACATACTGAAGTGTTTAGGGCATCCCATCATTATACGATGACACGAACACTTTATTGCTTTCTCGAGTGTACCTACACTAATGGCAGATTGATAGATAAGGAGGTCTTTCATTATGTATGTATCCCCAACAGAAGGGTAAGAACCACCCCTCCCACCACAAAAAGGGTGGGGGTCCTGGCTATGACACTAAACTGCATTTGATAATAATTGGTTCGGTTTGGTTTGGTTTTGGATTTTACGGCATGTCAACCCTTGTTGGGTTATTTTATGCCGACGGTGCTTTTTGTAAGGTGTCATGGTTTGGTTTGTTTGGTTTATTGGAATTTACGGCATGTCAACCCTTGTTTGGGTTATTTTAGGCCGAAGGTGCTTTTTGTAAGGTGTCATGGTTTGTTTTGTTTGGTTTATTGGAATTTACGGCATGTCAACCCTTGTTGGGTTATTTTATGCCGAAGGTGCTTTTTGTAAGGTGTCATGGTTTGGTTTTGTTTGGCTTATTGGATTTTACGGTATATCAACCCTTGTTGGGTTATTTTAGGCCGAAGGTGTTTTATTTTAGTTCT
>CM042166.1:46783048-46798048 GCA_023376005.1 Doryteuthis pealeii | reverse complement strand
AGATCTGTCAGCAAACTAATAACATCTTTCGTTTTTTTTAAAATGTTCTATTCATTCTGTCGGATTCACTTCTATTTACTTCACACTTCGTTATATGAAACATGCGGGACCCTAATACTCCGGATCAGAGTAGACCTGGGGTAATGCCAATGAAGAGGTGTCTTTAAACTTTTCAGAGTTTCAGGAGCTTCACCCCCAGATGTAGTTTAGTCTCATACCCAGGACACCCTTTTTTCAGAAGATGCAGTTGGTATGTTCGCCCTGATACAATTTTAGTGGCCATCCTTTAGGCTTTAAGCAAGAACGCTTGTCCAGCAGAAATCCTTGGCAAAGAATCCTTTGGTTGTTCCTTGGTGCTCCTCAGCATTGCAAGTCCTTCGTTAATGATTGCAAATGGACGGCTCTCAGTATCAGTGATTAAGTAGTGTGGGATTTAAATAAAATTAAATTAAATCAAAATTAAATAAATAAATAAAAAGTTCTGACCGTCTGGACTCTAGCGTCCCGAGTTAACGGTCTGATCAATAAAGTCTCCATCTATACTTCGAAACAGTTGTGTCTTTTTATTTCTCTTCATCTTCTCATTTCATATTACCTATAGTAGTCAACCAGCCACACATTCGGGCTGTTGATTGGCTGAGGTTTAAACCACGTGACCTCGCTTAGTCTATAAATTTAAGTGGTGTATTGTAGCACACCTTATATTTTTTTTAAAAAAAAAAATTCCAACAGACCCATATACTACCACTACGTCAGGGTAGACCTGGAAGTAATATGAAGGCGGATTCAACACTCCCCAGAGCTACAAAACTGGACCCTCTCACCACCGGACGATTTTATAACCAGGACACCCCTTTTGTGGTTGCCTTACCCCTTCTGCAGGGAATGCAGTCAGCCTCGCCGAAAGAGCAATTCTCGCTGGCATTGTGAGTTCGATTCGCATAGAAGAATTTTCAAGACTAATGTCATTGGGAAAAGTATGAATACCCTCATCACCCCAGCTATGGGTTAAATAGTACAAATACTATTATTCTACAAGAATGGCTTTGGCATTAAATAACCCACAAAAATTTAAAAGGACGCAGTAAAATCGTACCCATGCGTCCCAGTGTTTTTCTTTTTTTCTTTCCTCACCATTTCAAGCTAACTGTAAATACATTTCAATAGTTTCTTAGAAACAAATTACATAGAATAGGTTACAAGGTAGAAGTTAGACGCTTTAGTTGGGTCCCATCATGTTTCCCAGGGACTCATTCAAAGCAAATATGTGTGTCCCAGGACGCGTAAAATCAATCAGCATCACTGACCAGGGATTTATTGTTTGTCTTTTTGTTTCTTTTTTTTGTTTCTTTTTTTTTTACAAATACCCCCCCCCGATCAAGTTGACGCTGGGTAGCCGCTTCTAGTGTAAAATAGAAGATTAACCGGCGCCATTTGCCGTCGATCCACCAAATAGTTACACCGCCCCACCTCCATCAAAATTCCAGCATTATGAGAAATCACATCGCTGTGTGGATTATCCCACGAAGACGTTGCAGTCGTCGGGAAAGGTGAGAGCATTTGTGACACACACACACACACACACACACACACACATATATATATATAATATATATATATATATATATCATCATCATCATCATCATGTCGCGCTGTTAGCACGGATATCCAATGACAATCTCTCTCCATCCGTCCCTATTGCTCATCATTCTCGGGAGGTCCTCCATGCAACATCCTGTATCCACAGAGAGCTAGTCGATGTATGTCTTTGTTGGTCGGCCCACACTGGCACGGAGGACGTCGCTTATGAGTTCTTCCTTGCTTCTCCAGCAGTGTCCCGCGTGTCTTGTCCGTCTTACTCGGATGGTTTCGGTGATATGTGGCAGGTGGCCGTATAGTTGTTTTTTGTGGGGTGTTGTTTCCACGTTTTCTTCAGGATCACACGCATCATTCTTGTGCAGCTAAGAGGATATATATATATATATATATATATATATATATATATATATATATGTATCCATATATATTAGGTTAGTGTTATATATGTTAGTTTAAATATATATAAGATTTTACATATATACATATAGGAGAAAGTATGTATCCATATATATTAGGTTAGTGTTGTATATATGTTAGTTTAAATATATATAAGATTTTACATATATACATATAGGAGAAATGTGAGGAGGTATATATATATATATATATATATATATATATATATATATATATATGTATGTATATATATATATTTGTGTGTGTGTGTGTGCATAAATATATATGTATGATGAGATTTGATAATTTGCTTTAGAAGCATTGTTGAGTAAAGTATATTATTATTTATATTTTTTGCCTGAAGGCAATTACAATGCGTATATCGTATAAAATTCGATAATTATTGAAAATAATCATGACAAGCAAACTCGACAAATAACGCACGCCGTTATTTATTAAGTCTCATCAGCGATGTATACTTACGATTTCCCTCCGACAGAAATCGAAACCGGGAACCCAGCACGCAGAATATATATGTATGTATATGTATTACCTACATATATATATATATATGTCTGTGTGTGTCTGTGTGTGTGTGTGTGTGTGTGTAGGGGCCGTCTACAGCAGTGTACAAGCGCGGTAACCCGAAGTCGAACTTTTTTCAACTTTATTCTTCCGATGCTTGCATCTTTGAGGAATGAGAAAAGTTTCAGTAATCTACAATTCTATTTCTCAAATTTAATCTACATTTTCTCATCAGTTCCCCAATGATACTCGCATCGGGGGAAAAACAAGGTCCAAAAACGTTCAGATTTGAGTTACCCTTTACGACGCTTTTAACCATGATCCAATAACGAATATGGCGTGAGAAATTGTGATACTTATGCGTCTTATTGCTTATACGTACTCGGTTACTATCTGTTTGCCCAACCGCTCAGTCCGCCCCGACAACAGTGGTTTGAGAAATTACTTTCTCTCAAGAGTAAAGTTCTCATAGATAATTCTAGAAAAATAATTTCTCTGGGTTTCTCCTCATTTAACTTTGATGATAAAGATGATAAAACTGTATTAATGGATTCCATCTGTGTTGACAGAAAAATTAGAATTTGAATCGTTTTGAAGTAATATATATATATATATATATATATATATATATGTGTGTGTGTGTGTGGTGTGTGTGTGTGTGTGAATATATAAATATATATATATGCATACATACATACATACATATATATATATATATATATATATATATACTGGGTTTGTCTATGTTACTATAATTATCATTATGTTTGCATATATATCTATGTGTGTGTGTGTGTGTGTGTGTGTGTGTGTGTGTGTGTTTATGTATGTGTGCTCTTATATGTGTGTGTGTGTTTGTGTGTGAATACTTACATAAATATTTCCGTATAAACGGATATATATACCTAATATATTATTATACTAAAGCTGAGCGAATCAACATTTTGTCTCCTAAATGCTTTTTTACTGCTTAGTTTAATGACACGAAAATTATACTAAATTAATCCTTACTTTTAGGATTCAGTTATGTTGGGGAAAAATTGCATTTTAATTGGTTGTAATTAGTCGTAGGATCCTCGTTGGATGCCCTATTAAAATCCCCATGTAAAAGACCTTGTTTCGATCCGGACACTCTTAAAAGAAAAATTAATGTCTCCTATTTAAAATATGAAATGTAAAAAAAAAATCCATTTTGTTATCATTTAACTTTTATTTTTTTAATCATATTCACGAATATAAATCAAATCTTCATTATTCTTGTTCCAAAAGCAAGATCTGGTGATAGTGAATGTCTATATATATATCTACTTGTCATTAATTATTTTATTTTCATAGTTTCCTCCGGACATAGCAATAGCATAATCTTTACAGATCATTGCCGTCCCTCACAATCCTATAACCCCACCACCAGAACCTTTCCTCTCATGATCCCTCAAATGACCTGCTGCAGATCCACAAAGTTTGATGCATATATGACATAGGAAGGACGTCCTTCCTGTTGTATCAGATGGATCAGATGATAACATTTTATGCTTATGCACGACCATATGTCTCTTAAGACCAGAAGCTGACTTACAGACTTTGTTACAGATTGCACAAGACACATTGTTTGTTCCTGGAGTTTGCATGAATTGTCCCTGATGAGATTTCCGATGATTGACATATCCAACCTTAGAAAGGACATATACACACACATACATACACACGAACTGCCCTTTATATATGTATAGATAGATAGGATCGATTTATACATGAGTACATAGCCGGGTTAGCTCAGTCGGTAGAGCGTTCGGCTAGAAACCACAAGGTTCCTAGATCGATATCGGCCCTCGCCAAATCAGCGTATGAGTAGCACAGGGATCTGTGTGGTAAAGTGAGGAGCAGATGGTAGGTGTGGCGCTTCACCTCAGACGCCCAAACTTTATATGTGTATAGATAGATGGGATCGATTTATACACGAGTACATAGCCGGGTTAGCTCAGTCGTTAAAGCGTTCGGCTAGAAAACCACAAGGTTCCTGGTTCGATATCGGCCCTCGCCAACTCAGCGCATAAGTAGCACAGGGATCTGTACGGTAAAGTAAGGAGCTGATGGTATGTGTGGCGCTCCACCTCAGACGCCAAAAAACAATCTGCTTGGTCTAGCACTAGTGAAAAGGGGATAGACTTCCTCGCTGATTGGCTGATACCGGTTTTAGGCCACCCCGACGATTTTACTTACATAGGGTTTATCCTCGTTTCTTGACAGCCATTAGACACACCTCCTAGTGTTACTCGTAGACTGATAGGTACGAACCGGCATCACGTGCTGCTTAAGTAGGGATTGACTCGGGTTAGGGCGGAGGGCGGTCTAAAGCATTCCTGGGGTTAACTACTTGTTTATTGAAGAAAATACGTATGTTACCTGTTCAATGTCGATACTCCCCCACCAACCACCCCACCCCCTGCTCACAACTAACATCCTTCTACACCCAAACCCAAACCCACCCTCGCCTCTGCCCTTTCCCTCTCTCTCTCCAAGACTTACCTCTCGACAGCTTATTTACCAGTCGATGTCGGCCTGTCTGGTATGATATCATTTAACGGGTGAAATAAAGCCTTGAATTTTGGGGGTTTTTTTGTTGTTTCTTTTTGTTTTTTGGTGTGTGTGTATTTGTGAGGGGGGGTGATGTACAAGCGGTAATTACCTTATACAGATAGACTGGATTTGTTTCTTTTTTTTTGTTTGTTTTTTTCCTCCAACTTAAAATCTCTAACAAGAAACAAAATGGTCCTCATAACTATTGTTTTGACTTTTCATTTCGTCCCCTCATACATATGCTACTGGGCCAAACTAACGATAACAAGGAACGGTGCTAATCGAAGATAAATCATAAGTTCTTGATGAAATTCCCGCCATGTTCCTTTTGCTTCAGGGAAGTTAAACAAACCAATTGCTCTATTTGGTCCAAAAAAAAAAAAAAACAACGGCTGACTTCTGATTTAGGTCGGAAAATTAAAACGGAAAGTTTTTTGGTGGTACCCAATGATAGTTTAACTACAGTCTATGAATTAACATTTTGCGAATTGGGTTACGGTTTTAGGGGATTAAGGTTGTTTTTAATTACGTATTGCTTAAAAAAATAAACAACAAAAACCCCAAATTACTATACATTTAATTAACCATTGAAATTAATCATTGAATCTATTATTAAGAAAGTTGTTTGTGTTAGTATTGCAAGGTATAATTTCAATTAAACTTAGTTTAAAAAATATTTTTCAACATTAAATGTATAGTAATTTGTGTTTTTTTAAGCAATACTTAATTAAAAACAGCCTTAATCCCCTAAAACCGTAACCCAATTCGCAAAATGTTAATTCATAGACTGTAGTTAAACTGTCATTGGGTACCACCAAAAAACTTTCCGTTTTAATTTTCCGACCTAAATCAGAAGTCAGCCAACAAAACATTGATTGGCCGAATCCCAGATCAAATATTTAAAATGTTTCCATAAATCCAAATGCAAAATGTATCTAGGTGGATCTGGTCGAGGTTAAAAAGTATTCAGCACGAATAATACGCGCACGGAATCATCATTCCAGTGTTGTTACGTAATATCTGCAAGCGCGTAATCACGTCAACGGCCGAAAGCAGACGCGTTTTTAAATAACAAACTGCACTGATAACAAAACTCCTGAGATGGACGGATCTTATAATTTCTTCTCTGCATTATTTTTTTTATTATTATTACCCTGTCCGGGGGCAAAAGCTGTTTGGTAGCGCTGGGAGTGTCAGTCCCGCCTTAAGCTACCGAAACTGTATTATCACTCCTAGTTGGCGGCTGATGAGTGCAGGGTATCGCACGTGCTATCAAACGTTGTATGACGAAAATTCAGTTTTTTTTTTTTTTTTGTACCATATTTATTATTTTTCACTCTAGTATCATTTTTTTTAGGTGGAGCATATTTGGCCATTATTATTATTACTAGCAAATATATGCACCCTCCGGTGCAAGTATTTAAGTTTTAATGTAATGAAATATCGTATTAAATTAGAAACGCTAATGAAACTAAATAAGAATACAGATAAAAAGATTTGAAACAGAGGAGGGTATAATCGAAAAATAGAACAACTGAAACTTACTCTCATCTTTCATTGTTATTTTTTCTAATTTAAGTATTTAGTTAAAATACGAAGTAAAGAATAAAATGACACTTATCTTTTCTTGTTAATGGATTTCATTTAAGATTAATTGAAGAGATTTTTGCTTATATTCATTAAAATAAAATCAAACAGTTAGAAATTAATAATACTAAGCACATATTTATTAAAATCACATTTTTAATATCAATATGCAAATTAGCCTTTCCGTTCACACTGTAAACCGCTATTTTGTTGTATATATAAATATAATTGCATGTTATTATTATGTAGATATGGTTAACAGTATAAATAATGTAAAACAATTTTATCAATAATTGAGGTTAGAATAAAAATAAAATCATGGAGAATGTGATGTAAATAACTAAGGGAATTGTGACTTGAGTAGTGATTTAGTTTCGGTTACAGACAGAAAAACACACAATCTCCATTATAATAAGATTATCATTTAAAAATTTTCTGGATTGCTATTGATAAATCCATTACAAATGTTTTTCTTGAGTTATTGAGTTTATTAGATTGAAAGATTTTTAAAGTATTGAGGGTGACAAAAGAACCCGTGAAAATTGCTCACAATAATGGCCGGCCTGTCTAAACATGTTTAGTGGTTTAGTTCGATAACCCCGAGGTCGATGGGATGCCACGCTGAATTTTCAAGCTCAGCGGTAATATCAGAAGGGCATAGGAAGACGGCTGAACCTATCGCTTTTCCAATTACATGTGACAGATAGCATTGGGTTACATAGTACCAGCAACAGGTTAGAATCAGAAACTTGATTAGAAACAGACAAATTTAAATTGCTGATTCGACGCCTTTTGCGATTTTTTTTCTCGACTTTGTCTTATATTTCATTCTTTCTTTTTTTTTTTTTCCTTTGCTTTTTTTTTTCGTTTACTTTCTTTTTTGTTTTTTTACTTTCTTTTCGTATTTTTTTTTCTTTTTCGTCTTCTTTATTATCTTTTTTCTTGATTCGTTTCCTTCCCTTTCTCTCTTTTTATTTTTTGCTCTTTCTTTTTCCTTCGTCTTTTAATTCTTCTTCTCTCCTTCTTCTTCTTCTTTTTCTTCTTCTTCTGTTTTCTCTCTCTCTCTCTCTCTCTTCTCTCTCTCTCTCTCTCTCTCTCTCTCTATTTCCCTTACACTTCTTTCTTCTCCTTCTCTTCTTTCTCCATCTCCTTTTCATTACAACCACCCTCTCTCTCTCTCTCTCTTTCTCTCTCTCTCTCTCTTCTCTCTCTCTCTTTCTCTTTATACCTTCTTCTTCTGCTCTCTCTCTCTCTCTCTTCTCTCTCTCTCTCTCTCTCTCTTATACCTTCTTCTTCTGTTCTCTCTCTCTCTCTTTTATACATTCTCTCTTCTGCTCTCTCTCTCTCTCTCTCTCTCTCTCTCTCTCTCTCTCTCTCTCTTCTCCTCTCTCTCTCTCTCTTCTTCTTCTGTTCTCTCTCTCTCTCTCTCTTTTATACATTCTTTTCTCTCTCTCTCTCTCTCTCCTCTCTCCTCTTCTCTCTCCTCTCTCTCCTCTCTCTCTTATACCTTCTTTCTTCTTTCTCTCTCTCTCTCTTTTTATACCTTTCTTTCTTCTGCTCTCTCTCTCTCTCTCTCTCTCTCTCTCTCTCTCTCTCTCTCTCTCTCTCTCTCTCTCTCTCAACATCCTTCATTCTGGTCTTTAAAAAAAAATCCATACCGCAAAGACACTACCAATAAATCATCTCGGTGAGCCACCCACCCCCACCCCCACCCCGGATATGAAAGTATTACGCACCACCACTCGCCACCCCCACTCACCCTCGCTGTCTGATGATTAACCACAATGGTGTCATTTTTAACGCCAACTTCTTCAAAAACCCCTCCGTGTCGCCATCACATATCTAAGATTTTTCAAGCATTCGCTATTCTGTACATTCACACCGTAAAGAAAAAAATGGCTTTTTGCCGAAATGTTATCAAGTGCAGCGAATAATTCATATCTTAGAATTATATCATATACTGACGTATAACCCCCTGACCTTTTGTCGCCTCTGATAACCAACCGCCCTGTCGACTGTGGCGTTAGAATACACCGACTGCACCTCTACAAAGGGGTAAGACTCCCTCAATGGGGCCACCTGTTGGCCGTGGGTGGTGACGTGATGCTTAAGGAGGGAACCCAGGTTGCTACTGTAGTGAGTGTGATCCTCACTAAGTGCTCACTGTCATGATCTAGCACCAGACTACGGTTAGTAAATGCCGAAACCCCATGGATCTTCGCCCGCTTCACGCCAAGGTCATACGGATGTGGAAGTGCGTGGTGTAATGGTTAGATTCGTAGGACCCGAGTTTATATCCTGGACGAGGCTGTTTATATTTCACATTTTACTCATCAAAAACAACGAGCAATAACGTAGGAATTGGTAGTGGGAGGTAGTAAAAATTGGTAGTGGGTGATAGTAGGAATTGGTAGGTTCGAACAATGATTAATAAAAATATCTACTGCTATCATTGTTCGAACCTACTACCAATTCCTACTACCTCCCACTACTATTTTTTACTACCCCCCCCCACTACAATTCGTAGGACCCGAGTTTATATCCTGGACGAGGCTGTTTATATTTCACATTTTACTCATCAAAAACAACGAGCAATAACGTAGGAATTGGTAGTGGGAGGTAGTAAAAATTGGTAGTGGGTGATAGTAGGAATTGGTAGTAGGTTCGAACAATGATAAAAAAAATATCTACTGCTATCATTGTTCGAACCTACTACCAATTCCTACTACCTCCACTACTATTTTTTACTACCCCCCCCCACTACCAATTCCATCCTGACGAGGCTGTTATATTTCACATTTTACTCATCAAAAACAACGAGCAATAACGTAGGAATTGGTAGTGGGAGGTAGTAAAAAATTGGTAGTGGGTGATAGTAGGAATTGGTAGTAGGTTCGAACAATGATAAAAAAAAATATCTACTGCTATCATTGTTCGAACCTACTACCAATTCCTACTACCTCCCACTACTATTTTTTACTACCCCCCCCCCACTACCAATTCCTACGTTACTGCTCGTGGTTTTTAAAAACGAGACACCTGAAACATCCCATCAGTTTCATACCTGAAGATGGCAGATGAACATGCCGAAAGAGCTCGTAATGAAACCTTTAGTGGATTGCTACACCAGTTCCATTAAAAAGATGGCCAGAAAATTAGAAAGGATCGAACAAAAACTCGTCCGACAAGAATCGTCAGTTTAACCAAACAAACACACACACACACACACACACACACCATATATAATATATATATATATATATATATATATATATAATGTCCAATTGCCGGTTCAACATTTCGGTTGCATTAGCATTCGTAATTTTTTCAAAAGTGCTCAATATATCATAAACATAATAGTTGTAGTAGAAAAGAGTTTCGTATATATAATATATATATATATATATATATATATATATATATATATATGATTTATTATGAAAATGGTGACTTACCGGTGAAAATGGTCCCAATCTTTAGTTGATGCAAGTTTCACAATGATAAGACAGCGATATAACAAATATAAAGTGCTCAATACGTGAGTAGAGCAAATTTATTATTATAATGGTACATGGTAATAACCTACTCGAGTTTCACCATAAGGATCTTCAGAATTAAATCCACTGAATTAATCAAGATATTGATTAATTACAGCCGATTGCACGTGTGTATTTTTTGGCAATTTATTAAATTTTAATTCAATTTTTTTTTTTTTGCCAAAAAATACACATGTGCAATCGGTTGTAATTAATCACTATCTTGATTAATTCAGTGGATTTAACCCTGAAGATCCTTATGGTGAAACTCTAGTAGGTTATTACTGTGTACCATTTATATATATATATATATATATATATATATATATATATATATATATAGGGATGGTATCTAGTGTTTTCGTGATAGGATTCGACCAAAATTGAGAACTCGAACGTACATGAATGTTGTCTTTATATTTTTACATGTACGGAGTATTATAAATAAATAAATAAATGAATAACCAAAAAGAATGAAACGAAAAAGTCACATCAAATATATCTGTTATGTAATAATTATCCATTTGAAAATTAGACTTGAAGAAGCAAAAGTGCCGAAATAAATTTATTACTGATGAAATAAGCTATACATGATAGTATTCACTTTTTATGGGGTAGGGAATAGGCTAGAACAGATCGACACTTCTCGTTTAGAGACTGGCGGAACACACTATTCCTACCCCCTTACCTATTCCATATAAGGAAATAACTTTGAATCCAGCCAAACACCAGAGATTCTCGATGAGGGTAAAGAAATTCTTATCTGAGCCTGATTGAATTTCAGAATTTAAGACCCGTTGTTTTCTTTTCGAAAATATTTGCCAGCACTTTTTTTTATTCGTCGAAATAAAAACATAGGGTCGGTAGACTATCGCACTGGAGGTCACCGGGTTCAAAGATTAGTTTCTCTCACTGTTTCTATTTCCAATAACAACTTTTTTTTACAGTTTTCTAGAAGAGTCCAACACATTTCCTATGCACGTAGCATTGAAATTATCATCATCATCATTCACAAGGCGTACCGCCAGCATGGATTCCCTTGAATATCTCTCACCATCTGTCCCTATGGACAAAAACAACAGAGTAAAAAAAAAAGTCTCCCGCAAATATTTTTTTAGTTTTTTTTACGTTTAATTTTTAGATTTTCGGTAGTTATTTTTCTACCAGAGTGTCCCACTTAATTTTTTTTCTTCTATTCACACCTTCGGTCTTTTGTCTTTTTATTCATAGTGTAATTGCTTTCAAAAGTATATAACCCAAAAATAAGCCCCCCCCCCTTCAAAATTAAGTGACCTGAAAAAATCAGAATATTTTTAAACAAAGTAACTGATGCTTTTTGAAATTCATTTATTGGTAAATCAACAATGAAAGTTTCATTAAAATCGGATGATTCCCTGATTTTTTGGTATTTTTTTCAATCGGGGGGGGGGGAATTTATTTTGTAAAATGCGTCTGGGAAATCCAAATTGACAGAGTCTAGCTTATACCCTTGGGGACGTTAATAAATCAACGGTTCTCCCTTCAGCTATGGGTAAATAGTAGAGTAGACTGTGATCTTTATACGTTGTAAGACAACTAGTCTTGTCATCTTGGTTGTTATAATAACAATGTTTCGACCATTGTACCTTTTAGACTTCTTCAGATATATGTTGCAGTCAGAAACAAGTGGGTTTTAAACCAAAAATGTTCATACCCTCATCTATCTTTGGAAATAGTACTTATATTATCTTCTGATGTACTCTGGCAAAGGTTGTCATATTTTTTGTTATAGTCACAACATTTCAATCATTTTACTCCGTAGACTTCTTCAGATTTCTGTTGCAGGCAGAAACCTGTGGATTTTAAACTAGAAACTGTTCATGTCTTGTATCCTAACACAGAATATTCGGTAGGAAAAATAAAACAAGACAATTAATTACTACATAACATTTAATATCTACCACATACAAGGAGGCAGAAACCTGTGGATTTTAAACTAGAAATTGTTCATGTCTTGTATCCTGACACAGAATATTCGGTAGGAAAAATAAAACAAGACAATTAATTACTACATAACATTTAATTTCTACCACATACAAGGAGGCAGAAACCTGTGGATTTTAAACTAGAAATTGTTCATGTCTTGTATCCTAACACAGAATATTCGGTAGGAAAAATAAAACAAGACAATTAATTACTACATAACATTTAACTAAGTTTCCGTCCCAAGCTACAAAGAAGTCACAATATGTTAGAGGAACATGGAGAAAAGTCTAAACAACAAAGAGTTGGAAACCATTTACTATTTCTCAGGTCTGGAAACCATATGCGTTGTGTGGAGAAACGGACGGTTATGTCCTTTCTCAAGTGAAGTTAGGTCAAATTTCCAAATTATACATCAGTGTTTCTCAACATAATCAAATTCAAAGCAATGCCCCAAAGAGGATTCAGGTCTTATTTATCAAAATGTCGTGATTCATTTTGTTATTGTTGCCTTTTATTCCTACTGATTCTAACACTTTAAACCTGCGAATGAATCATCTGCATATAAGAATTAGTGAGGTGTTAACTCAGTAGCTAACACCGCTTCTTATATTGCATTAGGTTGTCTAAAAGAGAGTAACCTTACACGGAATATACGGTAGGAAAATAAAGACAAGTCAATTAATACTACATAACATTTAATTTCTACCTCACAAAAGAGGGAACTAAATTTCCGGAGTCACAATCTGTTCGAGGGACAAAAAGAAAATTCTAAACAACAAAGAGCTGGAAACCACTTACTATTTCTCAGGAGGTCTGTAAACAAAGACAGGCACCATGTGCGTCGCTGTGGAGGCGCGAACAACTACGCCCGTTGCTTCTCATCCGTTTTAGTAAAAGAGGGTGTTTTAAGGGTTCACCTTGTCACATGAATAAAATGGACTCGAGATGTGGGAGAGTTCCTCAAATCCTGTGACAAGGGAGACCATTGCATTTTGTCTCTCACAATATCAATACATTTAGGCACCTCGTCTTCTTGGCTATTATGGCTCAAATCAGACCAATAGTGACCCATGATCTTGAGTTAAAGCAAGAGTGAATATAAATATATGTGGGTACCTTGTTAGGAAATAATGTTTAACAAGTTTGTCTTCTTGGTCACCATGATCAAAATTGTATGGCTCCCGACCCATGGCCACGTGTCTTACTAAGAATGTTTTGGAAGTTTGTTTCGTAGAGTAGAATACAACTACAAAATTTTCATTTCACAGTCAAATTTACAAGCCACTTCATCAATATATGCTCTCTCTCTCTCTCTCTCTCTCTCTCTCTCTCTCTCTCTCTCTCTCTCTCTCTGTTGATTCTCTATTTCTCTCATTGTATTGGTCGCTTCGCTCTCTCTCTCTCTCTCTCTCTCTCTCTCTCTCTCTCACTCTCTCTTCTCTCTCTCTTTCGTATGTATGTTGCATCGACTCTCTCTCTCTCTCTCTCTCTCTCTTTCTCTCTCTCTCTTTGCGTGTGTATATGTGTCTATCTGTCTGTCTGTCTGTCTCTCTCTCTGTTGATCACTCTATTTCTCTCATTGCTTTAGTCGCTTCCCCTCTCTCTCTCTCTTCTCTCTCTCTCTCTCTCTCTCTCCCTCTCTCTCTCTCTCTTTGCGTGTGTATGTGGTGTGTTGATCTCTCTCTCTATCTCTCTCTCTCACTCGCGCGCACTGCTCTCTCTCTCTCTCTCTCTCTCTCTCTCTGCATGTGTATGTGTGTTGATTCTCCCCCCTCTCTCTCTCTCCCTCTCTCCTCTCCCTCTTCTCTCTCTCTCTCCTCTCTTCTCTATTGATCACTCTATTTCTTTCATAGATTGGTCGCTTCTCCCCTCTCTCCTTCTTTGAGTGAGTGGTATGTGTGTGTGTTGATCTCTCCTCCTCTCTCTCATCTCTTCTCATCTCGTCCCTCATCTCTCTTCTCTTTGGCCCGTTGTATGTGTGTGTTTGATCCTCTCTCTCTTCTGCGTGTGTAATGTGTGTGTGTTGAATTTTTCTCTCTTCTTCTCTCTCTCACATCTTATCATCTCTTCAGTCCTCTCTCTCTCTCCTCTCTTCTATCTCCTGTTGTGTGGTGTGTGTGGTGTGTGCTGTGTCGGGAAGCGTTCCTATAACTTTTGTGAAGGGGCAACTCATTTTAATATAAATAATTTCAAGGGGTGCGTAAGGGTAAGGCTGAGCCGCCGTCACCGCAGTGAAGAACCAGATTTACACCAATCACTTGCATTGCCCTTGAAAAATTCTGAAAACGAAAAAAGAAAAAGTTGACGGTTTAGCCTGGTATCAAAAAACTCATCCCCGATACTCTGAACTTGGAGGCACAGGAAGCTGGCCACCGGCGGGGTGGTTCCCTGCGAGAAAAGACGAGGCTCCTGTGGACCTAGTGGAGTGTGTGTGTAACTGTGTTTGTGTATGTGTCGTGTTGTGTGTACTGTGTGTGTGTGGTGTGTGACGTGCAGTTAAATATGAACAATAAATTTATCTAATTGGCGTCCAGTATGTGGCGGAATTGTTCACTTGCCGTCCTAATGACGCTGTTTAGCGTCTGACATTCGGGTACTCTAACTAAATCTCTGGATCAGTACTTTAGCGCCTTCCGGCCGATAACGGACGGGAGGACATTAGAATGAGAAAGGATATTTGCACAAATAGATTATGAAGGCTCCCTCACCTTTTTCTGCTCCTGTCCCACCTCTTTCTCCCTTCTGTCATCACTTTCCTCTCCGATCTCTCTCTCTCGCTCTCTCTCCTCCTGTCGTCTGCGCCCTCTCTCTCGCT
>CM042166.1:46758048-46778048 GCA_023376005.1 Doryteuthis pealeii | reverse complement strand
AATCTTGCAAAAAGGAAATAACGAACATAAAGAGTTGTTACAAAGAAAAATAGTTAATTCAAGGATCAAATTATCCGATTGGGGAAAAATTATTCACCGTTATCTTGAAAAATAAGTAAAACAGAAAGTGTGAGGGTCCGCGCGTTTTCTATCCATACCTCCTCGCTTACCTTTTACAGTGTGTCCTTATTACCGTTTATGGAGGCGCGTGGTCTAATGGCTAGAGTCGTAGGAAATGGACTCGTCGACCCGAGTTCAATCCCTGGACGAAGCTGTTTGCATTTCAGGCGCAATATCCGTGGGAAAGGTATGAATCCAATTCTCCCTCAGCTATGGGTAAATAGAAGGGCAGACTGGCTCTTTAACCATGGCTAGGTAACCAGTCTAGGAGAAGGAAAACTCTGAATTCAGACCTGTTAAACTCCGCTTAAGAAATTGACCTTGTGCACATCCTGTTCGTGCGGAGGGGTTGGTAAATATATATTACGCTTACCGAATTCACTCGCCACCCCTCCCTCGGTCCACTGTTTACCACCAACTATTGCGTTTCGCTTCACCCCTACCACCCCCGCTTCATTCATAGGAGCCAGTGCCCGTTCTTGAGAATTCTTCACACACACCACACACACACCCCCCCGGGTCATCCATCACCCGAAGGTCATCATGACCTCCATTGACAATATCCTAACTTATGAAATCAACTTTGAATGTATATACGAGGATCGGCTGAAAAGTTCATAGGCTTACCAAGTTGTAGTCGAGTCGACTGGGTGGCCTAATGTCGGTATCAGCCAGACTGCGATGGAGTCTATTTCTTTTCAGTAGCGCTAGACCAAGGAGATTGTTTATGCGTCTGAGGTGAAGCGCTACATCTACCATCAGCTCCCTACTTTACCACACAGTTCCCTGTGCCACTCATACGCTGGGTTGGCGAGGGCCGGTATCGAACCAGGAACCTTGCGATTCCTAGCCGAGTGCCCTACCGACTGAGCTAGGTTTATTTTTCAACATAGTCTCCCATGTATTCCACAATCTTTTTCTATTGGCGTTGCAGTGCTTGGATCCCACTGGTCATCACACCCCGTTCATATATACATAAATAAATAGATAGATAGATAGATAGATAGATAAAGGCAGCGTTATACAATCGATAAACGGTCATATTCCTCTTTCCCGTTCTCTCTCTCTCTCTCTCTCTCTCTCTCTCTCTCTCTCTCTCTCTCTCTCTCTCTCTGTATATATATATATATGTGTGTGTGTGTGTGTTGGAAAAAATCTTTTTTATGCATGTAAGTCAGTAAGTAGTAAAGTGAGCGACAGCGAGGGAGTCTATCCCCTTTTCGCTAGAGCTAGACCAGAGAGATTTTTTCTGCCACATCTACCGTGAGCTCCCTACTTTACCACATATATCAGATAACCCAATCTGTGCTGCTCATCCACTAAGTTTACGGGGGCCGGTATCGAACCCGGTACCTTGCAAAGTTAGGATAGTGAAGACATAAATTCAACGGTGTTTGATAACTATCAGTTTTTTGAAAATCGCATCGGCGTGAAACTGACAGTTACCAAGCGCCGTTGACTTTATGTTTTCGCTACCTTTTATCATGCTTTATCAATGATATCGATCACTCGTATTTAAGTTTTAATGTAATGAAGTATATCAAACGAGAAAGACAAACGAAATTAATAAGAACGCATATAAAAATATTACACTTATTTCAATTATATTTTAATTCGTTTTTATATAAAATCATTCATAGAATTGATTTTAATATTTTGGAAGAATAAAACAAAAATATTAGAAATCAATCACACCAGTAAGTATTTATTAAACCCAGTTTAGTTAAAACCAGTATGCAAATTAATCACACCATATATTATATAAACCTTTATTTCTTAGTGATATATAAGACACATTGCAGGATTTTAAATGCACTAATAACATGGGTTGTTTTGAGGCAAATGTAACTTTTTCATAGAGATCGTTAATAAATAAGATTTATTCTATGTACTGATTGGTTTTAACTATAAATTGAATACTCTCTGATATACTTACGCAATTCCTGAGGGTATTGTGACGTAAGAGTGACGTAGATATACGAGGGTCGGCTGACATCACGGAGTAAGTACTATATTTAATGCGTTTGCTTCAAGTCTCTTCAGTCAGATTTTAGCCCTGAAGAGCATTAAGCGAAACTTTTAGTAGGTTCGTCTGACTCATTAGATTTATCTTTATATATATATATATATATATATATATATATATATATATAAGGACCTACATTAGTCAGACATCATGCTCTACTTAAAGTATTGAGCACTTTTTACATATACATCTTAGAAAACCACATATATATATATATATATATATATATATATTATATATATATATGCGCATGTTATTTTCCAAGTCTTATCTACAAAAAAAAATTACAAAAAAAATAACAAAAGCCACAAATACAAATGGGGCGCCCTGGGTGGTGGCCGGCTCTCCGTAGTGAACTGTTCATGTCTGAAGTCATCCTGGCGCAAGAACTATATAGTCTTCCGAGACTGCAATGTCGATATATATATATATATATATATATATATATATATATATATATATATATATATAAGGACCTACGTTAGTCAGACATCATGCTCTACTTAAAGTATTGAGCACTTTTTACATATACTTAAAATATATATATATACATATATATATATATATATATATATATATATATGCGCGTGTTATTTTCCAAGTCTTATCTACAAAAAAAAATAACAAAAGCCACAAATACAAATGCAAACAAAAAGAAATAAAAAAAACAATTTTAATAATAAATCAGTTAAGAAAAGATAAAAAAAAAAAAAAAAGAAAGAAAGACAAAGACAAAATAAACATGCTCTTAAAATGATTCATTAGGTTACCGAGTACCTCTTGAATGATAGACACACAGACAGACAAACATGAGGGTGTGTTAGGGGAGGGGGTCAGGGGAATTATACATGGTTCACACGGCGAATAAGACAGGGTAAGCAGAAAACGAAAACAACACCAAGACTAATTGTAAGAATATTGTAGTCAAACTTGGATGCATACCTACATTAGGGTAGGTCGATTTTTCACTTTTTAAAAAATATCAAATTGTCTCTCTATGCGAAAGTTATGTGTTAGTATACTGAATACTGATACCAAAAATTAGATCTTTTACTTGCACCATTGTTTGAGGAAATAGCATCAAAGATCGTCTACTAAAATGCACTAAAAATCCTCGTTTTCGCAAAATTTAGCCTTTAGAGGATTTTTAATGCATTTTAGTAGACGATCTTTCATGCTATTTTCCGAAGGGATCAACGCATTTTTTGCACCCGCCACCCATGAGTCACGGCTTGTGGGTGGTCCGACATTAATATGGCCTTGTGTGCACGTGGTAAATATTCTAGTATGTAGATATGTCCAACATATCTAACTTCGGTTTCGACCGAGGGGTCCAGTGGTTTAGGCTCGATACAAGTTAACATCGTTGATCCCGGGGGGGGCATCCTCCCAGGCAACACCTGCCCCCTCGATTTAAAGGGACAGGGCTGGGTTTATTGCCTAGTGCCTGAGGCGCCCCCTTAAGGGGGAATGCCGAAGGGATCAACGCATTTTTTGCACCCGCCACCCATGAGTTTCGTCTTGTGGATGGTCCCACATTAATAAGGCCTTGTGCCTAACCCGTATATGTAAGGTACGTGGTAAATATCTAGTATGTAGATATGGTCAGCAGTATTAATAATGTAAAACAATTTTATTAATAATCGAGTAGAAATTCGTGTAAAACTTATTTATTTTTTGTCTGGTAGTTTTTCACCGAAGTCTGAGCAACTGCAAGTCTCCTCGGGTCACACGAACTCTTCTAAGTATTTTAGCTGTTTCTTAACAATGTCGGCCTTTGTCAAGGTTGCAAATGGGTGAAAATATCTGGCGAATTGAAACTTCACAAATGAACAGATACTTATACCAAATCTCTCTCTCTCTCTCTCTCTCTCTCTCTCTCTCTCTCTCTCTCTCTCTCTCTCTCTCTCTCTCTCTCTCTCTCTCTCTCTCCCAACATATATATGTAGTATATTAAGAAAATTGAAAAAACACAGGTTTAAATAAGTTGAATGGTAAGTTTATTGGCCGACGTTACAGTGTTTCGATCTATTAATTGGATCATCTTCAGGGCATTTGTTGGTATAAGGAAGATGATAAAAAAAATTATCACAGAATTACGAGAAAAGCAAGCGATAATCCTTGTTTATCAATCTGTTTAAAATTTGAAATCTGAAGAAAGGACGCTGAAAAATGGACGGTTTGAAATGTGACGTCAAATATTCTCTTTTACGGTGTGAGTATGAGAGTGTGTGAGTGTGTGTATCGAAAAGAGGCATTGTGCATTTTAGGTGTTATATATGTGTGTGTGTGTCTTTCTTATTGTACACATATTAACATACTCTGATATATGTTTAGATAAAAGTGATTTAATCGAATGAGCTTTTCGTATGTGTACAAATCACATGTTCATTTTGTCAACAGCTGATTGGTCTCTTCGGTATGAGCGACTTCATCTCAAATCTAAGATGAAACAATAGCAATTGAGATGACCATGCGTAAAAAGCAAGATAAATGCAAGACAATGGGTTAATTTCTCCTAAAATGTATCTCTATTAATAATGGAGATTCGCTTCCGGTTTTTGTCTGTAACAAAAACTACGTCACTGCTTACGTCACACGGCCTAAAATCGTCATAGATAGAATACATTCAAAATTTGAGCATGCAAAGTTAGACAGTCCTCATTGTTTTTTTAAGTTTTAATAAATACATACCTGGTATATATCTATATCTATATATATTTTTATTTTCAATTTATATATAAAGTTATCAGAACTAAGTTTCCATTTCAATTTTTTTATTTTTTACTCCTTTAATAATTTTATTTTTTACTCCTTTAATAAATTTGATGATTTTACTTTACTTACGATACAAACTCTTGATATTAAATTTCAACTCCCATCCCCTCAGGCAATATTTATTTTACGTCGCCTAGAGGGCGTTTTTTAATTTTGCTAGTTCATATAAATGTATTTGCGGTTTGCAATACATAGGAAGAACACACCAACGATTGGATGCTCGAATTAAACAACATGTCCCTTCTAAGATTAGAAATGGAACTGCCGGTCCTAATGATGTACTGAGGAATATTTATGGTTACTCCATAGGCGAACACCTTATAAATAGCCGTAGTTGTGACAACTCATTTAGTGTTGACTGGTTCTCTGTTGAGAGCAAATCGCACTCATTTTACCATCTTAAAATTTTAGAGACGTTATATATTCTGACCAGTAAGTTTGCTCTTTGTAAACAAAGAGAGGACTTACTTGGTTTGAATATCATCAATCCGTAGTCTTCTTTTCTTCCCCTTTTAGGAGAAAAGAAAAGAAAGTTGTTCTTTTATTTTATTTTTATTTTTCTTACTCGTCCCACTTACTCGTTTTAATAGATTATCATTGATAATTAGCTCTGTTGAGCGAGGATCGAAACTAGTTAGCTTGCTACTCGGGGTGGAGGGTGCCTTTTGCCCCCCCCCTATATTGTAAAATATATACATTTTTTTAAATAATGAATCTATTAGTGGGTCTTTTTAAAGCTCTAATAAAATTTTGTACATTTAAAAAATATTACAAATATATATATATATATATATATATATATATATATATATATGTATGATGGACTCTCCCGTCGATCGACGTATGAGTGTTTATACAATGAACATCCACATAGTGATATGTTTTATAGTGGTGAAGGCTTGTGTTGGACCATCCACACTTTTTGGCACAGTCGATAGGAAAGAATTGGTGCATCAAGGGTTGCCACAAACCCAATCAACGACCGACCTCAGGAATTTTGAATTCAGAGTTATTCCTCTCCTAGACTGGTTACCTACCCAAGGCCCAGTATATATATATATATATATATTATATATATATATATATATATACATGCATACACCTATATATATATATAGACATATATAGACATGCATACACCTATATATATATATATAGAGAGAGAGAGAGAGAGAGGGGGGGGAAGATTGAATTATAGACTTTAGTTGGTTATTTACGTGCAACATGTTTTGTTCGGCAAAATATTTGGGGTAAGGGCGAAGGATTTTTAGGTTCAGAGTTGGGGGGGGGGCGTTAATGGTGACCCTCGGGAAGAATGGGGAAACCAGTAGGGAGTTGTAAATTTGGGAAATAAACTGGTAAATGGAGTGTGGGTGGGAGAGGGGACGAACAAGCGGATCAGTGCGCACTGCTCGTACGTTTGTTGTTTTGTTGTTGTTGTTGTTGTTATCGTTGTTTAAAAAAACGTGCTTCGTCATCGCCAGGGCCTGCAGGAAGAATCTGGAATCTCCAAGAAAACAGGATTCCTCAGATTTCCGTTTCTCTCGTCGGGGTCGAATCAGTTCCTAATCTTCGACCGAATCTTTTTGTTCTCTGTTTTCTGAATTTCTTTCTTTCTTTATCGTTCTTTCTTTTTCCTTTTTTTTCTTTTTTCTTTTTTTGTTCGTGTTATTTTGGCTTAGCAAATATTTCTGATGGAGCTCCCAATTGACGCTACCATCAAAGTGTGAAGTTCACACAGTTATTCAGTTTTGGAATGCAAAGCATCAAACCAATTGAAATTCATTTAACTGCTAGTTAACGGAAGTGTATGGCGAGTCGTAAACGGATGTCAAAAATGTCCACATGTGGTGTAGGGAGTTTGCAATGATAACGAAGTTCAATGCTTTCTTAATGACATGGCAGCAAAAATAATAGACTGCACCTCTGCAGAGGGATAAAATCCCCAAATAGAGCCACCTGTTGGCCGTGGATGGTGACCCGTGATGCTTAAGGACGGAATCTTGGTGTATGAGTAATCCTTGACATGCAATACTCCACCCATGTAATTATGGAACAGTCTCATTGCTGATTAACTTTGGTGATCTCGCAGGAACCATTGCTTTCAACACGACTTGACAGTAAGCCCCACTGATGGGTCGGGACACAGTTTGAGACTTCTTACTTTTGTACTCTGTGCAGAACATTCCATCTTAGATTAAACGTTTCTAGATAAGATGGAAAAAAGAGGAAAAAACTGCCAAAACGCCTACAAAAATTCATCAACCAAAATGGTGATTAAGTAGAAAAATGTACATGTTCAAATGCTATTTAACGGAAGTGTATGGCAAGTCATAAACGGATGTCAAAAATGTCCACAAATGATGACGAAGTTCAACACTTTCTTAATGACATGGCAGCAAGCTGATATTTCATGGGCCTACAAAAACTGCCAAAACGCCTACAAAAATTCATCGACAAAATGATGATTAAGTAGAAACATATAGATGTTCAAATTTTGAAATGACGTAAACTGGCAACACTGTTGTATTTGTTGTGCATACCAGGGTAATCCCAAAGGTAAGGTCTCCAAAGTGCTGAAGATACAGGGAAACTGTTTATACGGCTATTGGCAACACTGCATTACTTATAAATTTTGAATTTTGTGTGATATAATCCCCGAAGTTGCTATTCAATAGTAATGGATCTGGTAGACTAGCTTGTTAATCATTACACCAACATTGGATGCCCTTAATAGTGTATTGTAGTATTGTTATTATAAAACTCCAATAAATTCTTTTATTTGTAAGATTTTTTATTTGATAGTCAAAAGTGCATTCCAGCTATTATATAATTTATTGCTAAATGCACAGCACTAAAAGGGTTACAGGAGAACCTAACTATGAGCGTAATCCCAAAAGTAAGGTCTCCAAAGTGCTAGGGAACCAAGGGAAACTGTTTGTGCTGCTATTGGCAACACTGTTGTGTTTGTTGTGCATGTGCCTGCACCTTCCATGCTCAGTCTTGGCTTAGCAATTATTTCTGATGGAGCTCCCAAATTACACTACCATCAAGTATGAAGTTCATACAGTTATTCAGTTTTGGAATGCAAAGCATCAAACCAATTTAAATTCATTTAACTGCTACTTAATGAAAGTGTATGGTGAGTCGTCGTACATGGATGTCAAAAATGTCCACAAGTGGTGGGGGGAGGTTTGCAATGATAACGAAGTTCAACGTTTTCTCAACGACATGGAGAAAGTTGGTATTTCATAGGCCTACAAAAACTGCCTACAAACATGCAGTAGAAAAAATATACATGTTCAAATTTTGAAATGATGTAAACATCATTGACAATAAACAATAAACATTTCTGTGATTTCTAAATAGTTTGGAGACCTTGCCTTTGGGATTACTCTTATACAATGAGAGAGATAATTAAGTGGTATGCATGTGCCTGCGCCTGACTCTGTGCGCGCCTCGCTGCCACGCCTATTCTTGCCCTGATAGTCATTTCTGATGGAACCCCCAATTGACAATACCGCCAATTGTGAAGTTGGGGCAGTTATTCGGTTTTTGAACGCAAAAGGCATTAAAACGATTGAAATTCATCACCAATTAACGGAAATGTATGGCGAGTCGTGCATGGATGTGAAAAACGTCCGCGAGTAATGTAGGGAGTTTGCATAAACAACGAGGTTCAACGCTTCCTCAACAACATTGGCGACGAGTTGGTATCGCGTGGGCATACAAAAACTGCATGGTGCCAACAAATAATCTGTTGAGGGAAATGACGATTATGTAGAAAAATAGATAGATGTTTAAAGTTTAAAATTATGTAAACATTACTGAAAATAAACAATGAGCGTTTCTGTAATTTCTAAATATTTTTTAAACCTTACATTTAGGATTACACTCGTATATATATATATATATATATATATATATATATATATAATACTAATCGTATTAGTAAAGCTTTGCGGTAAGAAATAAAAACCCGGCAAATAATTTTTAGTAAAAATATACTACCAAACTTCACCTGGGTAAGTTAATGAAAAAAAAAGAAAAGACCAAGAGGGTCGCACCAACCGAAAATAATCGATTAATACTATGACACGTGACAAAAAAAAATATATATATATATATATATATATATATATATATATATATATAATATATATATAAACCGCTAGGATTGTCAAAACTAAAAATAAAAAGTGCTCCATACTTAAGCAGAGCAAATAATAAAGTTAAACCTAATGAATCAGATATACCTACTAATAGTTTCGCTTAGAAGCTCATCAGGGCAAGAATCTAAGTATATATATATATATATATATATACTAGTGCTCCATACCTAAGTAGAGCAAATAATAAAGTTAAACTTAATGAATCAGATATACCTATAATAATTTCGCTTAGAAGCTCATCAGGGAAGAATCTAAGAGTATATATATATATATATATATATATATTATAGTCACAGTGTGTTTTATAAATAAATAGATTGCAATTCCTCTTCCCCCATTTCTATGGTTATAATGCCAGAAATATGTCTGTCTGTCTGTATGTCTGCGTCTTTGTGTGTGCATATGTTGCCTGATATATATATATATATATATATATATATATATATATATATATTAGGGGCTTTTGTCATTTCCGTATCTCAACGCTTGTAAGTTTACGCATAACTGCGTATAATTTACGCACACGAAAATACCTATTTGGGGATGAATTCCCCCCCTCTCTCTCTCTCTCTCTCTCTCTCTCTCTTCTCTCTCTCTCTCTCTCACACACACACACACACACACACACACACACACACACATCAGTTGCAGCCAACAACACAACATACCACGGACCAATTGGATGAGAACTCCGTAACTTTAGTCTTGTTTTGTGATGGGGTGGAACGACAGAAGAGCTCCTCCATTACTATGAAAACATGTTTATCGTCAAACAAACACTTTCCCTTTTCCCTTTTTGCCAGCGACTCGGTCAGTCGCCATTTTTTTTCTATCGCCTATGAGTCAGATTGTAAGAGTCTTTCACACAAAATATTCAAACAACTGAAACAGCGATAAACGTAGACGATTTGTACGGTAAGACTGTCGTCCGTTCTATATTCAATGTGATGCAAAGAAACATTCAATTGATTTTGTTAAAAAAAAGCAATGACATTTTGAAAAACTGATTTTGCTATAGAAATACATTGAAAATGAGATAAAAGACTAATTTTATTACAGAAATATATTGAAAATACAAAAAAGCTGATGTTGCTATAGAAATACATTGAAAATGAGATGAAAAACTAATTTTATTAAAGAAAATATTTGAAAATGTAAAAATCTGTTTTTGCTATAGAAATACATTGAAAATGAGATGAAAAACTAATTTTATTAAAGAAATATATTTAAAATGTAAGAAGCTGATTTGCTATAAAAATACTTGAAAATGAGAAATATTTGAAAATGTAAGAAGCTGTTTTTGCTATAGAAATACCTTGAAAATGAGATGAAAAAACTAATTTTATTAAAGAAATATATTGAAAATGTAAGAAGCTGTTTTGCTATAGAAATACCTTGAAAATGAGATGAAAAACTAATTTTATTAAAGAAATATATTGAAAATGTAAGAAGCTGTTTTTGCTATAGAAATACCTTGAAAATGAGATGAAAAACTAATTTTATTAAAGAAATATATTAAAAATGCCAAAAGCTGATTTTGCAATAGAAATACATTGAAAATGAGATGAAAAACTAATTTTATTAAAGAAATATATTGAAAATGTAAGAAGCTGTTTTTGGTATAGAAATACATTGATAATGAGATAACATGCTAATTTTATTAAAGAAATATATTGAAAATGTAAAAAGCTGATTTTCCTATAGAAATACCTTGAAAATGAGACGAAAAATTAATTTTATTAAAGAAATATATTGAAAATGCAAAAAGCTGATTTTCCTATAGAAATACATTGAAAATGAGATGAAAAACTAATTTTATTAAAGAAATATATTGAAAATGTAAAAAGCTGTTTTTGCTATAGAAATACATTGAAAATGAGACAAAAGACTAATTTTATTAAAGAAATATATTGATAATGTAAAAAACTGATTTTGCTATAGAAATACATTGAAAATGAGATAAAAGACTAATTTTATTAAAGAAATATATTGAAAATGTAAAAACCTGATTTTGCTATAGAAATACATTGAAAATGAGATAAAAGACTAATTTTATTAAAGAAATATATTGAAAATGTAAAAAAAACTGATTTTGCTATATTGAAAATCGCAATGTCGAGAAACTGTCAGTTACCATGAGCCTTTGTTGAATTATTAGTTGAATAAAAATTATATATATATATATATATATATATATATATATATAATATATATTATTTATCATTATTATTATTGTTCACCGCTCTTGAGTTTTTCACATCAGCGTCAGCTGATGGTATTTCACTAGTGTCTGAGTGACAAG
The DNA here is from genome assembly GCA_023376005.1 of Doryteuthis pealeii. Lineage (NCBI taxonomy): Eukaryota > Metazoa > Mollusca > Cephalopoda > Myopsida > Loliginidae > Doryteuthis > Doryteuthis pealeii. Next base: position 46,766,650 of record CM042166.1, on the reverse strand, counting down.
TCTCCTCGGGTCTCCAGGACTCTTCTGAGTATTCTGGCAGATTGCAGCAGTGCAATTCTGGATGGTCTCAATTCTTCCTCTGATTTCCCCAATTTCCAAGCTTTTTTCCAAGCTTTTGGGGCCGATCCAAGTGCACCAACTACAATTGGTATCACTTTGACTTTCATATTTGCATAGTTTTATTATTATTATTATTATTATTATTATTATTATTATTATTATTATCTATACATTTAATGACTTATTTGTTACCGTTGGTTTCAAAGCATTAGATGCTTATCATCAGACAAATCGCCTTGTGAATGACATCAAAATGAGTATCTGTTATGCATAAATGACGTTCTCATTTTATTCGTACGCGTATCGCATGATATTAGAATAACACTTGGAACATTTTCTAATGTTCCACTAAGGTCTGTCCGGTAGACTATGGTAAAAATTTACGCACCTGAATTCACTGTCTACCGAAACATTTCGTTTTTATTAAAGTATTAATCCTAGTTGAGAAAATAAAAATATATACATTGGACTTCATTTCGTGTTCCACTAACACCTAAGACTATGGTAAAAATTTACGCACCTGAATTCACAGTCTACCCAAACAAGAAGAGAGATATTGGTTATTTAATGCCAAAGCCATTCTTGTAGAAGAATAGTAGTGGTACTATTTAACTACTAGCTTTCTTTCTTTCTTTCTTTCTTTCTTTCTTCAGATCTATTGATCAACCCTTTCTTTCTTTCTATCTATCTATCTATCTGTCTGTCTTATCAATATCCGTTCCTAATATCACACTACATATATAGAGGAGAGAGAGAGGGGGGATATATATATATAGAGAGAGAGAGAGAGAGAGAGAGGGAGAGAGAGAGAGGGAGAGAGAGGGATAGAGAGAGAGAGAGAGAGGGTGAGAGTGAGAGATATAGAGAGAAATAGACAGAGAGAGGGGGGATAAAGATGCAGATACAGATATTGATGCCGAGAGAGAGAAAGAGAGAGAGACGGAGAAAGAGAGAGGGGATAGAGAGATAGAGAGAGAGAGAGAATGAGAGAAAGAGAGAATGAGAGAGAGAGAGATGAGAGAGAGACAGAGAAAGAGAGGGGGATAGAGATAGATATAGAGAGAGAGAATGAGAGTGAGAGATAGAGAGAGAAATAGACAGAGAGAGAGGGCGGATAAAGATGCAGATACAGATATTGATGCCGAGAGAGAGAGAGAGAGACGGAGAAAGAGAGAGGGATAGAGATAGAGAGAGAGAGAGAGAGAGAGAATGAGAGAGAGAGAGACGGAGAAAGAGAGAGAGGATAGAGATAGATAGATAGATAGAGAGAGAGAGAGAGAATGAGAGAGAGAGAGAGAGAGAGACAATTGAAAAGGTGTCGCTAAGTCTTTTTGAGCTAAAAACACATTCCCCCCCCACACACCTTAGTTACATTAGTAAGCAGTCTCTATTTTCGGCAGGTTTGTGGGGCCCATTCAACACCCCCTCTCCTTTAACACCCCCCACACACACTCTCTCCATACACCGCTTCACTTCCCGGCTCCCCACGCCCTCGCTTGGGGGGCGCAGCAAGCGACCGATGTAAAAGAATTCCAGACTTTCTCTCCATTTTTTTTTTCAGAGAAATGGCCCGCAAGGGTGGGGAACCGCGACGCTTGAAACAAAACCCTGGCCCTCCCCCATCTATTAGCTGATTACTTGGGGGGAGAGACAGCATCCAAGGTGTGCAGTATGGATCTCTGGTTTCAAGGTTCTCTCTCTCTCTCTCTCTCTCTCTCTCTCTCTATATATATATATATATATATATATATATATATAAATGTAATATATATATATCCCCCTCTCTCTTTTCTCTCTCTTTTCTCTCTCTTTCTCTCTCCCTCTCTCTCATCTCTCTCTCATTTCATTATCTGTCTTTCTCTCTCTGTATCCTTGTCTCTGTCTCTCTGTTCCTCCTCTCTCTTCTCTCTCTCTCTCTCTCTCTCTCTCTCTCTCTCTCTCTCTCTCTAATATATATATATATATATCTTTCTCTCTCCCTCTCCCCCCCCCTCTCTCTCTCTCTCTGTTTCTTTCTCTCTCCCCCCTCTCTGTGTCTATCTGTCTCTCTTTCTCTCTCTGTCTCTCTTTCCCTCCTTCCTCTCTCTCCCTCTCCCCTCATCTCTCTCTCTATGTATATATATATTTATTCTCTTACCCCCCCTCTTTCTCTCTACTGTGCTTATGACCCCCACCCTGGAGAGTCATAAACAGCCTGGGGCAGTCCGAGCCACACGCAGTGTTCCGCTGAATAGATTGTTTTGAAAAAAAGGAACCCTTTTTTCCCCCTCAGAGCACCCGGACTTCTAACGTTGGGGAAAATAAGCAAGAACTGCAAAAACGGTTACCCTTATTCTCAATCTGAAAAAAGAAAAAAAAATACAGAAACTAAACAATTCTTTCCCAGAAGGTTTCTCAATACATATCGTAATTATTTGCGTATAAGACGCATTATTTTTTCTGTTCGAAAGTTAGGGATGCGTATTATACACGAGAACTATATATAAACTTATTCGTCCTACTTGCACAATTTCAGACTGCAGTCTAGACGTGTAGACATCAGCACTTCATTATATAAGTGGTAATTAAATAGTGTATGGAACGGGTTAGCTCAGTCGGTAGAGCGTTCGACTAGAAACCTCAAGGTTCCTTAATCGATACCGGCCATCGCCAACTCAGCGTAAGAGTAGCACAGGGATCTGTGCGATAAAGTGAGGAGCTGAAGGTAGGTGTGACGTTCCACCTCAGACGCAAAAACAATCTCTTTGGTCTAGCGCAAGTGAAAATGGGATAGACTCCCCCGCTGTCTGGCTGATACCGACTTTAGGCCACCCCGACGACTTTAATAGATAGTGTGTTAATCCTGTATACGTTCTTAATAGTTAATAATACTAAAGTGTATTTTTATACAAAAAAAAATTTACAATGCTTTTCTTACTAAATTCATATCCAATACTTTTTTTATATTAAACTCATTTCCAATACAATTTTATACTAAACTCATTTCCAATGCGTTTTAATACTAAACTCATTTCCAATGCATTTTTATGCTAAATTAATTTCCAATGCATTTTTATACTAAACTCATTTCCAATACATTTTTGTACTAAACTCATTTCCAATACATTTTTATACTAAACTCATTTCCAATACATTTTTATACTAAAACTCATTTCCAATACATTTTCCATACTTAACTCATTTCCAATACATTTTATAGTAAACTCATTTCAATGAATTTTTATACTAACTCATTTCCAACTCTTTCCAATGCAGTTTTATATTAAACTCATTTCCAATACATTTGTATACTAAACTCATTTCCAATGCATTTTTGTTGTAAACTTATTCCTATGCAAGAAAGACACATTGGCCTAAACGTTGTGTATTTTAGAATAAAAATGAGCAAAACTGTCCGAAAATTGTTAATAATACACATAATACATAAAAACAAAAAGATTCGGCTTTAGATATCCCAGAAGTGTTTATATGCCATTAAAACAAGTAACCAATCAACTTCTGGATTGTTGGGTTCATGAAAGGACATGACACAAATGGGTTTTTTTTTCAACAAAATATGACCTCTTCTCTCGCACCCAGAGCGGAGTGGGGTGGGGGGTGGATAATTATTCTCAACTTGCAGACTTTTGGTCACACCCATTCTCAAGTACATCGTTATTGGTTCCATTCATCACTGTTTACGCTTTATATATATATATATATATATATATTATTATATATATATATATATATATATATATATATGGGAGTAAATATGGAAAATAAATCCGACAATATAAAGAAAATTTGAAAAAACAAGTGTTCCGAAAATAGGATGAATTTAATTATCGATGTTTAAACATTTCGGTTTCATTAAACCTTCATCAGGATGTATCTTGGGGTGAAGAAAATGTTTTTATATGTGACAGGAGATGGAAATCTTTTTGAAAAATGAAAACCTTTTTTTTTTAAAGATTTTCATCTCTTGTCATATATAAAAACATCCATCATTTTCTTCACCCCAAGATACATCCTGATGAAGGTTTAATGAAACCGAAATGTTTAAACATCGATAATTAAATTCATCCTATTTTCGTAACACTTGTTTTTTCAAATTTTCTTTATATATATATATATATATATATATATATATATATATATATATATATATATATATATATATATATATATATATATATATATATATATATATATATATGAGGAAAAGGGGGTTGGAATGAATCCGACAGAATGAGGTAAAATATAAGGAATGAAAGAACAAAACTCAGACAAAATTGTGTAGTATATTTCGCTGGGTTTTGAACCCGGCTTCATCAGCTTTTATTGAATTATTCAGATCATACAAGTGTTTTATAGAAGGGGGAAGTAGGTAGGTGGATAAGTTTTGTGGTGAGGGGAAGATTTGACAGGTTATCTTCCCCAAAGATGTCCCCTATAACCAATCAAATCTTCCCCTCACCACAAAACTTACCCACCTACCTACTCCCCACTTCTATAAAACACTTGTATAATCTGAATAATTCAATAAAAACTGAAGAAGCCGAGTTCCCACTCCAGCGAAATATACTGCACATTTTTGTCTGAGTTTTGTTCTTTCATTCCTTATATTTTACCTCATATATATATATATATATATATATATATATATATATATATATAGGTAAGTTGAAAATGGAATGACACGTGTTTCGGCCAGGAGTTTATCAATGTACATGTGTACTCTATCTATTATTATTTTAAATACAAAATAAAATAAAATAACAATAATAGAAAAAAACTATCCATTTCGGTGGTGTTGATGTTATAAATTTCTTTTCCTTAGACATCAACACCCCCGAAATGGATAGTTTTTTTTCTATTATTGTTATTTTATTTTGTATTTAAAATAATAATAGATAGAATACATGTATGCATGGATAAACACCTGGCCGAAACACCTGTTATTCCATTTTCAACTTGCATACTGTCCAAGGAAAAGAAATATATATATATATATATATATATATATATATATATATATATATATATATATATATATATATATAATGTTATTGGAAACGTTTTTGGTTACATTATAAGCATCGGAAAATATAAGGGCAACAATATATTTTCCGATGTTTCTATGTAACCAAAATCGTTCCCAATTACATTATGCACACAAAATACACACACACACACATATTATATATATATATATATATATATGTGTGGTGTGTGTGTGTGTGTGTGTGTGTGTGTGTGTGTGTGTGTGTTGTTGAAATTTTTACTTTGTCACTTACCACCTGACCCTAATTGATCCCTTAATTTTCGCTCTCCTTTTATTTATTTTTTAAAAAATTCATCTGAACACCGCGTGCATTAACACCAAAGCAAGTTTGTTTGATTATAATGTTATTTAAATACAAATTTAACGTCATAACATTACATCACGTGAACACGATCCACGTCACATAAACGTTAAACAAGCCACTTTAAAAAACAATTTTTAGCTTTATATTTCCCATCGCGTGAAAACGCTTCACGTTTATATAAACGCTAAAAAAATACTGGTTTTAAAATCTCAACCATTTCACGACTGGTTTTTAAGATCTCAACCATTGGACTCATCTGATGATTGGATTACTATGAAACTTCAAGTTATGAGTGTAAACCCATAATATTACCATTGATTATATATATATATATATATGTGAAATAAAATGGAAATTAATCCGACAGTATGAATAAGATATAATGAAAAACAAACGATGTTTACAACCTCATGAAAGTGTGCAAACCGTTTCGGGGCCAAACGGTTTTTAAAAACGTCAAGAGAATTGTTTGCACACTTTCTCTTCTGATGAGCCTATTTCAGTTGTAAACATCGTTTGATATATATATATATATATATATATATATATATATATATATATATATATAGATAGATAGATAGAGAGATAGATAGATAGTATTTTTCTAACTAAATTAAAACATATTTCTATACATTATATTAAAATTGGCAAACAAATAGTCGACGTACACTAATAAGAACTTTTTCAAATAACGATTCGTACTAGGAATGGGGGGGGGTATATTGTATTTTTTAGTTTGAGTTTTGTTTAACGGCATATCAACCTCTGTGGGTCAATTAATGCCAGATATTTTTTAGTGTTCTCTTTTCTTTTCTCCCCCCCCTCCCTTATTTTATTTATTACGTCACGCGGACTCCCCTGGAAACAGAGAACATACAACAGGTCATGACGAACCAACATGAAGGCAGTGTTAGTTGATGACTTCCGGCACTGTTTCCAGGTGTGAGGGAATGTTTTTCGTTGGCGTGTGGCTTCCCAAGAAAAAAATGCTACATTTGATTTTGTTAATTAAGTTACTAATTAGAAAAAAAACAAAATTGTCTCACGGACTCATTACTTCCGAAGCAGATCTCATATAATTCTACAGATTTCACGTCTACAAGACGCACTGTCACGGAGAATTCAGAAAATGTTGTTTTCTGGGCACCTCACGTTGTGTAATCGTTAGCAAGCTAGATTTGCAGACCATTGTTAATGAGTTCGATTCTCACTAGGTGCCCCACATCTCTGGCCGTGTGCCACATCTAAGCTAAGCTTAGTAAATAACTATATCACCAAAAATAAGGCACCTCATGTAGCCTAATGGTTAGCAAGCTGGCTTAGCAGATCATTGTTAGTGAATTCAATTATCACTGGGTGCCCCATACTTCTGGCCTTGTGCCACGTCTAAGTAAGCTTAGTAAATAACCTCATGTTGTGTAATGGTTAGCAAGCTAGATTCGCAGACCATTGTTAATGAGTTCGATTCTCATTGAGCGCACCATACTTCTGGCCTTAGCAGACCGTGGATGGTGAGTTCGATTCTCACTGGGTGACCCATACTTCTGGCCTTGTGCCACGTCTAAGCTAAGCTTAGTAAATAACTATATCCCCAAAAATAAGGCACCTCGTGTAGCCTGATGGTTAGCAAGCTAGCTTATCCGACTGTGGATGGTGAGTTCGATTCTCACTGGGTGCCCCATACTTCTGGCCTTGTACTAAACTTAGTAAATAACTATATCACTAAAAATATTCCAACACCAACCGACCAACTTTGACCAACGACGGAATAGAAATCTGAAACCTTTTCCCTTTCAGCCCTTCAGTCCACTTCCCTTACCACTAAGCCCGTCCGCAAAGGAATGCTGTAAAATCGTAATAAATTACACATCAAATCTTCAACGTCGAGTTGTATTTTTGCTTTATCTTTAAATGTGTTAGGTTCAATTTTATGCTTTCTCGGCGGAAGTTTAATGAGGTCTGGCAAGCAAGGTTACCGGGCGTTGTCAGGATGAAACCAGACTCAGAGAGTGTAGTTAACTGATACCTCTTTTTTTCATATCTTCATTTGACACTTATTAAACACTGGCTAGGATCCGAGTTTAGCTCAGTCGATAGAACATCCGCCAAGGAATCGCAAGGTTCCTGGTTCGATAGCAGTACCTGCCAACTCAACCTTTGTGTAACACAAACAAAAAACCTGAGGGACCTCTTTAGGGCCCCATCTATGGGTTGAATAGAAAAAATAAGTTTAAAAAATATGTTTTTTAAAAAGTTGATTTTAAAAAAAATTGAATACCCATTAAGAATGAATAAAAGAAAACGTCTTTGGCATAAAATAACCCAACAAGGGCTGACATGCCGTAAAATCCAACCAACCAATTATTAATGGGTGATACTGTATGTCTCTACATCGAAGATCCACCTAGGACGCCCCTGTGTGCCCAATATGCAAAGTACAACTTACAATCAAACATATCCTCCTAAATTGTAACAGCCTCAAACACACCCGCACCAAAAACAAGAAACCTGAGGGACCTCTTTAGGAATACAAACCCTGAAAACATTTTAAATTTTCTAAAAAAAAAACCTTTCCAACAAGATATAACAAAACATAACCGAATAACCATTACTTTAAAGACTGAAATCCAAAATACCCTTTTCTGGCATTAAATGACCCACAGAGGTTGATATGCCGTTAAACAAAACATAACCGAATATCTCCATAGAACCACTACTTTAAAGACTGAAATCCAAAATAACCTTTTTTGGCATTAAATGACCCACAATCAAGATATCGATTAATCAAAGCTAATTGATATACACATTGACACACACGCACTCACACACACACATTAACACACACACACACACATTGACACACAGACAGATATGCATGTAAATAAATTATAAAAGTCTTCGAGCGAGGGAGTCTATACCCTTTTCACTAGCGCAATACCAAGGAGATTGTATTTGCGTCTGATGTGGGGCGCCGCCTCATCTACTATCAGCTCCTTATTTTACCGCACAGATCCCTGTGCTACTCATACGCTGAGTTGGCGACGGCCGGTATCGAACCAGGTACCTTGTGGTTCCTAGTCGGACACTCTACCAACTGAGCTAAACCGGGCTACTATTTTATATACTTACATATGAATATAGAGAAGAGATTTATTTTCAACTTTTTAAATACGCTGAGTTGGCGAGCGCCG
>CM042166.1:46748048-46750548 GCA_023376005.1 Doryteuthis pealeii | reverse complement strand
ATATAACAACACAAACAAATTAAATTCAATTGATATTTCTCATTGGATGAAGCTTTTTCAAAATTTATTGACTTAAGTGCTTGTACATTCTGCTTTTATAGTGAAAATGGTAAATGGGTAAGACGGAGATAAAGGGAAGGGGTTTTGGTGTGTAGTATAGAGGAATGAGAAAGAAAGTCAGGTGGGCTTGGTATGATGGCAATGGCATTTTTATGGGATATATATATATATATATATATATATATATATATATATATATGAGGAAAAAAATAAAGATTTAGTATGTAAGCATAACAGTCTTGACGGAGTACTGTGACCCGGATACGATAAAGTCAAAATAAAAACAAACACGTGACCTTGACACGTGACAAGTCTGTTCCAGATTGGCTCTCTAAATAATTCCACGTTCCCCCTCTCTATTTATCTCTTGATTGCCTCCTCGTTATATATGTTAGTAACTCTGGGAGAGAAGAGAGAGATGGGAGAATTTGAAATGTATGCCGAAAAACAAATCATCCAAATATCTCAGTCTGTTCATATTTGTATATTACGGTCAAGTCACGCTAAAAGCTCCGGTTCCTCGTTAGATCACCAAAGTTAAGCAACGATGAGTCTTTTTCAATACTTAATTGGGTGACCACTTAAGCAACAAAGGGTACCCGAAGCAACCCGAATCCTTTGTTTGTCAAAATAACGTGATTCGGCATTAAAAGATCCAAAAGGCGTTATTACTGTCATGTCACGCTGAAAGCAACGTTAAGCAACGATGAGCCATTTCAATACTTAATTGGGTAACCACTTAAGCATCAGCAGGTACTATAAGCAACCTAAGTCTTTTGTTTATGAAAATGATTTGATTCGGCATTAGATTAATATATATATATATATATATATTATAATATATATATATATATATATATATACACACACACACACACAGATATATATATATATATATATTATATATATATATATATAAACTTTGTTCTTGTGAACGTTGTTTTTTGTTTGTTTGTTTTTTTTTTTTTGTTTTTTTGTTTTTTTGTATTTTGAACCATGGAAAAAACAGCACAAAAAAACGAAAAAAAAAACAAAAAGCAGAATTTTAATATTCCGCTATTTCGGGTGAACCTTCACCCTTTGTTAAGGTATAGAGAATAGAGACTATCTGGGGAGAAATTAAATGCAGTATATGCGAGAAAAAAATGATGAAGTTATAGGATTTGGCGTTGTTTAGCCTTTATTTTTCTTTTGAAATTGTGTGACGTAACTCATCCGAAATCGATCACAGTTATATATATATATATATATATATATATATATATATATTACCTTTTGGAGGCGATCGTGTGTAATGGTTATCGTCGTAGAATATGGACACGGTGAACCGAGTTTAAATCCTGGACGAGACTGTTTGCATTTTACATAGCGCTAATACTCTTGGGAAAGTTATGCATACAAGTATTCACCCTCCAGCTATGGGTAAATAGTAGGGCGGAGCTATTTAACTATCTATCTATCTTCATATCAATCCATCGTTCCACATATCTACCCGTCTGTCTATCTATGTTCATATCTATCAATCTATCTATCTATGTAAATATGTTAATATCTATCTATCTATCTAAATATGTTCATATCTATCTCATATCTACCTATCTATCTAATGTCGTATCTTTTGGTTGCTGGATAGAGACGTAGAAATTTGAGATTTCAGGACTCGCACTATCAGACCAATTAAGTCGTTAGTAATTGCTCTGACCCTTCAACCTTGAACCCCCAACCCCGACCACACCTTCCATTCAATCTCTCCCCAGTCTTTTTTATTGGTTGCATAAAACCCTTTTGACTGGGCCTCTCTACGCCAAAAGGATTGGCAGGGTTCAATTGACAAAGAATTGTACAAATTAATTTTGGCAACATTATTTACTGACCTTAAGTTTGTCTGACACAAGGTCATATTAATAGAGCACAAGGGTATATGTTACTACACGAGCAATCACCTGCCAAGCTGTATTACTCAATGTCATCATCAAGGGGTACCGACAGCAAGGTTTCCTTTGACTCTCTCTCTCTCTCTCTCTCTCTATATATAATATATATATATATATATATATATAGCTTGCATCAAACTCTGTGGATCTGCACCAGGTTTGATCAGTCATTTGAGGGCTCATGAGAGAAAAGGTTCTGTTGGTGGGGATTATAGGATTGTGAGTGAGGACGGCAGTGATCTATAAAGATTATGCTATTGATATATATATATATATATATATATATATATATATATATGTGTGTGTGTGTGTGTGTGTGTGTGTGTGTGTGTGTGTATGTATGTATATATTCTTTTATCTTCCTCTCTGTTCACTTTGTCTCCGTTTACTCTTACCTTCTACATTTTTGTATCACTCTCCCTCTCTTTCTCTCTTTCTCTCTCTTTCTCTCTCTCTCTCTCTCTCTCTCTATATATATATATATATATATATATATATATATATAT
>CM042166.1:46738048-46743048 GCA_023376005.1 Doryteuthis pealeii | reverse complement strand
TAGATATATATATATAGAGAGAGAGAGAGACAGACAGACAGACAGACAGACAGACAGACAGAGACATAGAGAGAGACAGGGAGATTGTGGAAAACAATTGGACGAAAGAAGGGTTCGTCAAGAAAACGAAACGAAATATAAAAGCATATTTTGAAAATTATAAAGAAAAAAGTATGAACGAATGCAATAAATAACTGTAAAAAAAAAATTTTTTAAATAAAAATAAAGAATAAAAATAAATAAATAAAAAATATCGGGGTGGGAGGAGAGAATAATTCAATAAAAAATATTATTGAATTAATAACTGTGGATTAGTAAATAAAAAAAGATGAGAAAGATGAATGAATCGGCGGAAAACAGTTGAGGAGAAAACAAAAAAAAAATGAAGAAAAAACGAAAAAAGACGAAAAAAGACGAAAAAGGACGAAAGAAATCCTGCTGAGTCAGGTAAAGAACTCGGTTCGATCGAAATCAAAAAATATACGCAAAATAATGCAAATAAAAATAAAAAAAAATAAAAAAAGAATACAAAGATAAAAAATAAAAGATAAAAGAAAAAGCAAAAAAAGAAATATTAATATTATTGTTATTATTGGCTATAACTTGGTCGCCATCTTATTGTCATTATTATATTTTATTGGTCACTGGGTGCTTATATCAGCAAGGAAAACAGCCGTGTGTGCAGACTTTTATTAATAGGGTTTCCCTTCTCATTTTGTTTCTGGAGTTAATTGGGATATGAGGGTGGGGTGGTGGTGGTTGTGTGGGTGGAGGGGGAGAAGGGTTGGATGTGCCGTCGTCGTCGTCGTCGTCGTGGTTGGTTGTCGGCTATTGGAAAAGAGAAGAGAATAAAATGAAGAGTTAGGGAAAAAAAGAAAAAAGGAATTATAAAGACTTTTCTGACCCAGACAAACACAATCAGTTCAATTCATCTCTCTCTCTCTCTCTCTCTCTCTCTCTCTCTCTCTCTCTCTCTCTCTCTCTCTCTCTCTCTCTCATATTTGTGGGGGATGTTCAACAGAGTAAGTGGGTGCATATTGAAATCTACAATCATTTCCTTCTTCCCTCCCTTTCATTCTTTCCCTTAATCTCTCTCTCTCTCTCTGTCTCTCTCTCTCTATCTTCTCTCTCTCTCTCTCTCTCTCTATCTATTATCTATCTATCTATCTCTATCTATCTATCTATCTCTCTCCCCTCTCCCCTCTTTCTCTGTCTTTCTAGCTCTCTCTTTCCACCGCTCTCTCTCTATCTATCTCTATCTCTCCCCCCTCCCCCCTCTTCTCTGTTTTCTACCTCTCTCTCCCCCTCTCTCTCTCTCTCTCTCTCTCTCTCTCTCTCTCTCTCTCTCTCGCTGTATTTTCTCCCTTCCGTCTCTCTTTTGTTTCTCTCTTTCTCTCTCTCTCTCTCTCTCTCTCTCTCTCTCTCTCTCTCTCTCTCTTTCTATCTCTCTCTCTCTCTCTCTCTCTCTCTCTCTCTCTCTCCTCTCTCTCTTCTCTCTCTCTCTCTCTCTCACACAACACACTTTCTGAAGACGTTCTATCGAGTAAGTGGGTGCAGATGGAATCCATACAGAAAAACCAATATCTTTATTCCTACAAAATGATAAACATGTTTTTTGTTTTGTTTGTTATTTTTGGGTGAAGACAAAAAAAAAAGCTTATTCGTGCATTCATAAAAGTCTACCGTGTATACTCGTATACAAGTCGAATTTTGATGCAAAATAAAAATAAAAAAAAAATAAAAAAATTGAGTTCACCGATACGAAGATCGGCTGAAAAGTTTATAATCTGGCCAAGATACTCTCATGGAATGTGACAAAAGGTTGGTTGGTTGGTTGGTTGGTTGGTTGAGGATGGTTTTTTATGGTATATCAACCCTTGTTGGGTTATTTTATGCCTAAGACGTTTTGTTTTATTCATTCTTGATTGGTATTCTTTTCTTTTTTAACATTTTTTAAGCACATTTTTAACTCATTTTTTCCTATTTAACTAATCCCTGGTCCACTCTGACCCGGAGTGGTAGTACATTTTAGGCTCCCATCTATGGGTTAAATAGAAAAATGTGTTTATAAAAAAAATGAGTATCCATTTAAGAATGAATACATTTCAAAACTTTCTCGGCATTAAATGACCCACTGGGTTGATTTGCCGTAAAACAAAACAAACCAAACTAAACCTTCCCACTTCTTTCTTTCTTTTTCTCTCGCACACATTTCTATCCACTAAGGGGTTCGGTCACCCGCCATCTTAATTATAACAATGAAATAAATCCCAGTAAAAAGAGCACGTCTTCAAGACAGAAACAAGAACGGCAAAAATGCGCCATTTTTACAAATACAGAATTTAACTTATGAATTTTTCTCGTTTTAAAGATTGTAAAACTAATGTTTCATGTAACTTTTTTTTTAAATTCTACCTCCAGGTTTGTTGAATTCTACCGTATTTGACGGCTATATATATAATATATATATATAATATATATATATATATATATATTTACCAACCACTCCGCACGAGCAGGATGTGACACAAGGTCAATTTCTTAAGCAGAGTTCAACAAGTTTGAATTCAGAGTTTTCCTTCTTCTAGACCAGTTGCCAAACCAAGAGCCCAGTCTGCCCTAGTATTTATCCATAGTTGGAGGAAGAGTAGGATTCATACCTTTCCCAAGGGTATAAGCGCTAAATGAAATGCAATTATCACATCCAGGATTTGAACTCGGGGCGACGAGTCCATTTCCCATGATTTTAACCATTACACTACGCCTTCCGTTTATTTGACGGTATATAGGACGCACTTTTTCAAAAATTTTAGCTAAAAAAATTGCCCTGCGTCTTATACATCGTAGGTGAAGTTTGAAACCTCCCGTAGGCCTAGACTAATCTTCTCTATGATGCTCACTAACCCAGATTACGCTCAGTACTTTTACCTACCCTAAACTCCATGCATCCTTATTTTATTGCTGGTATTGTTATAATCAAGGTTAACAGGAGTGCACAGCTAGACTGTTTTCAATAATATATACTTAAATACATTAAAAACTGTTTTTCCTGAATCTGACTTGCTGAAATGGGGGTGCGTCTTATATGCCCGTGCGTCTTATACGGTAATTCATGAGGGGGGTAGGGTTAGTGGTAAAACACCTACAATTTTGGTCATACCTGTGATATTATCTTGATGATTAGTATTATCTGCGTTATAATGTCTCCCGATTACGACAAGAAAGTTCCCGAGTTCGAAAAGAAGGTTCCCGAGTCCGAGAAGGTTCCCGAGTCCGACAAGAAATACCTGAAGAAGGCCGGAGGGCATATCGGCCTAAACGTTGTACAGATAACAATGAAGATGGGGACAATAGTGCGAATAACGCAGATAATACTAGTGGTGATACTATTTAACCCACATCTGGTTCGGTTTCTTTGTTTAATGGTATATCAACCTTCGTGTGTTATTTAACTCTTAACATCCTATACCACCTCATTCCACCCATCTGGAAGTCACATTTGTTTTCCTAATCCTCCCCAAACGATAGGCTTTGTTTAAATTTGATATTAAACATATTTAGAAGTCTTTATTTTAAGGGAAATAACAGGTGACTTGAAAGGAAAAGGCCATTTTTAGCCATTTTTTGATAAATCCTTATAGGAATGGACTTAGAAAATTCTCAATAGGATATTAAGAGTTAATGCCAAAGCCATCCTCTAAGAAAAACCAACTATTGGCTTCAAAAATGTATTTCATAAATTAAAGATTATCGAGCAATAAGTCAAAGATTCAACTTATATGACACCCGACTGGATCCCCTGCAGAGGATTAAGCCCTACCCCCCACACAAAAAAGGTGTCCTGAGTGTGATAATGCATCTGAAGTTGAAATTCTGGAGATCTGGAGAGTGTTTGGAGTACCTCTTCATTACAATTACTCGCAGACCCACTCTGACCCGGAGTGGCAGTGCCTGTATTTATTTATTATGGTAAGATTTACCCAACCCGTTCGTCACGGGTAGGATGTGACAATAAAGTTGCAAGTAGGGGGCATCCAGCGAGGATCGAACTCTCTATTTAGTATTAATGGATCTGCGAAGACATTTATACAACCAGTTCACCGCGGCTAGGATGTGACACAGGGTTGCTGAATTTTTATTTTGTATATAAGGTGTGCTACAATACACCACTTAAATTTATAGACTACGCGAGGTCACGCGAACAATGAATGCAACGTTCATTTTATTTTTCTGAATACTACGTGTGTCATAAAAGTGCCGAGTTTGAAGTTGTATTTACCAAGATAGAAATGAACAATGAATGGAACGTTCATTTTATTTTTCAGAATACTACGTGTGTCATAAAAGTGCCGAGTTTGAAGCTGTATTTACCAAGATAGAAATAAATGGAACGTTCATTTTTTTTTCAGAATACAAGGTGTGTCATAAAAGTACCGAGTTTGAAGTTGTATTTACCAAGATAGAAATGAACAATGAATGGAATGTTGATTTTTTTTCAGAATACAAGGTGTGTCAAAAAGTACAAAAGATCTCGATACTTTTTTGACACACTTATATATATATATATATATGTATATATATATATATATATATATATATAATATATGTATGTGTGTGTGTGTGTGTGTGTGTGTGTTGGAATTTTTTGGTATATAAGGCGTGCTACAATACACCACTTAAATTTATAGACTAAGCAAGGTATCGTCGTTTAAACCTCAGCCAATCAACATCCCGAATGTGTGGCTGGTTGACTACTTAATCACTGATACTGAGAGACATCCATTTGTAATCATTGACGAAGGACTTGTAAGAGCACCAAGGAACAACCAAGGGATTCTATACCCGTAGATCGAAACTACGCTCTGCTTATCACAAGAATCTCCACTGGACAAGCGCTCTTGCATGGAGCCTAAAGGATGGCCACTAAATTCATAACAATATATATATATATATATATATAATATATATATATATATATATATATATATATATATATATAT
>CM042166.1:46710548-46730548 GCA_023376005.1 Doryteuthis pealeii | reverse complement strand
ATTGTTGATCTATAATGTTATTATAATGGAGATTCGGTGTTTGTTTGTAACCAAAACTACATCACTGCTCACGTCTCAGTACCCTCAGGAATTGCGTAGGTTTTTCAATGAGTATTTAATCTATCGTCAAAATCATTAATACATAGAATAAACCCTATTTATAAACGATATCTATTAATAATGAAGATTCGCTTCCGGTTTTTGTCTGTAACAAAAACTACGTCACTGCTTATGTCACATTACCCAAAATCGTCATAACATAGAATGAATACACTCGAAATTTGAACATGCAACATTAGACAGTCCTCATTGTTTTTTAAAACAACTTTTAATAAATACATGACTGGTATTATATATCTATATATAACAAACTCGCTGACATTGAATTTTTAACTCCCACCCCTCAAGCAATATGTTTCAATAATCTATTTTTACATCGCCCGGAGGGTGTTTTTATTTTGCTAGTCTCTATGAAAATCTGTGTTAGATTTACCTCAAAACAGTCCATATTATTAGTGCGTTTAAAATCCTGTAATGTGTTTTATATATCACTAAGAAATAAAGGTTTACATAATATATGGTGTGGTTAATTTGCATACTGGTTTTAACAAAACCGAGTTTAATAAATAATTAATTGGTGTTATTGATTTCTAACATTATTGTTTTATTCTCCAATGTATTAAAATTAATCCTATGAATGATTTTATATAGAAACCAATTAAAAATTCTATGAATGATTTTAAATAGAAACCAATTAAAATATAATTGGAATAAGTGTAATTTTTTATATGCGTTCTTATTTAATTTTGTTAGTCTTTCTAATTTAATATACTTCATGACATTTAGCTTACGCCTGATGGGGGACGTATATTCTTGCTAGTTCAACTAATGTCTGTCTGCCGCCCACTCCACAACATTGCCATAGCTTTATTTGTTTCCCAATGTTATTTTGTTATTATTATTGTTATTGTTCCAGCGGCGTGCTCCGTTCTTAACATCTGCTCGTCGTAATTTGACATTGGTCAATCCGGTTTCGAGATGAAGGCGGGGCGAATGGATTTTATTAATAAGTTTTTGTTTGTTTTGTTTGTTTTTTTGGGGTTTTTTTTTATTCTTTATTCTTTCTTTGGTTAGTTGGTTGGTTGGCTGGTTGGCTGCTGTCTGGATTTTACGGCATATCAACCCTCGTTAGGTTATTTTATGCCGAAAACGTTTTGTTTTTTTTTCATTCTTGATGTGTACTCAATTTTTTAAACTCAATTTTTTTAACATATTTTTAATACTCATTTTTTATCTATTTAGCCCATAAATGGGACCCTAACAGGTACTACCACTCCGGGTCAGAGTAGACTTGGGACGAAATTGTACTCCACACTCTCCAGAGTTCAAAAATTGGAACTTCATTAGATACAGTTTAACGTCATGTCTAGGACACTAAGATCCTCAGCCACCGCCTTCTTTCCATAGTTTATTAAAAGGGTTGGGGCTTTCCACAAGGGCAATGGGGTTGGGACAATCATATAGGTGCTAGAGCTTAACGTGACCAGCAGATTTCTTGGAGGGGGTCTCTCCGAACGCCTGTCTAGCCTAGGTAAGGTGAAAGTGGAGTGCTGCATATTGCCCCGCCACCAATATTCCGTCCTTGAGTATCACTGGTCGCCACCCACGGCCACCCCTCTTACCCCTCTGCAGAGGTGCAGTCGGTGTATTCTACATCCCCAACTGTTAGGGATATAATAATTAACAGAAATATAAGAAAATAGTATGCATAGAAAGAGTGTTCAATGCTATAATAACAGAGCAGGTATAAAAGCTAAAATATAAAAGTATGGATTACGATTTTTTGTGGCCATACTTAGGTTTCAAGCAAGAACACTGTCCATCTGAGATCCCCTGTGTTAAGCAGAGCGCAATCCTTGGTAAAGAAACCTTTGGTTGCTCCTTGGTATTCCTTAGTATTGGGTATGATCCTTTGGTTGTTCCTTGGTGTTCCTTAGTGTTGGGTATGATCCTTTGGTTGTTTCTTGGTGTCCCTTGGTGTTGGGTATGATCCTTTGGTTGTTCCTTGGTGTTCCTTATAGTGTTGGGTATGATCCTTTGGTTGTTCCTTGGTGTCCATTAGTGTTGGGTATGGTCCGTTAGTTGTTCATTAGTGTCCCTTAGTGTTGGGTATAATCCTTTGGTTGTTTCTTGGTGTTCCTTAGTGTTGGGTATAATCCTTTGGTTGTTTCTTGGTGTCTCTTAGTGTTGGGTATGATCCTTTGGTTGTTCCTTAGTGTTCCTTAGTGTTGAGTATGATCCTTTAATTGTTCATTAGTGTCCCTTAGTGCTGGGTATGATCCTTTGTTTGTTCCTTGGTGTCTCTTAGTGTTGGGTATGATCCTTTGTTTTTTTTTCTTGGTGTCCCTTAGTGTTGGGTATGATGCTTTGGTTGTTCATTAGTGTCCCTTTGTGTTGGATATGATCCTTTGGTTGTTTCTTGGTGTCCCTTAGTATTGGATATGATCCTTTGGTTGTTCCTTAGTATTGGGTAAAATCCTTGCGTTCAGCAAAGTCCGTCGTTTGCAGGTCCGTTCGTCAATGTCGAATAAGTTGCAAATGAACGGCTGTCAATATCTGCGATTAAATAGTTAACTAACCACGTATTTGGGCTATTGATAGGATGGGTTTAAACCACGTGACCTCGCTGAGTCTATAAGTTTAAGTGGTGGATTACAGCACGCCTTATATCACAAAAATACGGGCACCTCACGTAGTGTAATGGTTAGCAAAGTAGACAGGCAAACCATGCCTAGTGAGTTCGAGCCTCCGTCACACATAGATGACAGTTTTTTAGAACCACTTATGTAACATTTGGGATGGTCTAAATATCTTCCACTTTATCTTGTATGGTATATTTTTTCTATTAGCTTCCATATCTTACTCGCTAAAGATGTTGCTTCTTTCTTTTCCCTCTTCCTGAAAGTTTCATTGTGCAGACTGTCCCCTGAACCAAAACTGTAATGTTGATTCTGTTGTATATGAAGCAAAAGTTACACCTACCTGTGATAATCATCCCAAGACCAACGAAGCATACGTGGGAATGACACAAGGCAACTTTAAACAAAGATCTTATGCACACAATGAAAGTTTCAGGAAGAGGGAAAAGAAAGAAGCAACATCTTTAGCGAGTAAAATATGGAAGCTAAAAGAAAAAAAATATACCATACAAGATAAAGTGGAAGATATTAGACCAGTCCAAATGTTACATACATGGTTCTAAAAACTGTAATCTATGTATGACAGAAAAATTCAGAATATTGGAGTCCTTAACATCAACAGACAACCACTTGAACAAAAAATCTTAAATATTTAAGGCATGCCCACACAAGAAAAAATATTTACTAAATTCATGGATAAGTGAAACTATCAACCACCCTAGAATACAAACTTACATAATTTTACAGGATTTTACCATCCGGAAATATTACAAATTTTCTATCAAATTTTAG
The DNA here is from genome assembly GCA_023376005.1 of Doryteuthis pealeii. Taxonomy (NCBI): domain Eukaryota; kingdom Metazoa; phylum Mollusca; class Cephalopoda; order Myopsida; family Loliginidae; genus Doryteuthis; species Doryteuthis pealeii. Next base: position 46,727,057 of record CM042166.1, on the reverse strand, counting down.
AATAAATTAATATTAATAAAATAAATTTGTAGAATTTCTAGTGAATAACCCTATAAGGATTGAACTCAAAAAATACGGGGAAAATAACGTAAAGTGAAGAAAAAATATATATGTACGAGTGGAATGTGCACAAGCTTTTTTTATATATGTGTTTTTTTGTTTATATTATTTTCCGGAAAAAATCGGTTTTTTTGTTGAACAATCAAAGGGAGAGAACTTTGTGAGCCTTAATTTTGAATTTATCAGCGTCTATAAATTTAACCGTAAAATGTTTTTGTTTACAAATATATAACCGTAAAATGTGTACTTGCAGACACATCAGAGGGATTAAATAGTATCCTGTAGAAGGCAAAGCCTGAAACCTTAGGTAGATGCTCACTAAAACCTTTGTATAAACAGTTATATCTAATAATATATATATATTCCTTCATATATATATATATATATATATATTGAGGAGGAAGCGATTCGAGGTAAGTAGGTCATCGAATCGTATCCCAAATAACGGAAATGTTTCAGTTCCGGTTCCTGGCTGCTCATGTTATTTTTTGCCGCCAAAATTCTAGCCGAATATTTTTATAGCATATGGCTACAAGGATACAATCCTATGTTCACTGAGTAAAGACAAAAAAATTTCCCTAAAATAGACTGATAGTTATCGAGCCAGAATCGTTCGACCATTTGCTTGCGTATTGGTGGTTCGATCCTCACCAGCCTCTAAGGATTAACTTGACTCACTCGAATCAGCTCGGTTTGGTTCGGCTTATTTGTCTAACGGAATTTGTCTAACGAAATATCAACACCTTATGGGTTATTTAATGCTGAAATTTAATTCATTTATTCATTTCATTTGGTTCGGCTTATCTGTCTAACGGCATATCAACCTCTTATGGGTTAGTATTATTTGTATTATTCGGACTATTGTCCTCATCTTCATTTTTATCTGTACAACGTTTCGGTCGATGTGCCCTCCCGCCTTCTTTAGGTATTTCTTGTCGGACTCTGGAACCTTCTTGGACTTCTTGGAACCTTCTTGTCGTAATCGGGAGCCATCACGGAACTTTAAACCTAACCCTTTATTCGGTCCACGGGAATATCCTCTTCTCATTCCGCTAACCATAGCTGGAGTACATGTGTTAAGCATTGTTAATTATTATTCTATGTTACTGCTGCCCCTGACCAAGATTGAACCTGCAGTCTAGAGATAACTGTCACTTAGAGCTGTCTTAACCTAACTCCTTTATCCACTAGTCTATGTGTTTAATTGGGGTTATTTAATGCTGAAACTTGATTCAATTATGCATTTCATTTAATTTGGTTAAATTTATTTGTTTAACGGCATATATACATATATATATATATTTACCAACCCCTCCGCGCGAGCAGGATGTGACACAAGGTCAATTTCTTAAGCAGGGTTTAACAGGTTTGAATTCAGAGTTTTCCTTCTCCTAGACAGGTTGCCTAACCAAGGCTGAAGAGCCCAGTCCGGCCCACTATTTACCCATAGCTGGAGGGAGTATAGTTGAATTCATACCTTTCCCAAGGGTATTAGCGCTATGTGAAATACAAACAGCTTTTTCCAAGACTTGAATTCGGGTCGACGAGTCCATTTCCCACGACTCTAACCATTATTCCACGCGCCTCCATTAGCGGCATATAACTCCTTGCGGGTTATTTAATGCTGAAATTTCATTCATTTAAAAATACTTGATTACAATCCCAAGTATCTTTCCATTGTATTTTTTTTTTTATCTGTCTATAATCATTTTTCTAGGTCGAACTAGCTCAGACGCTAGAGCATCCCCCTAAGAACCACAAAGTTCCGGTTTCGATACCGTCCCTCGCCGACTCAGCGTATGAGTAGCATATCTTCGATACACCAGGATTCCGTCTTTAAGGATCACGGGTCACCACCTACGACCATTGTGGGGATTTTACCCCTCTGAAGAGTCCTGGAGACCTGAGGAGGCTTGTTGTCACTCAGACTCCACAGGGGTTGATATGCCGTTAAACAAAACTCAAACTCAAACTCAAACTCAGACTCCAGTGAAAGACCAGCTTAGGCTGGTCTGAAAAACTCACAAGGAGTGAAATGATAATAATAAATGCGTGTGAGTCACATTTTTTCAACTTTATTCTTAGAGGCCGTAACCCAACATTCAGACCCGCAACCCTGAAATGTTGGATTCTTAATTTCTTTTCATTTCTGTGATTTTTTTCAGTGATTTTTATGTGATTTTTTCTTTCTTTTTTTTTTTTTTTGCACAAATTTTTTGTACGATAATAATTTTTATAACATGGAACAAATTTGGAAATGATCGAAATTAATTGCGAAATCTAGCGAATGGACAGAGAGAGAGGGGGGACAGACAGATAGATAGATAGATAGATAGATAGATAGATAGAAATGAATAGACTGTGACTGATAGATAGATAGATAGATAGCAATAGCATAATCTTTACTGATCACTGACGTCCTTCTCACTGAATCGAATGGATCAGATGATAATAGTTGATGCTTGTGCATCAAAGATACATACACACATACACACATACATATTAACAGCGTGGGATAGATAGATAGATAGATAGATAGATAGATAGATATGGAAAGACTGCAATAGATAGATAGATAGATAGATAGATAGATAGATAGATAGATAGATATGGAAAGGCTACAATAGATAGATAGATAGATAGATAGATAGATAGATAGATAGATAGATAGATAGATATGGAAATACTGTAATAGATTGATAGATGTGGAAAGACTGCAATAGATAGATAGATAGATAGATAGATAGATAGATAGATAGATATGGAAATACTGCAATAGATAGATAGATAGATAGATAGATAGATAAATAGATAGATCTGAAAAGACTGCAATAGATATATATATAGAGAGAGAGAGATAGATAGATAGATAGATAGATATGGAAATACTGTAATAGATAGATAGATAGATAGATTAGATAGATAGATAGATAGATAGATCTGGAAAGACGGCAATATATATATATATATATATATAATATATAATATATATATATAATATATATATTATATAATATATAAATATATATATATATATATAATATATATATATATATATAGAGAGAGAGAGAGAGAGAGAGAGAGATAAATAGATAGATAGATAGATAGATAGACATGAAAAGACTGCAATAGATAGATAGATAGATAGATAGATAGATAGATATAGAAAGACTGCAATAGATAGATAGATAGATGGATAGGTAGATAGATAAGAAACGGGTTTAGTTATAACAGCTGACGGGAACAAAGGAAAAAAAATAATGAAAAAAGGATTGAATATAAAAAAAAAATTTAAAAACATTTAATTTTCTTTAAATTCTTTAAAGTACTTTAATTCTACAAAAGACTAATTTAATTTGTAGTTGTAGATATAACCATTTTGTTTTATCAGTCACAGCGTTATTTATCCACCCCCCCCCACCCACGCACCTCTTTTCAACCTCACGTTCCACAATTGACTCTTGGGAGATGTCAGCTTTGTTTACGACCCAGGCGCAAACTCTAGTCTGCCTTACTTATCTCCCCTTTGATACAATCCAGATGGCGCTGTTGTAAACAGGTTGTTCAGTGTTATATTACTGTATTTGATATGGCTTCTTTTTTTTACGTAGCACCCAAACAACGAACAAGTTTCTTCCTAGCCAACCGCACCGACATTCCGGGGCTCGAGTTGCCGGCATTGACCCCTCAGACTTGCATTTATCAAACGTAACAAAGGTTTCTCCCCAGACAGATTCCATTTTCTGAAAAGTAAGCCTGCACCCTGTTGACCCCTGTCTGTCTGCCGTAATGGATTGGGTGAGCCGAGTTCAAATCCTGGACGAGCTTGTTTGCGTTTCAAATTCAAAAAGAATTTGTTCTACTCTCACACCCACCTTCTATGGGTAAAATGGTTTGAGTTTGATTTGGGCTTGGTTTGGTTTAATGGCATATCAACCGTGTGGGTTATTTAATGCCAACTCTATAAATATTTATAAATAAACATAATATAATATAATATATATAATCTAACAATGAATAATATAACGATAAATAATAACAATATCTAGTACACACATATTATATATATATATATATATATATATATATTATATATATATATATGTGTGTGTGTTGTTAAGTTTGAAAATGACGAAGCGAATTTTTATTTTCTATTTAAAAAATAATAGATAGATTACACGTGTTTCGGCCAGGAGTTTGTTCTTGTACACATGTATTCTATCTATTATTATTTTAAATAGAAAATAAAATAATAAGAGAAAACTAAAAAATCGCCCTTCGTCAGAGTAAAATTTTGATGTTTGAAATTAAACACACACACATATATATATATATATATATATATATATATATAGTCATCCACAGACATGTGTTTCGACTTATCAAGTCTTTTTAGTGTGGCTAGACATTTGGAAGTTACCTACTGCCGGGATTGAAATCCGATCGGTTAAGTGTCAGTCAGACACCTTAACCACCAGGCTGTCATCACCGACAGAATGCGAAGGGGATTTTAACTGTCTTAATACACACATCGCTTTGTATGTAAAGGCCGCCATAGAGTGCTCCATCCCTTTTATAGGAGAGCGTTGCGTTTACGCTTTTAGTTGGCAGTCGTCAGCGAAATCCCCCCACACACACACACATATATATATATATATATATATATATATATATATATATATATATATATATATATGTGTGTGTGTGTGTGTGTGTGTGTGTGTGTGTGTGTATGTTTTGTAAGGGATTATTTTATTAATATAGTACAACAGACTTGACTCTTTAGTTGTGCTCCGTTTAAAATTTGACCCCGTGTCATCTTCTACCCATTTCGGAGGGTTGGTCGGTTAGCTGGTTGGATTTTACGGTATATAAACCCTTGCTGGGTTATTTTATTCTGAAGACATTTTGTTTTATTCATTCTTGTTGGGTATTCAAAAAACATTTTAAAACTCATTTTAAACACATTTTCTAAACTCATTTTTTTAAATCTATTTAACCCATAGATGGGATGGTAACAGATACTACCACCCAGGGTCATAGTCGACCTGGGAGTAATGGGAAATGAGAGGTTACTCCACATTCCCAGAACTCCAAAATCGGAACCTCACGAAGGTTGATATGCCATTAAACAAAAACAAAAACAAAAAAACAAAAAAAAACAAACAACTTCGTAGGCGAGAAACTGTCAGTAACCAAGTGCCGTTGATTTCATGTCCACGCTACCCTAACTCCGTTTAAAAATTGCTCTTGTGTCATATCCTGCCTGTGTCGGAAGTGTTTTGAAAACTACATAGTTGACGTGTTTCAAGGAGGCGGGTATGTGTAGCGGTTATCGTCGTAGAAAATTGGCACGGTGACCTTTCAAATTCTAAACGTAATTTTTCCCGAAAATTCCTGGAAACTAATTTTAATGAATGAAAAATTTATTTTACATCGGCGTTCCCATTTAAAATTAGTTTCCAAGAGTTTTCGGGAAAAATTACGTCACGTAGTTTTAAATTAAGACGCCGACGTTACTCAGCGTTTTAAAGTATGTCTTTTCTTTCCTCATATTTGAATATCAACAAAAGCAGCCACATACCAAAAGCAGAGGCTTTTGTTTTCATTAATAATCTATTTTTTATTAAACCAACGAAAGCCCTGAGGAAGGTTTGTTAAACAAACCGAAACACTGCAGCGTCGGCTTATTAAACATCATTCGTTAATGAAACTTGTGTCGTTTCAATTTTTATAATATTACACACAAACATACACATTGGTGTTGAGCACTGACGATCGCCAACTAAAGCGTAAACGCAACGCTCTCCTATAAAAAGGGATGGAGCACTCTATGGCGGCCTTTGCATACATAGAGATGTGTGTATTAAAAAACAGTTAAAATCTCCTTCGCATTCTGTGGGTGACGATGACCGAGCGGTTAAGCTGTCCGACTGCTGCTGAATCGATCGGATTTCTATCCCGGCTAGATCTGTAAGTAGCTCACAAAATGTCTAGCCACATTGAAGACACTTGATAAGTCGAAACACGTGTCTGTTGATGACTATATATATATATATATATATATATATATATATATATATATATATATCCAAAGTGTGTGGAAAGGAATGTATTAAACCAACCCGTTCGCAACGGGTAAGATGTCACACAAGGTTGCTAATATATATATTTACCAACCCTTTCGCACGAGCAGGATGTGACACAAGGTCAATTTCTTAATATGATACAAGGTTGCTAGTATACGGCATCCACCGACGGATCTATGAGACTAGTTTGTTAACCATTACATCACGATCGGACGCACTTATAACCGAACCCGTTCGCCCTAGTTAGGATGCGACACAAGGTCGCATGTATGGAGGATCCAGTGAGGATCGAACTCGCTTTTCAATAGTAATGGACCTGAGAGACTAGTTTGCTGTGTGTAGAAGGGTACGTGCGTCCGTGCGTCCGTGTGTGTGGGTGGGGGGTCCTCTATTCTGAATCCGTTAGTCTGTCTCACTATTCTAAAAAAAGGATCCACAAAGGTAGTTTTTTTTTCACTCACGTTCCAAATACGGAGAGAATGTCCGGAGGAATGTATTTCAACCCAATTCTTACCCAACACAACACCCACAACCGACACTCAACCCGATTCCCTCCCTTCCCCCCCTCTCTCTCTCTCTCTCTCTCTCTCTCTCTCTCTCTCTCTCTCTCTCTGTGTGTCCTTCCTGTCCTTCTCTCTTTCTCTTTCTTCCTCACTCTCTCTCTCCTCTCTCTATCTCTCTCTCAACTTCTCTCCTTCTCTCTCTCTCTTTCTCTCTCTCTCTGAACTTCTCTTTCAGCTTCTCTCTCCTTCTCTCTCTCTCTCTCTCTTCTCAACACACCACACACACAACACAACTCTCTTTCTCTCTTTCTTTCTTTCTTCTCTTTTCTCTCTCTCTCTCTCTCTCTCTCTCTCTCTCTCTCTCTCTCTCTCTCTCTCTCTCTCTCTCTCAACTTCTCTGTTTCACTCTCTCAACTTTTCACTGTTTCTCTTCCTCAACTTCTCTCTGTTTCTCCTTCTCTTCCCCTCTCTCTCTCTCTCTCGTCTCTCTCTCTCTCTCTCTCTCTCTCTCTCTCTCTGCTTCGCCCCCTCTATTTCCTTTTTTCGAACAGCAAAACTCACGTACACAAATATTTAGGAAGATGCCACGTGGTGACTAAATCAGCCCTTTTTACCCGAAATACCAAACAGTCTATATGCGGATATTTATTTTTCACACACACACACACACACCACACACACACACACATATATATATATATATATATATATATTATATATATATATATATATATGTATACAAGGTGAGTCAAAGAAGTATCGAGAGTTTTTGTACTTTTTGACACACCTTGTAATCTGAAAAAAATAACGTTCCATTCATTTTTCATTTCTATCTTGGTAAATACAGCTTTAAACTTGGTACTTTTTTGACACACCCTGTATTCGGAAAAAAATTAATGAATGGAACGTTAATTTTTTTCATAGTACAAGGTGTGTCAAAAAGTACAAAAAACTTGATACTTTTTGACACAAACATATATATATATATATATATATATATATATATATATTATATATATATATAAACAGTCTGAAATAGATAGATAGATAGATAGATAGATAGATAGATATGAACATACTGGGATACATAGAGAGATAGATTGAGATAGATAGATTGATATGAAAAGACATACGTACGTACCTACATACATACATACATAAGAAGAGACTTGGATAGATAGATAGATAGATAGATAGATAGATAGGATGGTGAAGTTCCAATTTTGGAGCTCTGGGGAGTGTGGAGTACCCCTTCATCGCCATTACTCCTAGATCCACTTTTACCCGGAGTGGTAGTACCTGTTAGGGTCCCATCTATAGAAATAAATGAGTTTAAAAATGTGTTTAAAATGAGTTTTAAAAATTTGAATGCCTATCAAGAATTACTAAAACAAAACGTCTTCGGCATAAAATAACCCAATAAGGTCAACATGCCGTAAAATCAACACAAACAACCAACCAACCAACCAGATATCCATACATTGGAATATATTGTATCAGTTAATTCACAAGTGTATTAAGACTCTGCCAGGCATTTGTGCAGGTTTGTTTGGGTGATTTTAGTGACGGCTAATATTCCATGCGGCCTTTCACCTTTAGGCAGCTGCTGTCCTCTCGCCTAAAAGAAGTAGGGGTTTGGTTCATTGCCCGATGCCTGAGGCGCCTCCTCGAGGAGGATGCCGACAGATCTTGACTTCGTTTTTTTCTAAACCATATTAAACTGACCTTGTGCCTCATCTTGGGCCTTATGGGGAGCTAAATAAATTGCGTATCAGCTAATTCTCCTTCCTTTGTTATTTCCCCTTGTAATGTCGCTGTAATGTCGGAGACGGTGAAATGAGAACCGTGAATTTAATAAAGGGTTCAGATGAAGTTTACCGAATATACTATTACAGATACAGACTATTCAGATGATCTTCTTTTCATTATGTTCAATTGAAACAGATTAGCGTTATCGCTTCCAGGCGCTCACCCCCACCCCCTCTCTCTCTCTCTTCTCTCTCTCTCTCTCTCTCTCTCTCTCTCTCTCTCTCTCTCTCTTTGTTTCTTTATTTACCACGCACACATGAGTTCTTCCAGCTATAAATAGCAGCCGGTTCTCATTTGGACTGAGATTTGGACTGTCTCATTTTTAACCAGATTGTGTTGTAAGATGATATCGGTCGTATAATTAAGGAACCATAGTATTGGCATATAGAGTGACTGATTTTTTTCTTAAATCAAACGATAATTTGATTCGTTGACAAGAGAGAGAGTGAGAAAAGGATTGAAGAAAGAGTGTGTGTGTGTGTGTGTGTATGTGTGTGTGGTGTGTGTGTCTGTGTGTGACATGAGTGTGCGTGTCTGTGTCTGTGTGTGTGTGAAATGAGAGAGAATGTGTGATGTTTGTGTATGTGTGTGACATGTGTGTGTGCGTGTGTGTGTGTGTGTGTGTGTGTGAGTGTGAGTATGTGAATGAGAGATAGATAGTTTGTGTATGTGACAAGAGTGTGTGTGTGTATGTGTGTGTGACATGGGAGAGAGTGCGTGTGTATATGTAACATGAGGGAAAAAGAGAATGTGTGTGTGTGAGACATGAGATAGATGTGTATGTGTATGTGTGTGTGTGTGTGTGTATGTGACATGAGAAAGAGAGTGTGTGTGTGTGTGTGTGTGTGTGTGTGTGTGTGACACAATGCCCTGTGTCAACGGTAATTAGTATCTAAAAAAGGAACGACATCAAAAATCGAGGAGTGGGGGAGGGGGCTGAACAAAGCCAGAGGTCGGGGGGTGAGGGTAGGTGAAGGGGCAAGAAGACGCCGGCTATTTCGGGTATGTGTCGCTACCATCTTTCGGGTCAAAATTCACAAGTTTTTTTCTTTCTTTCTTTCTTTCTTTCTTTCTCTTTCTTTCCTTTTTTCTTTCTTTCTTTTTTCTTTTACATGCCCCCCCTCTCTCTCTCTCTCTCTCTCTCTCTCTCCTCTCTCTCTCTCTCTCTCTCTCTCTCTCTCTCTCTTACGATTTTTTTATTTTCTTATTTTATTTTTTTTTCAGTCATTTTTTCGTTTATTATTTTTTCTTTTTGTCTTTATTCTCGTTCTTTCTTTCACGAGAATTTTCTTTCTTTTCCAACGTTATTCTTTCGTCATTCATTTTCTTATTTGTTCATTCTCTATATTTTATTGTATTCTTTTTTTTCTTCTCTCTTTTCTTTTTTTTCTTTTTTATTTCTTCTTCCTTCATTTCTTTCTTTCTTTTCTTTCCTTCGTAATTCTTTTCATTACTTATTTTTTTTTTTCTATTTTTAGTTCTATTTTTTATTTTATTATTTCTTTCTTTGTCCTTTCTTTCTTTCTTTCTTTTTCTTTCTTTTACTTATTCTTTCTTTCTTCTTTCTTTTTTCTTGTTTTTTTCTTCTATTATTTTAATAGTATTATTTTTCTTTCTCTCTTTCTTTTCATTCCAATTTATTTATTTATTTCATTCGTTCTTTCATTCATTATTTCTTTGCCAATTCTACTCTATTATTTTTTCTTTCTTTCTTTTCCTATTTTTCTTTTTTTTCTTTCTTTTTAATTTCTTTCTTTTCCAAATTTATTCTTTCCTTATTTATTTTTCTATTTTTCACTCTCTATATTTCATTCTATTCTTTCTTTCTTTCTTTCTTTTCCTAAATTATTCTTTCTTTATCTATTTTTCTATTTCATATTCTCTATATTTTATTCTATTTTTTCTTTCTTTTGCTATTTTGTTATTCATTTATTTCAGCAATGAGATAGATAGATAGATAGATAGATAGATAGATAGATAGATCTGAGTAGACTGATATATATATATATATATATATATATATATATATAATATATATATAGAGAGAGAGAGAGAGAGAGAGAGAGAGAGAGAGAGAGAGGGGGGAAAGAGAGATCTGATTACACTGAGATAGATAGATAGATAGATGTGAACAAGATCTGATTAAACTGAGATAGATAGATAGATGAATAGACAGATATATGTGAACAAGACTGAGATAGATAGATAGATAGATAGATAGATAGATAGATAGATAGATGTGAACAAGACTAAGATAGATAGATAGATAGATAGATAGATATGATCAGACTTAGATATATATATACTGATAGATCCCTTTTAACTAACCCGACGCCATCGCTGAATTAAACATCTTTTAATAGCAAAATTATATATTAACTTCAAAGTTAACTGCCTTTTTTTCTCGTCTTTCTTCGACAAACGAGGGAAAGAAGTTTCTAATGGTGTTTGATTTAACGCATGTCTCTCTACCCAGACTCAAAAACTCCCTCTCTTCTGTCTGGGTGCATTTTCGCCCACAATACGGTTGGTCAAAGTTAATTGTCCCCGGCGTTGCGTCAAGGAACTCCTGGGACTCGGGAATGTCACTCTCTCCAGAGCATGAAGAACCCAGAAGCCTCAGATGTAAGGCCACTGCAACGGAATTTATCTAAAAAGTTGCGGTTCAAACATTTTTCGATTGGGATTGTCGCCCATAGCTCTTTTGGCCACAACCCTAACGCCTCCTACATCTTATCTATATATAAATGGAGATTCGGCATCTATCTGTCTGTACCCGAAACTACGTCACTGCTAACATCACAATACTATCAGGAATTGCCTTATTATAAGTTAATCAGTGAGTATCTGATTCNATAGTCAAAATCATTAATTAACCGTATATGTTATTTATCATCATGTCAGCGCATGTTAGCAACGGCATATCCCATGCAATCTCCCCACAACCTTCTCTATTAATTCATTGGCCCAGAAGGTCCTACGGCGCAACATCCAGTATCCACAGAAAACTGGCCTAATGTAGGTCCTTACTGGGCGGTCCACATTAGCATGTCCATATGTTGGCTTTCAACAGTGAGAACGTCGCTTTAAGTTCGTCTTGCTTCTCCAGCAGTTCCAGCATATCTATACCGTCTCAATCGGATGGTTTGTGAGATAAAATTTAATATATTAGATTAATAATATATAGAAATCTTCATATTTATTAACGATGTTTCTGTGAAAATCTGAGGTAGATTTACCACAAAAACCGTCAGTATCTGAACAAGTGCGTTAAAATCCTTCAATGTGTATTATATATCACGAAGAAATACAGGTTTTTTAAATATATGGTGTTGTGTTAATTTGCATACTGGTTTTTAAACAACCGTGTTTAATAAATAATTACTTGGTGTATTTAATTCTAACATTGTGTTTTATTTCTACAATGTATAAATAATCCCATGAATGATTTTTATATAGCCAATTTAAATCCTAACTAAAAATCAAGTGCAAATTAGTGTATTAAATAAGTGCATTAACGTGTATTAAAATTAATCCCATGAATGATTTTTTAATATAGAAACCAATTAAAATCTAACTAAAATAAGTGCAATCTTTTTAATATGCGTTCTTATTTAATTTTTTATGTCTTTCTAAATGTTGTTTTATAAATTAATAAACTTGAACTTACCTACCGACCGGATGCGCGCATATTCTTGTGACATACAAACAAACTGATAGATTCGGTGTTTTACAGAAAGCATTTTCTTTGGTCGATGTTCGCTTAACGAAACAGTTTGCAATGCAAGAAATGAATCGCTGAATTCGAGTTTCAATCCTGGGTGAGAGGCTTTGCATTCCGTACAGTGGTAACACTTGTACGGAAAGACATACATTCAAACTACCCCCCCCCCCATATACACACCTAGTATAGGTAAATATCAGGGTAAACTGAAGCATTGGTGTCAACCGCTCTAGCGTGTCTCCATCATTCAGTCATGGAAGATCCAAATAAATATACGTCACTGTATACGTTGCACATTAACACAAAATCCCGTCTATAACATAGAATATTTAATTCTACGTCAAAATTTCTGAACATTAGTACAAGCGAGGTTAGACAGTCCTCAATTGTTTTTAAACAATTTAATAAATACATAGACTCAGGTATACTATAAATCCATATATATGAGTTTTTTATTCTATGGAATACATATTAAGTTTACATTTCAAATTGTTTTATTTTTCATCCTTTAATGAATGTTGATGATTTTACTTACTTAGGGTACAAACTCCGCTGACATGAATTTTTAACTCCCACCACCAGGCAATATGTTTCAATAATCTATTGTTTATTATCGCCCGGAGAGCGTGTTTTTTTTTTTTTTTTTTTTTGCTAGTATGAATAATTTTGAAACAGATCTGTTGGACCTATAGATGGTACCCTAACATGTACTATTCCGGATCTGGGAATGATGGCAATTGAATGGTATTTCCACTCTCCCAGATTTATCATTCAGATGTAAGTAAAAGTAAGTCGGCGAAAGTGGTCTACTTGAATGGCGCGATTCACGTATCAGCCGGACAGCGATGGGATGCTATCCTCTTTTTACTATACTAGACAAAGGAATGTAGTAGTGTAAACACTCAGGGACATCACTTTTCTGTGTAGTTGGTCTTACTCCTCATCATGAAATACAGTCAGCGTATACTAAGCTTCGTTAGATACTGGATATGGCAACCAGTCTAGTGAGAATAACTCCGAATTCAAAACTATTAAACAACGCATAAAAATTGACCTTGTGTTCAAATATTCTCGTCGAGGTTAGTAGATACATATAAGCAGTCATTTAATGAGGATGCTGGTGTCTTTGTAAATAGTTACAGCATGGAAATGGAACTCGTCTCGCCCCGAGTTCAAATCCTGGACAGTGGTAATTCATTTTCACTTAGCGGTAATACCCTGGGAAAAGTATGAATCCCTACCTCTCCTCCAGCTATGGAATAAATAGTAGGGCCAGCTGGGGCTCTTTAACATTGGTTAGGCAACCGGTCTAGGAAGAAGGAAAACTCTGAATTCAAACCTGTTTGAACCCGCTTAAGAAATTTACCTGTCGTTTACATCCGCTCGTGTCGGGAGGGTGTGTAAATACTGTATATATAAAGCGCACTTAATGTTTCGTGGGGTGGGGATAACGTCGGATCTCCTCTGGCTCTACCTGCCTCCCTATATACGAAACTTGATTCAATTATTCATTTCATTTAATTTGGTTAGGTTTATTTGTTTAACGGCATATATATATATATATATATATATATATATATATATATATATATATATAATATATATATATATATATACCACCCCCTCCGCGCGAGAAGGATGCGACACAAGGTCGATTTCTTAAGCAGGGTTTAACAGGTTTGAATTCAGAGTTTTCCTTCTCCTAGACAGGTTGCCTAACCAAGGCTGAAGAGCCCAGTCCGGCCCACTATTTACCCATAGCTGGAGGGAGTATAGTTGAATTCATACCTTTCCCAAGGGTATTAGCGCTATGTGAAATACAAACAGCTTTTTCCAGGATTTGAACTCGGGTCGACGAGTCCATTTCCCACGACTCTAACCATTATACCACGCACCTCCATTAACGGCATATAACTCCTTACGGGGTATTTAATGCTGAAATTTCATTCCTTTAAAAATACTTGATTACAATCCCAAGTATCTTCCCATTGTATTTTTTTATTTTTATCTGTCTATAATCATCTTTCTGGGTCGGACTAGCTCAGGCGGTAGAGCATCCGCCTAAGAACCACAAAGTTCCGGGTTCGATATCGTCCCTCGCCGACTCAGCGTATGAGTAGCATATCTTCGATACACCAGGATTCCGTCTTTAAGGATCACGGGTCACCACCTACGACCATTGTGGGGATTTTACCCCTCTGAAGAGTCCTGGAGACCTGAGGAGGCTTGTTGTCACTCAGACTCCAGTGAAAGACCAGCTTAGGCTGGTCTGAAAAACTCACAAGGAGTGTAATGATAATAATAAATGCGTGTGAGTCACATTTTTTCAACTTTATTCTTAGAGGCCGTAACCCAAAATCCAGACCCGCAACCCTGAAATGTTGAATTCTTAATTTCTTTTCATTTCTGTGATTGTCTTTTTTTTTTTTTTCAAACCCAATTTTTTGTACGATAACAATTTTTATAACATGGAAACAAAAATTTGGAAATGATCGAAATTAATTGCGAAATCTAGAGAATGGACAAAGAGAGAGAGAGAGAGAGAGGGGGGGGCAGACAGATAGATAGATAGATAGAAATGAATTGACTGTGACTGATAGATAGATAGATAGATAGATAGCAATAGCATAATCTTTACTGATCACTGACGTCCTTCTCACTGGATCGAATGGATCAGATGATAATATTTTATGCTTGTGCACCAAAGATACATACATACATACATATGAACAGCGTGGGATAGATAGATAGATAGATAGATAGATAGATAGATAGATAGATATGGAAAGACTGCAATAGATCGATCGATAGATAGATAGATATGGAAAGACTGCAATAGATAGATAGATAGATAGATAGATAGATAGATAGATATGGAATACTGCAATAGATAGATAGATAGATAGATAGATAGATATGGAAAATACTGTAATAGATAGATAGATAGATAGATAGATAGATATGGAAATACTGTATAAGATAGATAGATAGATTGATAGATAGATATGGAAATACTGTAATAGATAGATAGATAGATAGATATGGAAAGACTGCAATAGATAGATAGATAGATAGATAGATAGATAGATAGATAGATATAGAAAGACTGCAATAGATAGATAGATAGATAGATAGATAGATAGATAAGAAACGGGTTTAGTTATAACAGCTGACGGGAACAAAGGAAAAAAGTAATGGAAAAAGGATTCAATATAAAAAAATAAATTTAATTTTCTTTAAATTCTTTAAAGTACTTTAATTCTACAAAAGACTAATTTAATTCGTAGTTGTAGATATAACCATTTTGTTTTTATCAGTCACAGCGTTATTTATCCACTCCCCACCCACGCACCTCTTTTCAACCTCACGTTTCCAACAATTGACTCTTGGGAGATGTCAGCTTTGTTTACGACCCAAGCGCAAACTCTAGTCTGCCTTACTTATCTCCCCTTTGATACAATCCAGATGGCGCTGTTGTAAACAGGTTGTTCAGTGTTATATTACTGTATTTGATATGGCTTTTTTTTTACGTAGCACCCAAACAACGAACAAGTTTCTTCCTAGCCAACCGCACCGACATTCCGGGGCTCGAGTTGCCGGCATTGACCCCTCAGACTTGCATTTATCAAACGTAACAAAGGTTTCTCCCCAGACAGATTCCATTTTCTGAAAAGTAAGCCTGCACCTGTGACCCCTGTTTGTCTGCCGTAATGGATTGGGTGAGCCGAGTTCAAATCCTGGACGAGCTTGTTTGCGTTTCAAATTCAAAATAATTTGTTCTACTCTCACACCCACCTTCTATGGGTAAAATGGTTTGAGTTTGATTTGGGCTTGGTTTTGGTTTAATGGCATATCAACCGTGTGGGTTATTAATGCCAACTCTATAATATTTATAAAATAAACATAATATAATATATATAATCTACAATGAATAATATAACGATAAATAAATAACAATATCTAGTACAAACACAATATATATATTATATATATATATATATATATAATATATATATTCTGTGTGTGTGTGTGTGTGTGTGTGTGTGTGTGTGTGAGTTGAAAATGGAAGCGAATCCGCCGGTATGTTGAAAGGAAAAATAAACAAAGGAAAGAAAATGCTGAATGGTTGAAAAAAAGATTTATTTTACTTACACGTGTTTCGGCCAGGAGTTTGTTCATGTACACATGTATTCTATCTATTATTATTTTAAATAGAAAATAAAATAATAATAAGAGAAAACTAAAAAATCGCCCTTCGTCAGAGTAAAATTTTAGTGTCTGAAATTAAACATATAAATTATATATATATATATATATATATATA
>CM042166.1:46673048-46703048 GCA_023376005.1 Doryteuthis pealeii | reverse complement strand
TTTATATAGAAACCAATTAAGATCTAACTAAAATAAGTGCAATCTTTTTATATGCGTTCTTATTTAATTTTTTTAGTCTTTCTAATTTTGTATATTTTATTAAATTAAAACTTGGATACTTACGCCCGACGGAGCGCGCATATTCTTGCTAGTACATACAACAAACTGATAGATTCGGTGTTTTCACAGAAAGCATTTTCTTTGGGTCATGTTCGCTTAACGAAACAGTTTTCAATGCAAGAAATGAAATCGCTGATTCGAGTTCAAATCATGGACACGGCTGTTTGCATTCCGTACAGTGCTAACACTGTACGGAAAGACATACATCCAGCTATTCTACCCCCCCCCATACACCCCCCCCAGTTATGGTAAATATCAGGGTAAACTGAAGCATTGGTGTCAACCGGTCTATGGTGTCTCCATCATCGTCAGGAATCAACGGCTTTTGGCGTGTATGTCAATGCGTCTGTTGAAATCGGCGACAAATAAGGGTATCACCTTCCCCTGACCAGGATATGCATGCGATGTTTGGGGACCGCTGGTGAATTTCCTATTCCCTTGTGACTCCTTCCATGAATTCACTACGTTTCATTCATTATCTAATGATGATGATGATGATGATGGTGATGATGATGATGATGATGATGATTTTGTTGTTTTGCACACTACGCTATCAAATCTATTAATAATGGAGATTAGCTTCCGGTTTTTGTCTGTAACAAAAACTACGTCACTGCTTATGTCACATTACCCAAAATCGTCATAACATAGAATAAATACACTCAAAATTTGAACATGCAACATTAGACAGTCCTCATTGTTTTTTTAAAACAAGTTTTAATAAATACATGACTGGTATTATATATCTATATATAGTTTGTTTTATTTTAATATATATTTAAAGTTTACATTTTAAATTGTTTTATTTTTTTAATCCTTTAATGAATTTGATGATTTTACTTACTTAGGGTACAGACTCGCTGACATTGAATTTTTAACTCCCACCACTCAGGCAATATGTTTCAATAATCTATTTTTATATCGCCCGGAGAGCGTTTTTTTTTTTTTTTTTTTTTTTTTTGCTAGTATGAATAATTTTGAAACAGATCTGTTGGACCTATAGATGGAACCCTAACATGTACTATCCGGATCTGGGAATGATGGCAATGAATGGGTATTCCACTCTCCCTAGATTTCATCATCAGATGTAAGTAAAAGTAAAGTCGGCGAAGTGGTCTATTGTCGGTATCAGCCGGACAGCGAGGGAGTCTATCCTCTTTTTACTAGCGCTAGACAAAGGAGATGTAGTTTAGTGTAAAAACTTAGGACATCACTTTTCTGGTGTAGTGGTCTTACTCCTTATCAGAGAATACAGTCAGCGTATACTAAGCTCTTTAATACTGGTATGGCAACCAGTCTAGGAGAATAACTCCGAATTCAAAACTGTTAAACAACGCATAAAAATTGACCTTGTGTCAAATCCTTCTGTGGTTAGTAGATACATATAAGCTGATTTATGGATGTGCGTGGTGTAATGGTTAAAGTCATGGGAAATGGACTCGTTGACCCGAGTTCAAATCCTGGACGTGGTAATTGCATTTCACTTAGCGCTAATACCCTTGGGAAAGGTATGAATCCTACTCTCCCTCAAGCTATGGATAAATAGTAGGACAGACTGGGCTCTTTAACTTTGGTTAGGCAACCGGTCTAGGAGAAGGAAAACTCTGAATTCAAACCTGTTGAACTCCGCTTAAGAAATTTACCTTGTGTTACATCCTGCTCGTGGGGAGGGGGTTAGTAAATATATATATAAGCGCATTAATGTTTTTGGGGGTGGGGGAATAACGATCCATTCATTATATATTTCAGAATTCGTAAATACAGCTTCAGTATCGATATTTTTTTAACACACTTCTTAGATAAATGGATTTTTTACTAAGTCAAATTAGCCACTCTTCAGCAAAGAAAACCATTGGTAGTGAGTTTGAGTCTCACTGGGTGCCCAATACATCCGGCCTTGTGCCTCAACTAAGTAAGGTTTAGTAAATAACCGACTAAACATACGATGAGACGTTGCTGAATGATAGTAAAAAAACAAGAAGAATGATTGTAAATTGAATTTATGAATGAAAATGGGAATATTTATGATAGATAGATAGATAGATGTGAACAAGACTGAGATAGATAGATAGATAGATAGATAGATAGATAGATAGATGTAGACTGAGATAGATAGATAGATAGATAGATAGATGTGAACAAGACTAGATAGATAGATAGATAGATAGATGTGAACAAGACTGAGATAGATAGATAGATAGATGTGAACAAGACTGAGATAGATAGATAGATAGATAGATAGATGTGAACAAGACTAGATAGATAGAAGATAGAGATGAACAAGATGAGATAGATAGATAGATAGATAGATAGATAGATAGATGTGAACAAGACTGAGATAGATAGATAGATAGATAGATAGATAGAGTGAACAAGACTGAGATAGATAGATAGATAGATAGATAGATAGATAGATAGATAGATAGATAGATAGATAGATGAAACAAGACTGAGATAGATAGATAGATAGATAGATAGATAGATGTGAACAAGACTGAGATAGATAGATAGATAGATCTGATTAAACTGGCCGACCAAAACATAAGGCTTCCTCAAAGTGAAAGAAACAAGGGGAGGTTACTATCATTTATGTAACTAATGTTCAGATTACCAAGATCTGTACATGAATGGGTTATTTTACACTTCCAAAAGTGTTTCAGTTTACTTATGATTTTAGTGGTTTCTTTTCTGGGGGGGGGGGAGCTGGGTCTTTTTTTTCTTTTCTTTTTCTTTTTTTGTTTTTTTGTCTTCCAGGAATATAATTACCGTGTTCATAAGCCTGAATGTGAATCCATCCTTCATGCATAGCTACTTTTTTCTTCTTCTTCTTCTTCTTGATCTTGGAACAAACCCATATGGCATACTAACCGACTTAACTCTCAGCTGCTGTGGAAAAATGCGAGATAGGTGTGCAACTGAAACGCCAGGAGGGGTGTGCCGGAAGTCTTGTGAAACGGGGAAAAACATACCCAGGATGTTCTGCTTCCGGTATTAACCCTGCCAACGCGTTCCTCTAATCGCAATCCACAGAGTTTTGGTGCGCCGGTTTTTATTTCATGAGTTATCATCTATTTCATTCTTTTTACATCACCGCGTTACGGTCGATGTGTTTTTCGGCCTTCTTCAAGCGCGCAACAGCATCCGCTAATCCCTAAGTGTAAAAAATGATCTAGAACCTAAGTAATTTTTAATAGGTTATAAGCCATACATCTAAGAAGGCGTTATCAAATGATTAACCCTTGACTCAGGTATGGTTTCGGGGCTTAAACATCATCATCATTAAAATCATTTACAGTATCCCTTACATACTTAGTTGGTTTACCGTTACTGCGTGGGAGTGTCTGAGCTATGTTGATGCAAATTCGGCATATTTTGGAAGCCTCTTTACATATTTCCGCTTCCGGTACGTAAACAATCCAAGATTAGAGTGGTATGCCGAGGTGGTGTTGGGGAGGTGTAAAGTGTGATCCAAAAGTATCGAGACTCCCCTCATCCTCCAATCTAATGGTTACCGTATTTGATGGCATATAAGACGCACCCCCATTTCAGCAGGTCAGATTCAGGAGAAAAAAAGTTTTTACTGTATTTAAGCATATATTGTTGAAAACAGTCTTTACATAAGCAGAAACATAGCTGTATAAAAGCAATTTGGAGTTTAGGATAGGTAAAAGTACTGAGCGTAAGCTGGGTTAGTGAGCATCATAGAGAAGATTAGCCTAGACCTACGAGAGGTCTCAAACTTCACCTACGATGTATAAGACGCAGGGCAATTTTTTAGCCAATATTTTGGGAAAAAAAGTGCGTCCTATATGCCACGAAGTTCGATATGCCATTAAATAAAGAAACAAAAAAACACATTCGTACGACATACACACACACACACACACCACACACACACACATACACACATACACATACACACAGACACACACACATACTCACTCACACATAGATACACACACATACACACACATACTCACTCACACATACACACACACACACACATACTCACTCACACATACATACATACACACACACATACTCTCTCTCACACACACACACACACATACTCACTCACACATACATACACATAAGATTTCAACACACAAGCACACACGCACACTCTTTGGGTTAAATAGTACCACTACTGTTCTTCTACAAGGGAGGCTTTGGTATTAAATAACCCACAAAGGTTTATATGCCATGTGCAAAGAAATCAAACAAACTATTAAGCTCTATTAGTACCAGGCAATATATCTTGCATTGGTCTTTCATGGCCAGTCACTTCCTGTTCATTCATAAATTCATTTCCCATTTTCATTCATAAATTCAATTTACAATCGTTCTTCTTGTTTTTTTACTATCATTCAGCGACGTCTCATCGTATGTTGAGTCAGTTATTTACAAAACCTTGCTTAGTTGAGGCACAAGGCCGGATGTATTGGGCACCAAGTGAGACTCGAACTCACTACTAATGGTTTCCTTTGCTAAGTGGCTAATTTGACTTTACTTAGTAAAAAATCTAAGAAGTGTGTTCAAAAAGTATCAATACCAAGCTGTATTTACGAATCCTGAAATAGGTAATGAATGGACCATTATCCCCCCCCAAAAAAAAACATTAGTCCGCTTATATATATATATATATATATATATATATATATATATATATATATATATGGTGGACTCTCCTATAGTGAACGATAGATGAGGGTCAGCAGTGAGTGATTTGTTTCCTCCCATGTTGTGCATGCTATCAAGAAGACATTTTGTGTTTCCTTGAGCCTTGCTGTCAGCTATGAAGCCACACTGACAAATGAAATGTTCTAAGGTGGGAGTCAGACGGTTTTGTTTTAAAGTTAGACAGAACTGATCTCGATGCTTCAGTCTATTTTCTTCAAAGCTCTTTAGTCTAGTGAAACATGTCTTACGCCATTCCTTTGGACTTGATGCTAGATTTTCCCAAGCAGTCAGGTTAATACTGAGGCGTTTCAATTTGTCTTTAAAGCGTAGGAGAGGATGTTCAATTGAACGCTTAGCATTTGGTAATTGTCCGTATAAAATCTTCTTTGGAAGCCTGTTCTCATTCATTCTGACAACATGACCAGCCCACCTAAGCTGAACCTTGACTAGTAAGGTTTCGATGCCAGAAATGTTACATTTTTTTAATATTGTGCTATTTTTTACTCTATCATCCCATTTCATACCACAAATGGCACGAAGACAACGCATGTGAAAGGCGTCAAATTGGTTTATGTGCTTGCGTAAAATGTCCAAGTTTCAGCACCATACAGTAGGGCAGAAAGTACGACTGCTCTGTAGATGTTAATTTTTATCTTAAGAGATACATATTTGGTATTCCATAATCGATGTTTCAGGTTGCCGAATGCAGTGCTTGCTTTACCTATTCTGGAATGGATTTCTTTGTCCAGTTTTCCATCAGACGTGACTGTTGATCCAAGATATCTAAACGTGTCAACAATCTTTAATGCTTTTCAATCAATGAAGACAGATGATTTACAAAACGTGGGTTGCATGCTGCAGGCTGGTACAGAAGTTTAGTTTTCTTTATACTGATAGTAAGTCAAATGATTTTGATGTCTCAGAGAATTTATTAATAATGGTTTGGATGTCTTCTAGGCTGTGTGCTAATAGAGCGGCATTGTCTGCAAAGAAGATCACGTACTAGCTGCAAGGAAATTTTTGACCTAGCTTTAAAACGTTGTTGATTATATAGGCCACCACTTGTTCTGAATTCAACATTTATTCCTTCGCTTAGATCTGAGAATGCTTTCTCGAGCATAGCAGGAAAAAAACAATGCAAATAGGAGCAAGAACACAGCCTTGCTTAGTACCGTTTGAGACAGAAAAAGTACTGGATTGCTCGCTACATGATCTCACAGAAACCTTCATGTAAAGAGACGATGATCTGAAGCATTTTATCTGGGACTCCTAATTTTGACAACACTTTCCACAGAGCAGTCCGAGACACAGAGTCAAAGGCTTTTGTGAAATCCACAAAAACTATGAATAAGTCTTTGTTTTGCTTTCGAGCCTTCTCCTGGGCCTGTCGAAGATAGAAAATCATATCTATTGTTCCTCTATCTGAGCGAAAACCACACTGAGTTTCTGGTAGTGCTGATCCTGAGACAAAGTCATTAACCTGTTAAGGATGATACGACCAAGGATTTTGCCAGCAACCGAGCGAAGAGATATTCCTCTGTGGTTGTCACAGTCATACTTACTTCCTTTGTGCTTGTACAAATGGACAATTGATGCGTCCTTAAATTGTTGTGGGACTTCACCCCGGTCCCACACAAGGTTGAAGAATTTGCAGAGCCTGTGTGTCAAAAGATTGGTTCCACATTTATATAATTCAGCTGAAATTTCATCTTCGCCAGGTGCTTTTCCATTTGAAAGTTGATTGATAGCTTTCTTCACCTCAAGTATTGACAGGTTAGCAGAGAGGGATTGTACAACAGGACTCCGGGGAAGATTGTCTATTACATGAGTATCGAAAGAAGATTTCTGATTCAGGATTGAAGAGAAATGTTCCTCCCAACGTTTGACAATATCACTTTTGTCAGTCAAAAGAGTGTTATCCATTGACATGATTGGTTTGGTTTGGTTTGTTTTACGGCATATCAACCTCAGTGGGTCATTTAATGCCGATAAAGTTTTGAAATAAATCAATTCTTAATGGATAATACAATTTTTTCATAAATACATTTTTCTATTTAACCCATAGATGGGACCCTAACAGGTACTACCACTCCGGATCAGAGTGGACCAGGGAGCAATGGTGATGAATGGGGTGCTCCACATTCCCCAAACCTCAAAAACTGGAACCTCACCATCAGATAGAGTTTAACGTCATTCCCAGGACATGTAGACCCGCAACCACCGCCTTCTAGCACCCATATGATAAAAAAGGGGTTGGGGCTTGCCATAAGGGCAATAGAATTGGGAAAATCATATAGGTACTAGGGTTTGACGTGACCAGCCGATTGATTGGAGGGGGCCTCTCCGACCGCCTGTCTAGCCCAAGATAGGGCCAAAGTGGAGTATTGCTCATCCACCTGGGCTCTATCCTTAAGCATCACGGGTCGCCACCCACGGCCAACAGGCGGCCCCATTGGGGGAGTCTTACCCCTCTGCAGAGGTGCAGTCGGTGCATTCTAATGGCCCAGCCGACAGGGCGGGACATGATTGGTGATAGACCATTGGAAATTGGACCAAAACACCCTTTAGATTTTGATAGAATATATATATATATATATATATATATATATATATATATATATATGCCAACCCTTCCGTACGAGCATGATAAGACACAAGGTCAATTTCTTAAGCGGAGTTTAACACGTTTTAATTCAGAGTTCTCCTTAACTTTTTCTTTTGTTTTTGCATCTGAGGTGAAGCGTCACACCTACCATCAGCTCCTTACTTTACTGCACAGATCTCTGTGCTACTCATACGCTGAGTTGGCGAGGGTCGGTATCGAACTAGGAACCTTGTGGCTTCTAGCCGAACGCTCTACCGACTGAACTAACCGGCTCTGGTTTGTAATGTAGACTAATTAACTAGTTTAGTGAGTTAGTTCCTCACTGGGTGCTATAACTAACTATAAAGAAGTTTTTTTCGTTCATTTTTACTTCTGTTTTTTTTTTCTTTACTAGGCTTTAGTTTTCTTTTTCAATTTTTTCCCTTTTTCTTTTTCTTTCCTTTTTGTTTCTTTTTAAATTTCTCTTGATTCTTTCTTTTTCAATCTTTTTTCTTTCATTTAATCTAACAAAAAATTACTAATGAGTTCGATTCTAACCGAATGCCTAGTAAACTTAGCTTCGTAAATGACTACAAAGTAAATGTCACACACACACACGCACATATATTAATATATATATATATATATATATATATATATATATATTATATATATATATTATATATATACGTTACTGGCCGATTATTACCGTCGGTTTCAAAGCATCACATGCTTTTCGTCAGATAAATCGGCTTGGAAGTGACATCTAAATAAATATCCGTTATAAACCGCGTTCCCGCTTTTTTTTCACCGCGTATATTTCTCGTGCATTCGTGAGGTTAACATAATGTTCGGAAAGATTTTCCTTTTAAGGTGGTTGATCGTCTGTTGTTACTTTTTCAGTACAAGATCTTCATAAAAAATATTTCTGTGTAGACAAACTCTGAATATTTCTGATTTCGTATTTAGATGTTTTTGCATTGAATTTAGACCATGTAGGATCCGGAATTTCTCTGCAGAGCATAGTCACATCTTATATATATATATATATATATTATATATATATATATATATGTGTGTGTGTGTGTGTGTGTGTGTGTGTGTGTGTGTGTGTTTGGGCAGCATTCTTTCATTTATACATGTAGAATTAAACAAAAGACACGTCTCCAGTTTAACAATTTTATTAACGACCTTTCAAGCTTTCTGAACAACCTTTTTACATTTGGATGGAATCCGTGGATTAGTCCACCGAAGTTTTTATCCCAAGTACAATCTCCCCAGATAAGTCGTCTTAATGAGACTAATCTATATACAAATTTAGATGTCCCTTAGGAGATTGTTGTCTCAAAAATATATGAAAGTACTTACATCGGTTTTACCTCAACGACCTTGTCGCACCGTTTGATTCTTCATATGTCAGATAATACCTCCATTTCACAACATCTAAAATTACATTCATGCCCCCACTCTAATGACCGAAATATCCTAATGGAAAATACGTATATTTTGCACAAAGAAAAAACAAACAAACAAAATATCAAAATACTAGAAGCTTTATACATAAAACAATATAAACCATCCTTAGATAAGATTAATTTTCCATGCAGTATTCATATTTCGAAATACCTATACCACTTTTCCAACCAATTCTCCTCCTTCCAGACTCCATACCCCTTGATATAATTTCTACGAGTTGCCCTCCTAGTTACTCTTACTACTACTATCTTGAGAAAAAAAAAACTAGAACACAAACACAACACCCCTGATGCTGGCACTTCGAAGTGCCGAAAGTACTTGGGATAAAAATTTCGGTGTACTAATTCACGGATTCCCCCCAAAGATTAAAAAAAAACAGGTGGCCAGAAAGCTCGAAAAGATCGTTAATAAAATTGTTAAACAGGAGACGTGCATTTTGTTTAATTCTACATGTATATATATATATATATATATATATATATATATATATATATATATATATCTGTGTGTGTGTGTGTGTTGTGTGTGTGTGTGTGTGTGTGTAATTGCATTCTTTGTCATTGCACTTAATCCAACGCTTGTGTATTAATTACATCGATCATCATGCAGTTAACGTATGTCTATGTGTGTGCATGGGTCTCTCTCTCTCTCTCTCTCTCTCTTATATATATATATATATATATATATATATATATATATATATGACTCACTGCTTCCCTGTCTCTCTTTCACTCTCTCTCTCTCTATCTATCTATCTCTCTAACTCACTGCCTCTCTCTCTCTCTCTCTCTTTCTCTCTCTCTCTCTCTCTCACATCTCTCTTTCTCTCTCTCTCTCTCTCTCACTCACTACTTCCCTGTTTCTCTCTCTCTCTCTTTCTCTCTCTCACTTACTCACTCACTCTGTCTCTATCTCCCTCTATTTATCTTCTCTATCTTTTTACTTTCTATTCTTCGTAGCCATTTTTCTTTTGTTTTCTTTCTTCTTTTCCTTTTCTTTTTATCCCAACACCAAAAATAAAAAACAAGCGAAATCCACGATATGGATGCGACATAAACATGAATTCGATAACATTAGTTAATGTCAAGCATTCGCGTTCACGTTCCCCCAAGAGGATTGATCCGTTCCTTGTTACCCTTTTTCCTATGACAACGAAAACGACCGAAAGAGCGCGAAAAGCTATAAAGTTCCGAACCATTAAGTCTGAAATGCGCATGTGCGGGATTAATATCTTTTTGTAAACAACCAGATAATGGTAATGAGTGGGCGAAAATGATGACCAACTGCAATTTTACCCCCCCCCTCACCCACCCACCCCGTGTGGCCCTATGAGTAATGAACGTGTAAGGTAGTAGCTCAACTAGTCGTTAACATTCAATGAAAGCGGTTTCGATTCTTGGAGTTGATGATACATATATATATATATATATATATATATATGTGTGTGTGTGTGTGTGTGTGTGTGTGTGTGTGAGTACGTAAATAAACACTGTGTTTATTTGATATAGTTTTTAGCCGACAATTTTTGGAGGATATGTGCTTAATTGAAGTCATACCTAATTTTGAAAATTAATTAGTTAATAATTGATGAATATGCATATTTCAAATGTAAGGCTAAACAGATCGAGAAAATACATTTGTATAATAGGTCGAAATGTACATTCAGGGATTGACATTTTCTCGATCTGTTTAGCCTTACATTTGAACATATATGCCCGCCTAAATTCATTAATTATTAACTAATTAATTTTCAAAAATTAGGTATGACTTCAATTAAGCACATATCCTCCATATATATATATATATATATATATATATATATATATATATGAGTCCAGTTAAATTTGTCTGTGAAAAGTTTTAAAGAGATTTTTTCATGGCGGATATTTTCTTTGATAAATTCTTGATTATATATATATATATGTGTGTGGAGAAAGGCCGTTAGCATTACTTCCCTTACTAACCGCTGTACCCGGAACTTTTTTTTACCGAAGAGTCATTGTGTTTCCACTTAATACATCGTCTTTTCTATTCAGGCATATTCAAGCCATTTGTAAATATCTTTTTACTAAAATATGGTTCTCTATTCCAATCACACATTCATACGTAAATTTCACATGGTTTGCACTTCTCAGCCACAAGTATTTGATGATAGAACTTTGTTCAAGACTCAGACTCTGTTTGATTTGGCACCGTTTTGAATAGCCTCAAAACAAATATTTCTGTGAGATTAAAATAATTTTATGGAAAAAAAATATTCTGAAAACATTTATTTTGCTTTAGAAAACAAAACAAAGAAAAAAAACACCTTATTTATTGAATAACCTCATATTTATATACTAGCTTAAATGCTGCCCTATCTGGCAGCATTTAAGCTGGCTCCTGCGGTGGACCTAAAAATGACACTTTGTGCGTTCCATCATCATAATGCCGAGCAATTAGCACGAATATCCATGACAATCTCTCACATGTCCATGTGTTGGCTTCCACAGGAGAACGTCGCTTATGAGTTCGTCCTTGCTCCTCCAGCCGTATCTAGCATGCTCTTTCCGTCTCACTTGGGTGGTTTGTGAGATAGGGTAGGTTGCCGTGCAGCTGCTCCCTTGTGGGGTGCTGTTCCCACGACTTGCTCAAGACCGCACGCATCATTCTTGTGCAGGTCCCATCTAGCTTATTATCAAGGCGCCAAGTGGTGCAGCCATACAGCAGCACTGTTTTAAAAGTTCAACGATAATTCTTCTGCTGTCATTTAATTTAAAGACAATTTGATGGACGTAAGTCCTTACTTCCCGCAGAAACAATTATTTTAATTTTATGGGTGACTTTCGCTGGTTTGATTTGGTTTGGCATATCAACCTCAGTGGGTTATTTAATGCCGATAAAGTTGAAATAAATAAATTCTTAATGGATAATACAATTTTGTTTATCAACTCATGTTTTTCTATTTAACCCATAGATGGGACCCTAACAGGTACTACCACTGCGGTCAGAGTGGACCAGGGAGCAATGGTGATGAAGGGATGCTCCACATTCCCCAAACCTCTAAAACTGGAACCTCACCATCAGATAGAGTTTAACGTCATTCCCAGGACATGTAGACCCTCAGTCACCATCTTCTAGCACCCATATGATAAAAAGGGGTTGGGGCTTGCCATAAGGGCAATAGGGTTGGGAAAACAATAGGGCCAATGGAGTATTGCAAGTCATGAAATGCTCATCCACCTGGGCTCTATCATTAAGCATCACGGGTCACCACCCAAGGCCAACAGGTGGCCCCATTGGGGGAGTCTTACCCCTCTGCAGAGGTGCAGTCGGTGCATTCTAACGCCCAGCCGACAGGGCGGTTCGCTGGATTTTAATAATTAATTTCAATTATTTTCAAATTTATTTCCATGTTATATAAATTGTTATCATACAAAAAAATTCTGCACAAAAAATCACGTAAAAAAAATCACCGGAAACAATGGCAGTTATTAAAACTTTGGAATAAAAAATTTCAGGATTGCGGGTCCGGATTCGGTCCGGATTCGGCCCGGATTTTGTTTTATTTTGCTCGCAGTGTCGACCTGGTTCTAAAATGGTATTATAATTGGGCTACGGCCTCTAGGAGTAAATATGAAAAAATGACATACTGACATTCGTATTTATTATTAGAGATTTTTTTTCTAGCGCTGGGGTTGGGGTTGTCGAATGCCATTATGCCAATAATTACAGACTAAAGATTAATTCAGCTTGGGACTCTTGGGTAGGCCCGAAACCCAAAAGAGACAAGATGTGAATAACTTACAGTCACCATTTAACCGTTTTTTGTTTTTTGTTTTTTGTTTTTTTTTTTCTTCTGCTAAATAGATTCAATTCCCCAAAATCAAACCCAGCCCATTGGTTGATTGTACTTGAATTAATTACTATCTGGCGAGGTTCTTATATACAGCTATGTAAATAGTTGTGGTGAGGGGTGGGTAATTGAGTGTGCAGCTTTGTTTTGGTTGGTGAACACACAAAACTGCACGTCTACACTAATTTTCCTTCTTTTTTCTTTTTTTTATCTTTTTCTTCTTTTTCATTCTTCTTCTTTTTCTAATTTTCCTTCTTTTGCTTTTTTTTTCTTTTTCTTTTTCGACTTGTTTTTCTTTTTTTCTTTTTCTTTCTTTTACTTTTTCTTTTTTTATTTATTTTTTCTAATTTTCCTTCTTTTTTATCCTTTTCTTTTTTTTTTCTTTCTTTTTCTAATTTTCCTTATTTTCCATTTTTCTTTCTTCTTTCATCTTTTTCGGGGTTTTTTTTTTTTCTTTCTTTTCGTCTGTTTTTGGTGGGGAATACTTCCTTCCTGAAGTAATTGGCCAAAACGGATTCCAACTTTATTTCCCGCCTCCCCAAAGAGAATTAATTCCTAAATGATAATTCGAAAAACCGAAAGAACACATTAAGAAATACTTATGGAAAATCATTCCACCAATAAAACACTCAGAAAGAAAAGTTTTCAAACAATAAGGGTTGGGGGGGGGCGTTTGTTTTTTTTGGGGGGAGGGGTTCATCCTAAAAGACAAAAAAAATTTCGTTAGCGATAGACCAGGGAGATTGTTTTTTGTGTCTGAGGTAGAGCGCCACACCTATCACTAGCTCCCCACTTTACCGCACAGATTCAAGCAGTGCTACTTATGTGTTGAGTTGGCGACGGCCGGTACCGAACCAGGAACCCTGTGGTTCCGAGGTTGATGCTTTACCGAATGAGTGAAGATAAATGCCGTAAAAACATTGAACATTTATACAAGGGATTATCAACGGTCAGGAATTATTATGTTTATTTTGACGAAAAGGTATATTGTTTAGAAAGAGCAGTAATTTCCTTAGAATAATTACTGCCTTAGAAACGGCTACCCGGTATCGAATAATTACTGCCTTATTAATGCACTAGAAGCGGCTACCCGGCGTCGCCTAGATAGAGGTGGCAGATTTGAAAAATGTAGTTTCGCTGATACATTATTGTTGAATCACGAGATGGTTCCTCACAGGGTGCTCCATTAAAATCCCTACATAACAAAGACCTTTCATTGAAAAAATTGATGTCTTTTATTCAAAATATTAAGTGTAAAAAAATAAAGGCAAAAATCCATGCTGTTATCATTAAAATTTCATTTTTAATTATCTTTATGAATATAAATCAAATCTCTATCATTTTTGCTCAAAAACCAAGCCCTGGTGATATTTAATGTGTATATATATTTACTTTGTCGTTAATTGTTTTATTTTCGTAGTTCCTCCGAACATACATACACACAAAAAACTGCCCTTTATATATGTACTAGAAGTGGCTACCCGGCGCCGCCTGGGTAGAGGGGGGTAAAAAGGTAGTCTCGCAGATCCATTATTGTTGAATCGCAAGTTTGATCCTCACAGGATGCCCCATTAAAATCCCTATGTAAAAGACCCTTGTGTTGATCCAGACACTCTGAAAGTAAAAATGTATGTCCCCTATTTGAAATAGTGAATGCACAAAATTCCATGCTGCTATCATTTAAATTTTATTTTTCTAATTATCTTCACAAATATAAATCAAATCTTCATAATTTTTGTTAAAAAACCAAGCCCTGGAGATATTTAATGTGTATACATATTTACTCCACCTGATGAATGCATGCGATTTTGCATGTATGAAACCTAAGGTTGTGACTGTTCTATTGCCATCAAATAAATAGATATGTAATACCTTTATATACTTATTTTATTATATTATATAATAGCTCTATTCTTTATATCGAGCACTCTCCTAATACTACTGCAATTTGGCGCACCATTCCAGTGAAAGCTGGTGACTATCCCAGGCTATATATATATATATATACTGACATCAGGATAAAAAAATGAAATGACCGGCACATCCGTACTTTCTGAAAATAATCATCAGTACCGTATGTAGTGGCCAAATGAAAAAACACCGGGGAAGTTTTCTAAGTTTTATATCTAAAAAGTGCTCAATACATTAAGTAGAACATGATTTCTAAGGACCTACATGAGTCAAACACTATCTACCAAGGTTTCACCCGAATGGTTCTTCAGGATAATTCTGACTGTTAGTGTATATGTATATATATATATATATATATATATATAATATGTGTGTGTGTGTGTTGTGGTGTGTGTGTGTGTGGTGTGGTGGAGAAGGGTAGACAAACACCGGATGTTGTATATATATATAATATATATATTCAAACAAACTTATATAAAAATAATTGAATCCTGATTTTTTATATAAGTTTGAATATATATATATATATATATATATATATATATATATATATACAACATCCGGTGTTTGTCTACCTTCTCCACCACACACACACACACACACACATACACATACACACACACACACACACACACACGCACATACACACACGGGTTATTTATCATCATGAAAGGAATTAATGAATTGTCCGAAAGGGTTTTTTTTTTTTCATTTGCAAACCAAGTACTTTCGGTTCTCTTCAGCATAATTATCAAAGCAGTTTTAAGCATGTTATTATTTGCTTGAATTATTGTTTTGTTTTTGACTAAAAAGTCGTCGGGATGGCTTAAAGTCGGTATCGGCCAAATCAGCGAGTGAGTCTATCCCCTTTTCCCTAGCACTAGACCAAGGAGATTGTTTTTGTGTCTGAGATGAAGCGCCACACCTACCATCAACTCCTTACTTTACCACACAGATCCCTGTGCTACTCATAAGCTGAGTTGGCGAGGGCCGGTATCGAACTAGGAACTTTGCGGTTTCTAGCCGAACGCTCAAGCGAATGAGTAAAAATCAAAATGATAATTTTTAAAAACTCCAAAACAATAAGGATTCAATTATTTTAACCAAATTTGTTTGAATGAAAAGTTGTTGCCCAAATATATACATAAACACACACACACACACACACACACACACAACACACACACACACACATATATATAAGGTGTATCATAAAAGTATCGAGATTGAAGCTGTATTTACCAAGATAGAAATGAACAATGAATGGAACGTTAATTCTTTCAGAATACAAGGTGTGTCAAAAAGTACAAAAAATCTCGGTTATTTCGACACACTTTGTACATAGCTCAATCGGTAGAGCATTCGACTAGAAACCACAAGGTTCTTAGTTCGATTTAAGCCGCCCCCAACGGCTATATATATATATATCCTCTTTCTGCTCTAAATCCCGTTAGATTTTGCCATAATAGAGACACCAAATACCAGAAAATCAACTTTTTCGCGGTCTGAATAAAGGGGAAGTGCATTTATTTAAAAGCCTCCTTAGAGACATCAGTTAGTTTTGAAAATCGTGAAAATTTTATTTAAAGCAATTTGGAATGAATTAAGCGATGGTACTCTCTCTCTCTCTCTCTCTCTCTCTCTCTCTCTCTCTCTCTTACACACACACACCAGGAAGACACATTTGTGGAATTATCAATGATTCTCACGAATGATGAACACACACACATACACAATAATATATATATATATATATATATATATATATATGTGTGTGTGTGTGTGTGTGTGTGTGTGTGTGTGTGTGTGTGTGTGTGTGTGTGTGTGTGTGTGTGTGTAAAAGGAATGACTTACCGGTAAAAATACTGGGTTGGTCTCAATATTTGGTTGGTGTTACTCGGATAAGTCAGCGTTATAACAAATATAAAGCGCTCAATACGTAAGTAGAGCGGATTTCTTAATATAGTGTGTACAGAAATAACCTACTCGAGTTTTACCATAAGGATCTTCAGGGTTAAATCCACTGAATTAATCAAGATATTGCGGGAGTTCATGTTGTAATTATGACCGTTGAAAACAGTTTCGCAGTTAGCTGTAATTAATCAATATCTTGATTAATTCAGTGGATTTTTTTTTTTTGTTTTTTGTTTTTTGTTTTTGTTTTTTTAATTCAATATTATAAATACTAGCAGCGGCTAGCCGACGTCGTCTGGGTAGAGGGTTTTTTTTAAGTTAGTCCCGCAGATCCATTATTACTGAATCATGAGATGAATCCTCGTGGGATGCCCCATTTAAATCCCTATGTAAAAAAAATATATAGACCTTGCATTGATCCAGCTACTCTGAAAAGAAATGTTCAATGAAAAAAAATCCATGCTGTTATAATTTAAATTTTATTTTTTAATTATCTTCACGAAAATAAACAATAAAAAACCCAAATTACTATACATTTAATTAACCATTGAAATTAATTATTGAATCTATTATTGAGACAATTGTTTGCAATGTATAATTTCAATTAAACTTAGTTTTAAAAAATATTTTTCAACATTAAATGTATAGTAATTTGGGTTTTTTTGTTGTTTATTTTTTTAAGCAATACGTAATTAAAAACAACCTTAATCCCTAAAACCGTAACCGAATTCGCAAAATGTTAATTCATAGACTGTAGTTAAACTGTCATTGGGTACTATCAAAAAACTTTCAGTTTTAATTTTCCGACCTAAATCAGATGTCAGCCCATATATATATACATATATATGCATTGAGTTTTCATTTCTTGTTTTACATCATATACCCACCCAAGACTGGTGTGTAGTAAATCTATTTGTTTCTTGTATTAACAAAATATTGCAAAATTTTTGACTCACCTGCATATTTTAATCTTTTTTTACATTTCTAAACAGATACAGATTTCATTTTTCTTGGCATATCTTGTTTTATTATCATTTTAATTTTAATTTTAATTTTAATTTTGTAATAACTTTTGTAAAACTCAGTTAATTTGAAATAAAATTGATGTCACTTTGGACAAATTTTATTCAACCCTTCCTCCAAAGGCAGGATGTGACACAAGGTCAATTTTTTCAACATATTAAAATTACGGTCAAATCATGCTGAAAACCACCAGTTCTTGCTAGATCACCAAAGTTAAGCAAGGATGAGCATGTTCTAATACTTAATTGGTGACCACTTAAACAACAGCAAGTACTATTCAACTAAAGTCCTATTATTATTCTAACCAGAGTATTTTTACCTAAATCACAGGATATTTCAAAGTTCACTATCTATGCATCTAAGAACCCATTCTATCTATCTATCAATAATGGAGATTCGTTTCCGGTTTTTGTATGTAACAAAAACTACGTCACTGCTTACGCCACATTACCCAAAATCGTTATAACATAGAATAAATACACTCAAAATTTGAACGTGCAACATTAGACAGTCCTCATTGTTTTTTTAAAACAAGTTTTATAAATACATGACTGGTATTATATATCTAGATATAGTTTGTTTCATTTTAATACATATTAAAAGTTTACATTTCAAATTGTTTTATTTTTTAATCCTTTAATGAATTTGATGATTTACTTACTTAGGGTACAAACTCGCTGACATTGAATTTTTACTCCCACCCCTCAGGCAATATGTTTCAAAATCTATTTTTACATCGCCCGGAGGGTGTTTTTTTATTTTGCTAGTCATATAAAGTCCTATTATTATTGTAATCTGATTTTTTTTTTTAATGTTCTTTTTTGTAATTTAATTTTTTTTTTCTGTAACTAATATCTTTTTTTTTCTTTTTTTGTTTCTTTTTAGGTAAGTTGATTTGAAATATTTGATAAAGAAAGAAAATAAGAATTTTGTTCTCACTGTAAAAGAATTGATGCTATTTACATAGAGCATACCAAAACTGTAAGTAAAATGTTATGATAATTTTTTCACAATCATTTCTTTTTAATAAGAACATTTTGATTTATTAAAAAAAATCTATTTTATCCATTGAATTAACAATACAGAAAATATAAATAATCACACAGTATTATAATTAATCTTAGAATATATTTTAAGACATGTGTGTATGTATATTAATGCAAATGTTTGGTTTGGTTTGGTTTTACGGCATATCAACCTCAGTTGGTCATTTAATGCCGATGAAGTTTTGAAATAAATCAATAAATAGGACATTATTAACTTTAAAAAAGTGAAAAATGATTTATGGTCAAGTTGGGCTGAAAGCAGCAACTTTTGGTTGGTTGGTTGGTTGGATTTTACGGCATGTCAAACCTAGTTGGGTTATTTTATGCCGATGACGCTTTGTTTTTTTCCTTCATTATTGGTACTCAATTTTTTAAACACATTTTAACTCATTTTTTCTATTTAAACCATATATATATATATTATATATATACCAACCCCTCCACACGAGCAGGATGTGACACAAGGCCATTTCTTAAGCGGAGTTTAACAGGTTTGAATTCAGAGTTTTCCTTCTCCTAGACCGGTTGCCTAACCAAGGTTAAAGAGCCCAGTCTGCCCTACTATTTACCCATGGCTGGAGGGAGAGTAGGATTCATACCTTTCCCAAGGATATTAGCGCTAAGTGAAATGCAATTACCACGTCCAGGATTTGAACTCGGGGCTACGAGTCCATTTCCTCTGACTTTAACCATTACACCACGCACTTCTATTTAAACCACAGGGCTCTAACAGGTACTGGACATTGGAGTAATTGTGATGAATGCGTACTCCACATTCCCCAGAGCTCCAGAAATGGTTGGTTGGTTGGTTGGTTGGTTGTTTATTCACTTAGATTTTACGGCATGTCAACCCTTCTGTGTTATTTTGGTTTGGTTTGGTTTTACGGCATATCAACCTCAGTGGGTCATTTAATGCCGATAAAGTTTTGAAATAAATTCATTCTTAATGGATAATACAATTTTTTATAAATACATTTTTCTATTTAACCCATAGATGGGACCCTAACAGGTACTACCACTCCGGGTCAGTGGACCAGGGAGCAATGGTGATGAATGGGGTGCTCCACTTTCCCCAAACCTCCAAAACTGGAAGCTCACCATCAGATAGAGTTTAACGTCATTCCCAGGACATGTAGATCCTCAGTCACCATCTTCTAGCACATATGGTAAAAAGGGGCTGGGTCTTGTCATAAGGGCAATGGGGTTGGGGAAAGCATATAGGTGCTAGGGCTTGACGTGACCAGTCGATTGATCGGAGGGGGCCTCTCCGACCGCCCGTCTAGCCCAAGATAGGGCCAAAGTGGAGTATTGCAAGTCATGAACTGCTCATCCACCAGGGTTCTATTCTTAAGCATCACGGGTCACCACCCACGGCCAACAGATGGCCTCATTGGGGGAGTCTTACCCTCTGCAGAAGTGAAGTCGATGCATTCTAACGACCCAGCCGACAGGGTGGAAATGCAAATGTGTGTGATTGTATATATATATATATATATATATATATATATATATATATATATATAACATAAGACACAGCTTAGATATTAACAATTAAAACTTTTGACTTTGAAAAAGTTCTGAAAAGCTCCTCATTATTTAACTTTGATGATCTGATCGTGTTTTTAGTATTACTCTAGTGATGGCTCCACTCTTATATCTCTTTCTTTTTATCTGTTCATATCCTCTCTCTCTCTCTCTCTCTCTCTCTCTCTCTCTCTTCTCTCTCTCTGAGTATTCTGATATATCTATCTATCTGAGTTTCTGATCTACCTATATATCTATCTATCAATCTATCTATCTTACCTATCTATTATAAGAAGCAGTTAAAAACTACTTTAAATTCTTATCTATCTATCTGAGCGTTCTGATCTCTCTCTCTCTCTCTCCCTCTCCCTGTCCCTGTCCCCGCTCTCTCTCTCTCTTCTTTATATATATATATATATATATATATAACTTGATATATATGTATAACTTGATATATATATATATATATATATATATAACTTGATATTTTTTGGAAGATTATGTTCTTAATTAAAGTCATACCTAATTTGTTAATTAATTAATTATAATTAAATGAATTAGGCATGCATATCGGTTTAAATGTAAAGCGTAAACAAACCGAGAAAAAGTCGACCTCTGTATGTACATTTCAGCCTATTAGGCCCCATCAGCTATAGACAGGGCAGTGCTTTGCGCGGGATTCGAACCCTACCTGTCAGGCTGACAGGCGGACACTCTAACCATTACACTAGAAGACTTCACCAGAATTTCTCGTTTATTTTAAACTGATGTGTATATCGCATTGTCGGCCTTCGCCAACACATAGTTTGTCCACTTCATTACTTGATATATATATATATATATATATATATATATATATATATATATATATATATATATATATATTGTTGAATTTGAAATATGTTATTTTCGTGATGTGTTTGGAGATATATATATAAGTTGATAGTTCTTGTTGATTTGTTCTTCTTGGGGGGGGGGGTTGTATTATGAAGCATAGAAATGAACAAGTGAAAACAAAAGACAGAACAAAAAACAGTTCCAATATCCAGCTGTGTTCTGTCCCTGGTTCGATTTATTCCAATATTCGAGTGTTCCTTCACCCTTTTTCAATGTGTAATGACTGTGTGGTTAAAAGTGAAATCCAGTACATGTGAGAAAAAAAATTGATGTGAAAAGGATTTGGCGTTGTTTAGTCGTTATTTTTCTTTCGAAATTGTGTGACGTAACTCACCTGAAATCAATATATATATATATATATATATATATATATATATAATGATCGTTTGTTTACAGACTGGATCTCTCTGGTGATCGTAAAAATATATAAACAATATATATATAATTATTCTATTTATATCTACTAATCACAAGTCATCCACAGACGCTGTGTTTCGACGTTTCGGATCTTTTCAGTGTGGCTAGACACAACAACCTCTGACTAGGAGCAAAAGCCGACTGACTTTTCATCCGCCTGATTCGTTAACCTCTCGGCCATTTGACAGTTCCGTAAAGGGATGGTGTTTATACTATTAAATACATACGTTTGTTTATATATTTTTAGGATCACCAGAGAGATCCAGACGATCATTTTATATATAAATAGAACGATATAGATCCTCATTCTGAGATTAAAAATTTTTTATCACCTTCCACATACCAACAAAAGCCCTGAAGATGATCTAATTAATAGATCGAAACACTGCAGCGTCGGCCAATAAACTGACCATTTAACTCATTTAAACCTGTATTTTTTTCATTTTTTTATTATACTACATACCGTCGGATTCACTTCCTTTTATTCACACACACACACACACACACACACACACACATATATATATATATATATATATATATATATAT
Source organism: Doryteuthis pealeii (assembly GCA_023376005.1). Classification (NCBI taxonomy): domain Eukaryota; kingdom Metazoa; phylum Mollusca; class Cephalopoda; order Myopsida; family Loliginidae; genus Doryteuthis; species Doryteuthis pealeii. The sequence continues at coordinate 46,681,072 of CM042166.1, read as the reverse complement.
ATATAAATATATATATATATTATTATATTATATATATATATATATATATATATATATATATATATATATAAAATGATCGTCTGTTTACAGCCTGGATCTCTCTGGTGATCGTAAAAATATATAAACAATATATATATAATTCTGTTTATATCTACTAATCCAAGTCTTCCTTTCCATCCTCTCTCTCTCTCTCTCTCTTTCTACCCCCCTCTCTCTCTTTCTTCCTTCCTCTTCTTCTTCCCTTCCTTTCTTTCCTTCCTTCCTTCATTACTCCCCTTCCCTTTTTGTCTTTTTCCTTCCTCTCTTTCCTTCCTCTCCTCTTTCCCTTCATTCATTTCTCTCCTTTCTCCCTTCCTTTCTCCTTTTCCTTCCTTCCTCCCCTTCTTTCGTCCCCTTTCTCTCCTTCATCCCCTCCTTTCCCTCCTTTTCCTTCCTTCCTTCCTCCCTTTCTTCTTCTTCCTTCCTTTCTCTCTTACCTTCCTTCCTCCCCCTCCTCCCTCCCTCCTTCCTATTAAGCTAACATTCTCTGTCATTTGTTATTCCCATAATAGTAACCCCGCCCCCAGTTCGCACCGTGACATCTTTTGGCAACACGGTCTTTACTTCAAAGAGGAATTCCTTACCCAGATCCTCGCTAGATCAACCCCCACCCAATATATATATATATATATATATATATATATATATATATATATATACACACAAATATATAGTCATGTGTATATATGTATGTATATTATACCCCTCATGCTCTATCTATAATATATATTTATATTTGAGGGACAGAGAGAGATAAAGGGACATAGAGAGAGAAAGAGAGAGATAAGAGAGAGAGAAAAAGGGACACGCAGAGAGAGAATGAGAGAGACAGAGAAAGGGACAGAGAGAGAAAGAGAGAGAATGAGAGAGAGAAAGGGACAGAGAGAGGGAAAGGGACAGAGAGAGAATGAGAGAGATAGAGAGAAAAAAGGGACAGAGAGAGAGAATGAGAGAGAGAGAGAGAAAGGGACAAAGAGAGAGAGAGAGAAAGGGACATAGAGAGAAAGAAAGAGATAAGAGAGAGAAAAAAGGGGCACACACACACAGAATGAGAGAGAGAGAGAGAAAGGGACAGAGAGAGAAAGAGAGAGAATGAGAGAGAGAGAAATGGACAGAGAGAGGGAAAGGGACAGAGAGAGAATGAGAGAGATAGAGAGAAAAAAAGGGACAGAGAGAGAGAATTAGAGAGAGAGAATGAGAGAGAAAGGGACAAAGAGAGAGAGAGAGAGATAAAGGGACATAGAGAGAGAAAGAGAGAAATAAGAGAGAGAGAAAAGGGACACACAGAGAGAGAATGAGAGAGAGAAAAAGGGACAGAGAGAGAATGAGAGAGAGAAAAAGGGACAGAGAGAGAAAGAGAGAGAAAGAAAGGGACAGAGAGAGAGGGAAAGAAACAGAGAGAGGGAAAGAAACAGAGAGAGAATGAGAGAGATAGAGAGAGAGAAAGGGACAGAGAGAGATAATGAGAGATAGAGAGAAAGAAATGGACAAAGAGAGAGAGAGAAAGAGAGAGAGAGAGGGGGACAGAAAGAGAGAGCTAGGGGGTAGAAAACTTAAAAATGTGTCGGGCAAATAATAGAAAACAAAACAGCTAATCCAGATTTCAAGTATCTCGGCAGGATCGGGACTATTAATGCCGTAGGGGGGACAGGGTCGTAGCTGGAAGCCAACAACAAAAAGTGGGGGTACCATTAACACCCTGTCATTCTTCAGTCGCTGCCGTCAAATAACTTAGAACCCAACTTATTGTTTCGAAGAGAAAAGGTCGTCACTGGGTTGTTTGTACCGAACTGTTTGTTTTATGTGTGTGAGGTATCAATTACCAAACTCCTCTGGCACGGGCGGGATGCGACACAAGGTCAATTTTTAAGCAGAGTGCAAGCTGTTTAGAAGTTTTTCTTCTCCTAGGCTGGTTGTTATATTAAGGTTAGAGAACCCCGTTTGTCCTAATCTATATATTTACACCCCAGCAATCACGGGTGGGATGCGACACAAGGTCAATTTTTAGGCAGAGTGCAAGCAGTTAGAATTTAGCGTTTTCCTTCTCCTAGGTTGGTTGTCCTATTAAGGTTAGAGAACCCCGTTTGTCCTATTCTATGAATTTATCCAACCCTTCTACACACAGATGCGACCGTGATCATTTTAAGCGGAGTGCAAACTGATTAGAAGTTTTCCTTTTCCTAGGCTGGTTGTCCTATTAAGGTTAGAGAATCCCGTTTGTCCTAATCTAAATCACCCTAAATCATGGCTGGAATTTTTAAGCGGAATGCAAGCTGGTTAAGTTTTCCTTTTCCTAGGCTGGTTGCCCTGTTGGTTAGAGAACCCTGTTTGTCCTAAAGTATGTATTTACACCCCACCCCCAATCATGGGTGATGCGACACAAGGTCAATTTTTAAGCAGAGTGCAAGCTGGTTAGAAGTTTCCTTTTCCTAGGCTGGTTGCCCTGTTAAGGTTAGAGACCCGTTTTCCTAAAGTATTTACACCCCCACCCCATCATGGGTGGGAGACACAAGTCAATTTTTAAGCGGAGATCAAGCTGGTTAGAAGTGTTCTTCTCCTAGACTGGTTGTCCTATTAAGGTTAGAGAACCCAGTTTTCCTAATCTATGTATTTATCAACCCCTCCAACCCACAGTCACGGGCAAGATGTGACACAAGATCATTTTTAAACAAAGCACAGCTCATTTCAATTCATAGTTTTCCTTCTCCTAGGCTGGTTTCCCTACCAAGGCTAAAGAGCCCAGTTTGTCCTATTCAATGAATTTATCCAATCCCTCAGCTACGAGCGGAGTGCGACACAGGGTCAAGGGGAGTACAAGCTGGTTAGAATTCAGAGTTGCCCTTCTCTAGGCCGGTTGTTCTATCAAGGCTAAAGATTCTTATTTGCCTTAATCTAGGAATGAATTCTAACACTCTGTTACAGGAAGGATGCGATACAAGGTCAGTGGAGTGCAAGCTGGTTAGAATTCAGAGTCTTCCTTCTCCTAGGCTGGTTACCCTATCAAGGCTAGAGAACCTAGTTTTTCCTAACCTTTGTATTCATCCAGCTCTTCTGCCATGGACAGGATGTGACAAAAGGTTAATTTTGAAACTGAGTATGACTTGCTTGAATTCAGAGTTTTCCTTCTCCTAGACTGGTTGAAAGTATTATGCTTTTGTCTTGATACAGGCGTCCAGCCGTAGTGTAATGGTTAGCAAGCTAGTCTCGCATATCTGTTACTTTTGAAAAGCGATCCTCGCTGGATGCCCCATACTCACGCCCTTGTGTCACATCCTACCCGTAGCGAACGGGTTAGGTAAGAACGACCTTATCGTGGTGTAATGGTTAGAAAACTAGCCCCGGAGATTTATTACTACTGATTAGCGAGTTCGATCCTCGATGGATGCCCCATACTTTCAACCTTGTGTCACATCCTACCCGTGGCGAATGGGCTGGGTAAATACCTACATTGCTAAACTATGTGTTGTGCATGTGTATGGGTATAAGGATACCAGAGGTGGTGTGTGTGTGTGTGTGTGTTTGAGGTGTGTGTGTATATTTTTATGTGAATGAGGATACGTAAATGTGCTGTAGCGATTGTGTGCCCTTGCCGAGATTGACTAGAGTCCAAAAGAGTTATCTTTCCTTTGCGAGTAGGTGTTAAGTTTTTATGGGCCATCATCTTTGGCCTTCAAGCAAGAGCGATTGTCCAGCAGAAATCTTTGGTAATCCTCTCGGGTAAAGAATCCTGAGTATTGTAAGTTCCTTCGTCAATGGTCGCAAGTATACTGTGAAAGAATCGGCGTTTCAGCAGTGTATCAGCCACGCAGTATGGCTAGTGATTGGCTAAGGAATAGACCACATGACCTCGCCTAGTCTATAAATTCATGGTGGGAATTGGAGCACATCTTATATCAAAATAAATCGGGCACCTCACGTGGTGTAATGGTTAGCAAGCTAGATTAGCAGACCATTGTTAGTGAGTTCGATTCTCACTGGGTGCCCCATATTTCTGGCCTGGTGCATATCTGAGCTAAGCTTAGTAAATAACTATATCAAAATAAATCGGGCACCTAACGTAGTGTAATGGTTAGCAAGCTAGATTAGCAGACCATTGTTAGTGAGTTCGATTCTCACTGGGTGCCCCATATTTCTGGCCTTAAGCCACATCTAAGCTAAGCTTAGTAAATAACTATATCAAAATAAATCCAACACTAGGTGGCACTACTAGCTGTGTATTTAAACTCAGCTCGGGAAGCTCTCGCTCTCTCTTTGGTCTGGAATTCACTAACATGGACTAGACGAGCGGTGTCTCTGTCCATTAACGTGGACTAGTCCCCACTTTTAGGTTTATACCCATGTGTGTACGTAGTCCTGTATAGACCTAACCACGTGAGTCATGTACAAGTAAGTAACTCTTATATTCAGAAAAAAAAACTCTTTCTTACTTCGCAAAAACTTTCGTCCTGACTGTTGTATCTTGTTATATGTCATGTTCCATGTGCTCAGACAATAAAGTCTGTATTGTTGTTATATTGTACATCTTTGTTTGGATTTTATAATGTATATATTCACCTACGTTTGGAGGCTTCTCAAATGTGTCACAGGACACTCTTAACCCTTTTCACTATTCAAGGTAGAATAAAGGTATCTATTCAAATCTTTTAAGCTTAACAAATGGGTAGCGAAAAGAATTGTCGAGTCTGTTGGATTATTTTGTATATAAGTTGTGCTGCAATACACCACTCAAATTTATAGACTAAGCGAGGCCACTTCTTTATTAGCGTATGCCGTAAAATCCATTTAGCCAACCAACCAACATATACACCTCGCTTAGTCTATAAATTTAAGTGGGGTATTGCAGCACACCTTATATATAAAATAATCCAACAGACTCGACAATTTTTTTCGCTACCCATTTGTTTACTATTTATTTATTATCATTTTGTATATAAGGTGTGCTGCAATACCCCACTTAATATATATATATATATATATATATATATATATATATATATATATATATCTTTCAACCTATTCATATCCATCTATCTATTTATCTATCTCTCTCAGCCTTTTCATATCTATATATCTATCTGAACCTTTCCATATCTATCTTTTCATATCTCTCTCTCTCTCTCTCTCTCTCTCTCTCTCTCTCTCTCTCTCTCTCTCTCTCTCTCTCTCTCTCTCTCTCAACCTTTTCATATCTATATATCTATCTGAACCTTTTCATATCTATCTATCTATCTATCTATCAATCTCTACCTTTTCAAATATATTTCTCTTTCTCTCTCTCTCTCTCTCTCTCTCTCTATATATATATATATATATATATATATATATATATATATTATTTTCCGATGCGTTTTTTCCTTTTTCAATGAGGAATGTTGACAGTTTTCGCGCTCCCACAAAGAAGACTCAGTTCCTCTCCTAACAAACAAGGCCGCCCTTAAAATGTCTTGCAAATTCCATCGCTGGAGGGCGGGAAGCCTTTTTTCCTTCCTTCTTCTCTTTCTTTTCTATTTTTTTTTCTTTCGATGATGATGGAAAAGCGGCACGTCGCTGGACCAGCATCCTTCAGCTGCCCATATCAATCCTAACGCAGACATTTCATCTTTTGACTATCAGCGTAGTTTTAATTGTACTAAACGTACCATTCATTCTTCTTTTTTTTTTCTTTTTTTTCTTTCCTTTTTTCTAAGTCTATTTCTATCTACATATCTATCTATCTATCTCAGAGTCTTCATATCTATCTATCTATTTCTCTCTCCCTCTCCCCTCCTCTCTCTCTCCATATATATATATATATATATATATATATATATATATATATATATATATATATATATATCAGTCTGTTCCTATCTATCTATTTCAATCAGTTCCCATCTATTTACCTATCTATCTATCTATCTATCTCAGAGTTTTCATATCTATCTATATATCTATATCTATCTGTCTGTCTCAGTGAGTTCATATCTATCTCTATCTATCTCTATCTATCTATCTATATCTATATATATATATATATATATATATATATATATATATATATATATATATCAGTCAGTTCCTATCTATCTATCTATCTCAATCGGTTCCCAACTATTTATTTATCTATCAATCTATCTATCTATCCATCTGTCTGTTCATATTTATCTATCTCTCTCTCTCTCTCTCTCTATATATATATATATATATATATATATATATATATATATATAATAAGTCATCGACAGACACGTGTTTCGGCGTTTCCGCCTCTTCAGTGTGGCTAGACACAACAGCTATCCTTGGCTAGGGTCGAACTCAAACTGGTTGTTTTGCCTGCTGATGTCTTATCCCCTCATCCACTGACAGCTGTAGCGAGACTGGTGTTTTTAAACTATTAAATACATAGGTTTTTTATGTATTTTACGGTCACTGAGAGATCAAAACTCCGGGGAAACGATCATTGCTTATATAGTAGTGAGAGTTAATTTAAATTATCAATTAGAGAGCTCATACCAAATTTATATATATATATATATATATATATATATATATATATATATATATATATAATGGCGATTATGTATAAAAATAGATACAAGTTCAAACTTTAATGTAAACATCATTGATAATAAACAATAAACTTTTGTAAATATCTTAGAGACCTTACTTACCCTCGTATGTTATTTCTGATGTTATCAAACTGAGTTGCCCCCTAGACCGCATGAATTACACATGTCTGTCATGAGGGCTGCACATGACAACCAAGTTTTCTGAGGGCTGTATGTAAAGGATGCTGAGTATGGTTATCACCCTGCATAACTGGTTGTTGGGGGCGTGCATTTGACTCCCCCTAGCACTCAAGGTTTGGTTTGGTTTGGTTTGTTTTACGGCATATCAACCTCAGTGGGTCATTTAATGCCGATAAAGTTTTGAAATAAAGTCATTCTTAATGGATACTCAATGTTTTTTAGAAACACATTTTTCTATTTAACCCATAGATGGGACCCTAACAAGTACTACCACTCCGGGTCAGAGTGGACCAGAGAGCAATGGTGATGAGGGGGTGCTCCACATTCCCCAAACCTCCAAAACTGGAACTTCACCATCAGATAGAGTTTAACATCATTCCCAGAACATGTAGACCCTCAGCCACCGCCTTGCTAGGCTTGACGTGGCCCATATGACCGTCTAAAGAAAAGCCTAAAGTAGAATATTGCAAGTCATGGACATCAATCCTTAAGCAATAGGGTTGGGAAAACCATATAGGTGCTAGGGCTTGACGTGACCAGCCGATAGCACTCAAGGGTTAAAGTTAGAGTCAAGGGTTTAATTCCATAAACCTTGTTAGTTATCAGACTATTTCTTTTCCTTCTAGATTTTTTCGTAACTACGACAGTCATTGAATAATCTTATCATAATGGAAGTTCAGTGTCTATTTGTAACCGAAACTACGTAACTGCTTACGTCAGAATACCCTCAGGAATTGCGTAAGTTCATCAATGAGTATTTAATTTATATTCAAAATCATTAACGCATACAATCTTATTATAATAGATAATCGGTGTCTGTTTTTCTGTAGTCAAAATACCTCAAGAATTTCATAAATTTATTAATGGGTATTTAATTTATAATCAAAATCATTGATACATTAAAACAAGGTCCTATGAAAATCTGAGTTAGATTTGCCTCAAAACAGCCCATGTTATTAATGCGTTTAAAATCCTGCAATGTGTCCTATATATGACTAAGAAATAAAGGTTTACATAATATTTGGATATATATAAAATGTATATAAAATGTATATATGGTGTGGTTATTTTTCATACTAGTTTTAACAAAACCGGGTTTAATAAATAATTACTTGGTGTTATTGATCTCTAATATTATTGTTTTATTCTCCAATGTATCAAAATCAATCATATGAATGATTTTATAAAGAAACCAATTCAAATATAATTAAAATAAGTGTAATCTTTTTATATGCGTTCTTATTTAATTTCGTTAGT
>CM042166.1:46665548-46670548 GCA_023376005.1 Doryteuthis pealeii | reverse complement strand
TTTGGCAACATTATTTACTGACCTTAAGTTTGTCTGACACAAGGTCATATTAATAGAGCACTAAACAAGGGCACGGGTTACTACACGAGCAATCACCTGCCAAGCGGTATTACAAATTGTCATCATCAAGGGGTACCGACATCAAAGTTTCCTTTGACATTCTCTCTCTCTCCCTATATATATATATATATATATATATATATATATTGAACAGGAGCGACATTCATTTGAAAAAGGGAATCTAACGATCCCGAAAATTTATGATAACAAATAATAAAAAATAAGTGAATCCAGTACTCCATAACATCGAGTTCCTTCATTTATTTTTAAATGCTTCATAATAACGCCCAACTTCAACATAAAAAAAACATAAAAATATATACCGAGAGAAGCATACGGAGACCCCTAAAATACAACATATATATATATATATAATATATATATATATATAGTTTGCATCAAGCTCTGTGGATCTGTAGTGTGTATTTGATGCGTCATTTGAGGTGCCTTACCAAGTCTAGGATTTGAACTCGAGTCGACGAATCCATTTCCTACGACTCTAACCAGTATGTCACGCGCCTCCACAAACGTCGCTTATAAGTTTGTCCTTATTTCTCCATGCCATGTTGATCTTTCGTGGATGGTTTTTTGAGATGGGAAGTAAGTGGCCATACAAATATTGTTTTGTAGGATGCTGCTTCCAGAATGTGTTCAGAATAGCACGCAGCATCCGTGTGTAGTTCCTGCTTTTTCCCCCCAAGAGTAATGGAATCAAAGGACTGTTTCCAGGGCTTCGGAAGTGTAGCCTCACCACCGGACGCAGTTTTAGTGTTATATTCAATACTCAGGGTAGTACAAACTAGAAAAGTCCCGTAGGCTGGTTGGTTGGTTGGTTGTGGGTTTTTACCAAGATCAAAACCAGGTTATATGATGCGGAACACATTTTTTGTTTTATTTCCTCCTTTTTATCTTTTCATTGTGTTAGATTGAAACCTATTAGCATTATCGCTTCCACGCGCTTACCTCTCTCTCTATCTTTCCCTACTCTCTCTCTTCTCTCTCTCTCTCTCTCTCTCTCTCTCTCTCTCTCTCTCCTCTCTCTCTTGTTCTTTCTTATCTTTTGTTTACTCTTACCTTCTACATTATTCTATCAGTCTCTCTCTCTCTCATACACACACACTCTCTCTCTCTCTCTTTCCTCTCTCCTCTCTCTATATATATATATAGTTCGTCTAGTAAACCACAAGGTTCCTAGTTCGATACCGGCCCTCGCCAACTCAGTATATGAGTAGCACAGGGATCTGTGCGGTAAAGTAAGGAGCTGACGGTAGGAGTGGCGGTCCATCACAGACGCATAAAAAAGATCTCATCGGACTAACGCTAGTGAAAAGGGGATAGACTCCCTCGCTGATTGGCTGATACCGACTTTAGGCCATCCCGACGACTTTACTTATATAGATAGATAGATAGATAGATCGAGAGAGAGAAAGAGAGAGAGAGAGAAAGAGAGAGATAGGAGGTAAGAGTTTTTTGGGGTGGGAAAGGAAACAAGAATTTTGTCACAGGGTCGCAGAGGTGTTTTGGGTAATGTCAGTGATAGGTGAATTTAGGGTGGGGGTGTCTGAGACCCTGACGACCGGAATGGTAGCTTGTCCTCTCTTACGCTCTCACCCGAAATAATGTCGACCAGGATTTTTTTTTAAATAGTAAGAAAGCCATAATTATATAGACTAGTAGTTCCCAACCTTTTTCAGACTAGCGCCCCCTTGACTCCCAGTAGTGTCTAGTACCCCCCTCATATACACATGCGAACACTCACTATTTTTGAGGAGTGGATATGTTTCAAATTGAAAACACTTAGATTAAACACATTATTAAGATGCATTTCACAAATAAAACCTAATTCATAAAGCCAATTTATTTAGCAGTTTTATGGAAGGGTTTTTGGTTTGGTTTGGTTTGGTTTGTTTTACGGCACATCAACCTCAATGGGTCATTTAATGCCGATGAAGTTTTTGAAATAAAGTCCTTCTTAATGGATACTCAATGTTTTCTATAAACACATTTTTCTATTTAACCATAGATGGGACCCTAACAGATACTACCACTCCGGGTCAGGGTGGACTAGGGAGCGATGGTTAAGGAGTGCTCCATATTCCCCAAACCTCCAAAACTGGAACCTCACCATCAGATAGAGTTTAACGTCATTCCCAGGACATGTAGACCCTCAGCCACCGCCTTCTAGTACCCATATGATAAAAAGGGTTGGGGCTTGTCATAAGGGCAATAGAGTTGGTGCAATCATATAGGGGCTAGGGCTTGACGTGACCAACCGACTGATTGGAGGGGGCCTCCCAACCGCCCGTCTAGCCCAAGAAAGGGCCAAAGTAGAGTATTTTAAGTCATGGACTGCTCAACCACCTTGGTTCTATCCTTAAGCATCACATGTCGCCACCCACGGCCAACAGGTGGCTTTATTGTGGGTGTCTTACCCTCTGCAGAGGCGCAGTCGGTGCATTCTAACGCTCCAGCCGACAGGGCAGAATATGGAAGGGTATATCAACATGTCACCAGTAGCCATAGTAACATAGTTAATTTCTTCCAGTTATTGTTAATGGGTGGATGTGTTTGATGCAGGGATATCAGCTTCTCAACATCCGATTGGAATCACCATGACATTGTGGTAACTGGTGCGTCACTGTACGTGTTGTGTATAGCAAACGTCAAGCAAACGTTCAGTCTTCGATTTCGGACTATGTAACAAAACTATGCATTCGTTTATAATTCTTATGTCAGTTTTATTCTGTATAAACTGCATACGTGTTCCTTTACCTTAGTATCTATGACATATATTTTGTCATTTGGATTTTTTTAAAAAGCTATCTATTAACTGCTCCCAATGCCACTCTGTCGCGCACATCGCTTCTTTTTGTCTCATCCGACCACCCTTTTTGCCTCATCCCCCTAGATCTTTCCACCGCCCCCAGGTATGCAGTACACCCCCCTTTGGGAATCAAGACTAATATTAAGTTGAGGCGGGAATGTATAAGGATGGTCGTTAGTAGTACTTACCCTAGTAATACACTATACTCCTATATACTACAAGAACAACAACCACAGTGTGAAACATGTCAAACACTTTGACTGTAAACACTTATTCATGGAATGTAGGTTTTTTGCTTACATCAGAAAACCGTTATTTTAATGCAAACAATATGAAAGATCATTTGCATTATTTNCTAGTTGACATGATAACCTGATAATTCATTAAAACGACTGATGAAGCTGAGCTCAAAGCTCTAGCGAAATATATCCTACTCACTTTTGTCTGAGTTTTGTTCTTTGTTCCTTACATCTCACCACATTCTGCCGGATTCATTCCAATCCTCTTTCTACACACACAAACACACACACAACATATATATATATATATATATATAATTATATATTATATAATTATATATAGTAAGTAAGTTGTCGAGGTGGCCTAAAGTCGATATCAGTCAATCAGCGAGGGAACCTATCCCTTCTTAACTAGCGATAGACCAAGGAGATGGTATTTTGTGTCTGAGGTGGGGTGCCACACCTACACAGCTCCTTACTTTACCGCACAGATCCCTGAATTTTGCTACCATTGGTTCTTGCTGGTTTTCTTACACATGCAAACACGTAAACAAACAAGTGACATGCGAATACAGTAAATCAAACGCACACATTTGACCATATTTATATCATTTGCATCGTTTTCAAAACATTTTCGTTGCTGAATGACTGCTACACAGCAAGAAACCAATGGTAGCAAAATTGTTCCCAATGCAATAAATATAAACTAAAACATTTATTATTTATCTATTAACGCTCTATCACAGATATTGAGCACTCTTCTAATAACATTGTAGGTTGGATTACTACCGCTTCAAGTATATTAGTGACAACATACACATTGATATATATATATTATTATATATATATATATATATATATATATTAATATATATATATTTTAAATTTTGTGTATTTTGGCAGCAAATTATTCTCAGGGCATGTATTATTGAACAATACGGAGTATTCTTTTTTCATTTTTTGTATAGATATTTTTCCCAGTCTTCTGGCTATCCTTTTTGAATCTGGATCGAGTTGATTTCATGTTGATTCATACTAATTTCCGAGCGCTTTCGACTGTTTCGCCAGTCGTCTTCATGGGTTACGTAATTTTGTTTTTAGTTAATCTTTAGTTCTGTTATCTATGCTTTTATCAAATTCGGAGAGTCTATTATTTTTAAGATTCAAAAAGGATAGCCAGAAGACGGAAAAATATCTATACAAAAAATGAAAAGAATACTCCGTATTGTTCAATAATACATGCATTGAGATATATATATATATATATATATATATATATATATATATATATATAGAGAGAAGAGGAGAGAGAGAGAGAGAGAAGAGAGGGGGAGTTTTCCTTCTCCTAGACAGGTTGCCTAACCAAGGTTAAAGAGCCCAGTCTGCCCTACTATTTATCCATAGCTGGAAGGAGAGTAGGATTCATACCTTTCCAATGGTATATTATATATATATATATAATTACCTAGATGGTCGTAAATGGGACTTCAGTTGTGCAGTAGAGGAGAATTTTTCTAAGGATGTTGGGATTAATTTTAAGAGGTGGATATGAAGGATTTTGTAAATTTTTCAATGATGATGTCTATAGTTTCTTTTACCGGAACGTTGGTAAAACAGATTTTCAACATTAAGTGAAGCTATGATTTTGTTATCTGGTTTTGAAGAATGTAGGATTTGGAGTTGATCATGGCTGGATTTCAGACTGTAATTAGTGGTATATATGGGGAAATGAGTTGATTAATAATCTTAGTTAATCATATATTGGTGTCGTAACTTGTGAAATAATAGGGCGAAGAGGGTGTTGAGGTTTGTGTATTTTGATTGTACCGTAAATGTAGCCGGGTTTATAGTCACCGATGATTTTGGGAAGTTTTAGG
>CM042166.1:46643048-46660548 GCA_023376005.1 Doryteuthis pealeii | reverse complement strand
TGAGAAAATAGCATTTAAAATGTGCCCCATCATTATGGTCCACCCTGATATATATACACACTTTAAATATCACCGGTTCTTGCTTTTTGAGCAAATATAATGAAGATTTGAGTTATATTTGAAGATATTTAAAAAATTAAGATATACATAGAAATAGCATTGAAATTCTTCTAAAAATGTCCAGCTTTTTTGCCCCACCTCTTCAACCCTGGCGACGTCGGGTAACCGCTTCTAGTCTTAGATATGTCTTGAAATAACTTTTTAGCGAGCTTTAGAATACACCGACTGTACCTCTGAAGAGGGGTAAGATCCCCATAATGTGGCCACTTTGGGCCATGGATTATGACCCGTGATGCTTACGGACGGAATCTTGGTGGATGTGTTAAAGAGCGCAGTTTGCCCTACTATTTTATCCATAACTGAAGGGGGAGTAGGATTCATACCTTTCCCAAGGGTATTAGCGCTAAGTGAAAATGTAATTACCACATCCAGGATTTGAACTCGGGGCGATGATTCCATTTCCCATGACTCTAACCATTACACCACGCGCTTCCATAGTGTGGGTAATATAGCTATGTGGCTTCACAAGCAATGTTCTTACTGTTCAAAGAACAGGCAAGAAGAGACCGAGATGAGCTTCTGAGACAATCATGTTACTCCTTAGAGAGTCCCTACTGAACATGACATTAAGGGAGTTTAGTTTTTTCACACCTGTCGTAGCTGGTGGTTCACTGGAGGCTGAGTGACAGCAAGTTTCCTCAGGTCTCCAGGACTCTTCTGGGTATTCTAGCCGATCACAACAGTGCTGTAGTTTGGATGGTCTCGGTTCTTCTGATTTCTAGTTCATCCAATTTTTTTCTAGAGCTTTGGGGATCGTTCCAAGGGCACCAATTACGATTGGTACTACCTTCACCTTCATATTCCACAGTTTCCTCAGTTCTCTGGCAAGGTTTAAGTATTTGTCAATCTTTTCGCTTTCTTTCATTTTTACTCGATGATCGGGACTGCAAAATCCACGAGATGACAGGTTCTCTTTTTCTTGACAACCAGTACTAGGTCTGGTCTCTTGGCCGGGATTAAGCGATCCGTCTGTACCTCGAAGTCCCAGAGAATTTTATGCGTCTCGTTCTCTAGGACAGGTTTAGGTTTGTGCATATGCCATTTGGTTGTATGGTGAAAATTGAATTTCTTGCACAATTCCCAGTGGATCGCCTTTCCCACAGAGTCGTGCCTAGTCTTGTACTCTCTTTGTGCTAGTTTGCTGCATTCGTTTATTATATGGTTGACCGTTTCGTTTCTATTTCCTCCCATTCTTCACTTGCTATTCCGCTGCGTCTTATCTATTTTTGCTTTTATATAGTTTGTTCTGATGGCATTGTCTTGTGATGCGATTATAATGGATTCGGTTTCTCTTTTGAGGTTTCCTTTTCTTAGCCATGTCCATGTCTTTTGGTGTGATATCTCCTGAGTTTGATGCTTAAATTACCCATGCAGTTGGGGTTTTTTTTTCCCATTTCTGCTTTTTAGTTTTTGATGTATTTCTGTTTGTCAATATGTTGCAATTGTTTTTCCTGGCTGCTGCAATTAGTCTTTCCTTATTATTCTTAGTGTATTCATCAAGTGCTCGGATTGCCGTATCTACACAGTCTTCAATGTTGGCAAGACCCCTTCCCCCTCTTTCCTTGGCACATAGAGTCTGTCTGTCTCGTCTCTCAGGTGGAATGCCTTGTGCATGATCTTCAGTTTCCTTGTCCTTTGGTCCATCTGTCGGAGCTCCTCTCTTATCCATTTATTATTATTATTATTATTATTATTATTATTATTATTTACTCCTTTTGAGTTTTCACATCAGTGTCAGCTGATGGTCTTTCACTGGAGTCTGAGTGACAGCAAGTCTCCTCAGGTCTCCAGGACTCTTCTGAGTATTCTGGCAGATTGCAGCAGTGCAATGTTCTGGATGGTATCAATCCTTCCTCTGATTTCCAGATTTTCCAAACCCTTTTCCAATCCTTTTGGGACCGTTCCAAGTGCACCAACTACAATTGGTATCACTTTGACTTTCATATTCCATAACTTTTTCAGTTCTCTGGCAAGGTCCAGGTATTTGTCCATTTTTTTCATTTTCCTTTAGGTTCACCCTGTGATCTGCTGGAACTGCAAAATCCACCAGTTGACAAGTTCTTTTTTTTTTTTTTTTGTTAATCAACACTAGGTCTGGTCTTCTTGCTGGGATAAGGTGATCCGTTTTTATTTCAATGTCCCAGAGAATTTTATGCGTTTCGTTCTCAAGAACAGATTCTGGTTTATGCATATATCATTTTGTTGTATGGTCAAAATTTAATTTTTTGCATAATTCCCAGTGGATCACTTTCCCAACCCAGTCGTGTCTAGTTTTGTACTCCCGTTGGGCAAGTTTGCTACATTCGCATAGTACATGGTTTACGGTCTCATCTCCATTACCGCATAGTCTACATTTACTATTTTGTTGGGTCTTATCAATTTTTGCTTTGATATAGTTTGTCCTTATGGCATTATTCTGTGCAGCAATTATTAGTGATTCAGTTTCTCTTTTAAGGTTTCCTTTTCCACGTCCAGGTTTGTTTGTTTGGTTTTTTTGTTTTTTTTGTTTTTTTGTTGTTTTTTTTTTTTTCTCGATTTAAGAGTTTATAAGACTACCCTGAAGAAGCTTGTCTTGGTTCGCTTGGTTTTCTTTGTTTAATATCTGTCGGAGTTTACTCCTTTTGAGTTTTCACATCAGCGTCAGCTGATGGTCTTTCACTGGAGTCTGAGTGACAGCTCTCCAGGACTCTTCTGAGTATTCTGGCAGATTGCAGCAGTGCAGTGTTCTGGATGGCTCTGATTTCCAGATTTTCCAAACCCTTTTCCAATCCTTTTTTCCAAGTGCACCAACTACAATTGGTATCTTTGACTTTCATATTCCATAACTTTTTCAGTTCTCTGGCAAGGTCCTTGTCCATTTTTTCAAACCCTGTTTACGGGATGAATTTTCCCGAACGATCACCGGAGATAACATAAGGGTGGAAAAAAAGGCGGAAAATTTTGAAGTGTGTGTGTGGGGGGGGGTAGTGTTTAAAATTTTTCTTCTTTGTTTTAAATGTTAATTTTTTAAAAGATGTTAATTCTTTTTTTCTCTTCTTCTTCTTCTTCTTCTTCTTCTTCCTTGCTGCTGCTGCTGATTGACAGAGGACAACTTGCAACGGTGCAACAATGAACTCCAGGTATACGAGGGCGTAACCACAGCAACCAGTGAATGCTATTATCTCTCTATTGACGTCATTTCCCACAAGTCTCTCTCTCTCTCTTCTTCTTTTTCTTCTTCTTCTTCATCTCTCTCTCTCTCTCTCTCTCTTTTCTCTCTCTCTCTTTCACTCTTCTTTCTCTTTCTTTCACTTCTCTCTCTCTCTCTTTCACTTTCTCTCTTCTCTCTTTCTCTCTCTCTCTCTCTCCCCCCCTCTCTGTCTCTCTCACTTGCGCCGAGCCTTGTATCTCTGTTGTTGTATTGTTGTCCGACAGCAAACCAACTTATATTATTAGAACCAAAAAAAAGTCTAAGTTTAAAAACAATAACAAAAAAACAACAACAAAAAGAACACAAAACAAAACAAAACAAAACAAAAAACAAAAAAACTGTTTAAAAAAAAAGACAAAAAATATCACAATAACCACGTCTTTTTTTTTTTTTTTTTCCTTGTGCATTTTACGGCCTTTTTGCGCTATACGCTTCGTCTAAGTGACTGTTACATCGTTACGGGTGGCCATTTTTATTCTTAGACCAGTGCAGAATAAGGGGGGGGGCTGAAATCTGAAAGGGTCGGGTAAATTCCGGTGATAATTTTTAATGCATTAGGGGCCAGTAAGGATATGGGATCGAAACAGGGTATTACCTCACCTTTTGTCAACACATCTTCTTTAGAACCGCCAAATGTTTATCGTGGTCACTAGGGATCCATTTCCCCGAACAGTACCTCCCTATTTGAAAGATAAGGATATGGGATCGAAACAGGGTATTACCTCACCTTTTGTTAACACAGGTCTTCTTTAGAACCACAAAATATTTATCGTGGTCACTGGGGATTCATTCCCGAACAGTACCTCCCCGTTAGGAAGATTCAGTAAAATCAATGTCGGTTTGGTAAAGTCGAACTAGATCCCTTTAAATCAATATTACTCGGTCTAACTCGGTCGATAGAACACCCGCTTCGGTAAGCGATCTTGTGTCATATCCGACCTGTGGTGACCGGGTTGAGTAAATCAGGGCGTCCCATCGTAATGTAATGGTTAGCAAGCTAGTCTCGCAGATCCGTTACTTTTCATTAGCGACCCTCGTTGGATGTCACCGTGGTTTCCAAATACCAAACCAAACAGTGAAAATGAGCCCGTTCAATACTTCATTGGGTGGCCACTTAAGCAACAGCAGGTACTGTAAGTAACCTGGGTCCTTTATTTATCAAAATGACTGATTCGGCATTAAATGACCCGCAAAGGGTTGATATGCTGTAAAACAGACCAATCAACCAACCAAAAATGTAGCCTTTGAAAAGATAAGTATGAGATAGGTAATAAATAATACCTAATAATATCCGTTTTTACTGTATAGTGTTTAAACTAACGATATTAAAAGCCCATTATCTTTGGTTTAGAAGAAATTTTTTTTTTTCTTATTTAGAAAAAGAATTGGTAGACGTGCATTTATCTATCTATATCTATATCTATATCTATCTATATATATATATATATAGTTCAAACCTTTTTTCTTTTGATAAAAATTTATAGTTTCCTACTTTTAAATACTGGAAAATCTTAATTTTGATCTTTATTGACCCGACCTTTGACCCCCCGTGACATTTTCTTTTATTGCATAAAACAAACTTATTCCATTGATAACAAAAAATGTATGTTTTATGCTTCTAAAATACTATTTAATAATGTTTCAAGACACAAAATGTTTCTTTCTACTATTGAAACATATATATATATATATCCCAAATATCTATTGTGACGAAGCGAAGCATTTGCGTTTTTATGTCTCTTAAGACATTCAATAAATGTGCTTCACGTCACAAGAAATGTGCTTTACGTCACAGGAAAGGAAAAACAGTTCGGCTGTCGTTTTCTTGACGAAATAAGATGATAATTGTTTTGAGGTTTAGTGAAAATAAGTCGGGAAATATTTGTATTTCTATTTGATGTTGAATGGATGATAGAATGAATGAATTTCATAATGAGAAAGAAAGAAAAGAAAGAAAGAAAGAAAGAAAGAAAGAGGGAAAGGGAAATAGGCTAATATATGAAAAGATAGATTTTGAGATAGATAGATAGATAAGGAAAAGGCTACAAAATGCTTAGAAAGAAAGAAAGAAAAAAGAAAGAAAGAAAGAAGAAGAAAGAAAGAAAGAAGGAATGAATACAAACAAATTTAGTAAAAAGAAAATTAAATGAAAAGAAAGAAGGAAAAATGAATGAATGAATACTAAACAAATTTAGTAGAAAGAAAAATTAAACGAAAAGAAAGAAAGAAAGAAATAGAAAGAAAGAAAGAAAGAAAGAAAGAAAGAAAGAAAGAAAAAGAAAGAATACTAAACAAATTTAGTAGAAAGAAAAATTAAACGAAAAGAAAGAAAGAAAGGTTGAATAAAAAGAAAGAAAGAAAGAAAGAGAAAGAAAGAAAAGAAAGAAAAGAAAGAAAGAAAGAAAAAGAAAAGTTGAATAAAAAGAAAGAAAGAAAGAAAGAAAGAAAGTGTTGGTAATTTTCAAAAAGAACTAAAATTTCCAAGACCAACTTGCTAATCCTTGCAGAATGGTTCTTTCTTCTTGCGTGCGAATATGGATAAATATGGCATTGCTAGCATGGGATAGTGCGTGATTGCATAAAATGGTTCTTAGAGATGTGTGTGTGTGTGTGTGTGTGTGTGTGTGTGTGTGTGTGTGTGTGTGTGTGCGTGTGGGCGCGTGTATTTGAAGCAAATAGTGTGGAACAGACGTAGCGGGAGAGTATGTACGTTTATGTTAGTAATGTCTTTGTATGAATCAGAGGGTTTAAAATGGTGTGTGTGTGTGTCTGTCTGTGTGTGTGTGTGTGTCTGTCTGTCTGTGTCTGTCTGTGTCTGTATCTGTGTAAAATAGACATATATGGAGCGCGTGTAGGTTTGTGTTTGTGGTGTGTGTTTGCATTTCAGAGGGTTTAAGATAGAGAGCGAGGCAAGGAAGCTGGGGGTGGTGGTTCCCGAGAACGAGGCTTCTGTGGACCTGTGTGTGTGTGTGTGTGTGTGTGTGTGTGTGTGTGTGTGTGTGTGTGTGTGTGTGTGTCTGTGTGTGTGTGTGCCTGTGTGTTTCCATCAGTAAAACGACATATCTAAACAAGAATAGATTCAATTAACACATTAAGAAAAATTATATAAATGATATATAATATAGCACGATTGGCCACCCGTATCGAGGAGTATAACGTGAAAAAAGACAGTCACAGCATCAAAACGAATTTTTTTTAAACCAAAAAAAAAAGGCTTTTCTCTTAGTATTGTTGTATATCCCATGTGTGAAATGTACGAAATATTTTTTTTTCTCTCAAAGCAGTCAATGTATGCGTATGTATGCATGTGTACTCAGTCATTTAATCGCTTCTGTGTATTGTGTATAACGTAAATATGCATATGATGTTTGGCTTACGAACAAAAAAAAAATAATTAAAATGATTGGTTAAAAATATCGATGACGTCACGAGTTGGTAATCTGTGATAAAAAAAAAAGAATACATGGTTTCTTCTTGGTTTTTTTTTTCGTTTTTTTTCTTTTTTTCTTTTTCTTTTTTTTTTCTTTCTTTTTCTTTCTTTTCAATCAAACTTTTTTTTTTCCAAAAATTCTTTTTTGGGGAAAATGACTTCAAAAATACACTTGTACATGCGACAAACATATATATTATACACGCTTACATGCAAACATAGGTTCGTATTGACATACATACGCATACATATATATCTATCTCTATTTATATATAGATATACATATATACATATACATTTATATGTGTATGTAAATATATTTACATGTCTGTTTGTATGCGTGTATTGAATGCTCATATTTGTTTGTTTTTTTTGTTTTTGTTTTTTCTATCCATATTTTTTTTTCAAGCAATAAAGATGTGCGTATTGTAGTCATGTACAAGTGTATAAAGACGAAAATCACTTACCATAATTCGTACGAAAATACGGTTGCTTTAACCGTAGTTTCGTATAAAAATATGGCTCTGCTGGTTTGGTAATTTGTCCCTAAATCTACTGTCTGTTTTGTGAGTGGTTTCGTTCCTTTGGAAAATAAAGAAATGAATAAAAACTTGTTCCAGTTCTTCTTATTTCATTTTTCTGTATTTTTTATGTGAATATTTTTATATTTTGGATGCTCGCACACTAGAGGGGGATGATGTAGAAACAGTATCATATTCACCTTCACAGGAAAGACACATCATCTCCTCTGATCACGAAGCTCCTAAACAAACTAAACACCTTCTCTAAGAATAATAGCATTGTATTCACCTGGATACCAAGTCACATTGGTATCCAAGGAAATGAAAAAGCAGACAAGCAAACAGATATGAGCAAATCTAAAATCCCATATACAGATCTGAAACCAACCGTAAACAAATTTATATTAGACAAATGGCAGAAATCATGTGACAATCTGACCTAAAACAAACTCCATGAAATACAAGAAGTTATTGGAGAGCGGCCGACAGGCCACAGAAGTATTAGAAGAGAAGTAATACTCGCCAGATTGCGTATTGGGCACACCCACATTACCCATTCGTACCTGTTAACAGGGGAGGATGTCCCAGTGTGCCCAACATGCAAAGTATAACTTACAACTAAACATATCCTTCTAAATTGTAACAGACTTAAACATATCCGCACTAATTACTATCAAGCAAGAAACCTGAGAGACATCTTTAAGTATACAAACCCTGAAAACATTTTAAATTTTTATAAAAAAAGCAACCTTTTCAACAAGATATAACAGAACATAACCGAATATGTCCATAGAACCACTACTTTAAAGACTGAAATCCAAAATAACCTTTTTGGCATTAAATGACCCACAGAGGTTGTTATGCCGTTAAACAAAACTCAAACAGGAAAACTGTTACTAGCGACCTAGTCACCAGATAAGAAGAAAAAAGACAGGCAATAACCGAATACAAGCTCTGTACAAACTACCAGAGCACAGTCAAGTATTTGATATAAATTGATAAAAAAAATATCCACACGAAAATCACACGTTTGAACTCAAGGTTATCGTCTGATGGTGACTTTATTTCAAGGTAATTAAGAAACACCTAAACAAGGTTAAAGAACCCAGTTTACCCTATTTTGCCCATAACTTGAGTGAGAATAGTTGGATGCATACCTTTCCCAAGGGTATTAGTGCTATGAGAAATGCAAACAGCCTCAGCCTTAGGTTTGCTGGGTTGATTTCCTATGACAATAAATATTACACCACCAGCAACCATCAGTTCCTCACTTTACCACGCAGATCAATGAGCTACTCATACGCTGAGTTGGCGAGGGCCAGTATCGAACCAGGAATCTTGTGATTCCTAGCCGAACACTCTACTCACTGAGCTAAACCAGTCCTTAGTCATCAGACGATAACCTAATGATAAATAACAATATTTTCAGCTCTGGAACCATGTTTAAACTCAAGGTTATTGTCTGATGATGACTTTATTTCAAGGTAATTAAGAAACACCTAAACAAGGCCCGAGGTTACAGCAGTCTGAACATCGTGTTCATACATGCCACAATAAAGATGAGGACAACAGTCCGAAATATCAAAATTATATTTTTTTCTTTTGTTAATAAATGTTGTTTTTTTTTATCATGAGAACTTAATGTATTTACTGACATATAAGATGCAGATTTAAATTTTGAAAAAATAAATAAAAGTTTGCTCCTATCCTATTGCCCTTGTGGCAAACCCACAGCCCTTTTCATGATATAAGTGCTGGAAGGTGGTTGCTTGGTGTAGGATATAAGAAAAATTGCCAATTCTATTTATTGACACTGCCCAGCATCAGTAGCAAGCTTCCGGTAAAAAAAAAATGCCCAATGAGACAAGAGGACAAAAAATCATTTACGATCGTTTGCACTGTGCTCAAAATCACTTACTTGTAGGAACCTTCAGACCAATTAACCAATAAGCACCCCAAATCATCAACTTAATGAAAGGTTCATATTTTAACTCTACACCGGTAAGTTTCGCTTTCAAATATTTGAAAATAAACGAATAGATGATTTTTGCAATTATATTGTATCTGACAAAAACAAATTTGACAAATTGTGTGATACTATTTCTGAACGACATCCTTTTTATTTAAATAAGCATAAAAATATTTTGTAAATAAAAAAGTGTATTTTTATTTAAATAAACATAAATGCATTTCTCTTCTGATTAGGTAAAACATATTTTAGTATAAAAACGTCTTTCGTCTTTTTTTAAATCATCGTAAGTGTTGAAAAATATTCACAAACTTCTGATTAAAAAGTATTTATTTAAAAAAAGATTTTGCTATTGAATTTTAATTTGATTGGGTGTACCAACCATCTATTTATTTAATTTATTGTGAGTTCAATATCTCCATAAACTTTGTTTGTAAAAATTTGGAATCGGAAGTTACCGATGATGAGTTAAGATTCATTAAATTGATGATTTGGGGGTGCTTATTGGTTACTTGGTTCTACCAGAAACTCTTTGGATTAACAATAAAGCTTATAAAACACGTCGGACTTATATATCATCAGAAAGACTACAGAGTTTGGATAAAACACCAGGATTATTTAAACAATAACAGCAACAATAATATAACCCCAACCCAAAATGGCTTCACAGAGTTTGACAGGTTATGGGCCCAGCACGCTTCCACTGCAGGACATCTTTTATATTTGCATTGGTAAGATTTTGCTAGAGTGTTGTTATGGTGAATATTTACCACGTACCCACGTGTACAGGTTAGGCACAGCCCTATTAGTGTGGGACCACACACGAACCGAAGCTCATGGGAGGCGGGTGTAAAAAATGCGTTGATCCCATCGGTATTCCCCCTTAATAAACCCAGCTCACTCCCTTTAAATCGAAGGGAAAGGTGTTGCCTGGGATGGCCCCATGGGATCAATGATGTTAACGTGTGCGGTCCAGGGCCAAAACCACCGGACTCTCCGGTCGAAACCGGAGTTTTCCGTATGGTGTTTTTTATTTGCTTATCTTCTCTCTGGATTCCCGTTTTGTTCACCAGTTGTTTTTTTGTATTTAAGCGCCTGTTTTGGAACCCTCAGCCTCTTCTTCTTCTTCTTCTTCTGTGGCACCTCACGCACATGGGTTAGACTTTTATGTCTATAGCCTTCTCGGGTGGGGGCTTCTGTCTCCAACGCAACGCTTGTTAATGACATTGCCCTATGGACTCTCCATAACTATCCATTACTTCTATTGTACATTTAGTTATATTTGTCTCATACCCCACTTGTAGGGACTAGGCACAAGGCCTCGTTTTAACGTGGGCCCACCCACAAGCCGAAGCTCATGCGTGGGAAAGAACAAAAATATAGCCACAGCCTCATGGGTGGGAAAGAACAAAAATATAGCCACAGCCTCGTAGTCTCCATTGCAATTCTCCAGTTCATGCCTGATTGTTTTTACGGGGGGGGGGATTGGACAGCACCGATAATCTCCTTATTTTGATGGCCGGCGCAGATCATGATACAAGTTATTCTCATCCAAAATTCAGGTGGGTTCCAGTCATCCATTCTATCTGTCTTCACGTATATAAATGAAGAAGGATCCACGTTTTTAAATGATGCGTAGTGTGCGTCAATACCTCCAACGTATGGAGAAAGTTTTGCTAATCTGACAAACACAAAATCAGGTCCAGTATAGAAAGATTTTTATGTTGAAAATTGCAACTTTTACTAAGAACTTGAAAATATTTTTTTTCAATTTTTCAAGCCAAAATGGCCGCTAAAACCTTTAAAAATAATAACTTATTTATTACTTATCTCAAGATTTCTCAACGATTTTAGTGATATCAGGTGTGCCTGATAATATATCAAAGGATTATCACAATCTGAGAGAAAGGTTTGAATTTCAACATGGCGTCCAAGATGGCCACCAATACCTTTAAAAAATTAATAATTCGTTCATTATTTATATCAAGATTTCTCAACGATTTTAATAGTATCAGGTGGATTTGATAATATATCAAAGGATTATCACAATCTGAGAGAAAGTTTTGAATTTCAACATGGCGTCCAAGATGGTCGTCAATACCTTTAAAAAATTAATAATTCGTTTATTATTTATTTCAAGATTTCTCAACGATTTTAGTAGTATCAGGTGGGCTTGATATTATATCAAAGGATTATCACAATCTGAGTGAAAGGTTTGAATTTCAACATGGCGTCCAAGATGGCCACCAATACCTTAAAAAATAACTTATTCATTACTTATCTTAAGATTTCTCAACGATTTTAGTAGTATCAGGTGGGATTGATAATATATCAAAGAGAAAGGTTTGAATTTCAACATGGCGTCCAAAATGGCCATCAAAATGTTTAAAAAGTTAATAATTAATCCATTTTATATCTCTAGGGTCTATAATAGTATTAAGTTTTATTGATGACATATCAACAGTTTATCACATCTGATTTACAAGAAAGATAAAGTTTTTTTTCAAGATGGTGTCCAATATGTCCGCCCTTTAAAAGTTTTATTGTTTGTTTATTATTTATCAAAAGACAAAGTTATCAAGGATTTTAGTTTCGGGGGTGCATGATAAAATATTTTTTAAGATTTTAAAAATTTAAACATTTTTTAAACCTAAAAAACAACAAACCGAGTCGACATTTTGACAAACACTAACTATATATATATATATATATATATATATATATATATATATATATAATATAAGACAAAGACTAAGATTCACTTTGCACTAATGCATTTTCGTAAGGCATGAACTTATTCATTCCCCAGATATAAGTAAATATAGAAATATACATGTGAGTGTGTGTGCATATGTTAAAGTGTGGGTGTGGATTAACTTATTTATTATTAATATATATATATATATATATATATATATATATGTGTGGGGGGGGAGGAATGTGTATGTATATATGGCTGTATATATATGTATTATATATATATATATGTGTGTGTGTGTGTGTGTGTGTGTGTGTGAGTGTGTGTGTGTGTATATTTATGTATGCGTGCATTATATATATGTGCTTATATATACATATATGTGTGTTTGAGTGTGTATGAGAGTGTGCGAGATGTGTATGTGTATGTGTGTGGGTCCGTTGGGATTTTTGCAGTATCGGGGTTGCATGATAAAAAAAATATTGTAAAAATTTAAATCTGAGTCAGATCTTTGCCCGGAAGAACACTAAGCAAAACTGTTAGTAGGTATATCTGACTCATTAGGTTTAACTTTATATATATACACACACATATATATACATATATATATATATATATTGTGTTGTGTGTGTGTGTGTGTGTGTGTGTGTGTGTGTGTGTGTGTGTGTGAGTATAACTTTATATATATGCACACACATATATATACATATATATATATATATATATGTGTGTGTGTGGTGTGTGTGTGTGTGTGTGCGCGCGCTATACAGATAAAAGATAGCAGAGAATATGTGTCTGTTTATGTATATATATGTGTGTGTGCATATGAGTGTGCCTACGTGTATATATATACGTGTGTGTATGTGTATATTTGTGTATATATGTATATATATACTCATGTGTATATATATATATATATATATGTGTGTGTGTGTGTGTGTGTCTGTCTGTCTGTCTGTCTCGCTCCCTCCCTCTCTCTCTCTCTCTCTCTCTCTCTCTCTCTCTCTCTCTCTCTGTGTGTGTGTGTGTGTCTGTCTGTCTCTCTCTCATATATATATATATATATATATATATATATATATATATATATAATTCCAAAAACTATCAGAGAACTTTTATAACTGAGCAAATAATTGTCCATATTTGAGTGACAGTCTTACCGGATTTCATCTTCCTCATTCAAACTTTATGTATTACATCCTTCCGAAGTGCACTTCCGGTTGCAAAATCTTTTCACTCTACTTCCGCCAAATATTCCCGCCAACACATGCACAGCAGACGATACACAGCACCAATTTTATCGGATGGATTTCAGAAACTTATTCAATTTCACTCTACCGAGATTTTTTTGTTGTTGTTGTTTTTTTTTTTTTTGTTTTGTTTTGGTTTTTTTTCAAAAAAATGCCGTGACGATTTCGCCGTGCAACCAATCAGAAAACGAACTTCATCGTCGCCATGATTTATAGCTAGTTTTACTCCATTTTATTATTGTTGCTTTTTAGATTAAACATTTCCGCTACAAAATACTTTCGGGAGATTTAATGGCGGTTTCAAAGAACTTCCCTTGCCATTCTTAGGGGTCAATGCATTTTCAATTTTTTCGGCTGGGATTGTGGATGGAAAAATCCCGCCACCTAATTATTTATTTATTTATCTTATTATGATGGAGATTCGGTGTTTGTCTGTCTGTAACCGTAACTAAAACACTGCTTACATCACAATACCTTCAGGAATTACGTACGTTCATCAATGAGTATTTAATTTATAGTCAAAATCCTTAATACATAGAATAAATCTTATTTATTAACGATGTCTCTATGAAAATCTGAGTTAGATTTGTCTCAGAACAGTTATTAGTGCGTTTAATATCCTTCAATGTGTCTTATATATCGCTGAGAAATAATGTTTACATAATATATGGTGTGGTTAATCTGCATACTGGTTTTAAAAAAACGGGTTTAATAAATAATTACTTGTTAACAAAACCGGGTTAATAAATAATTACTTGTTATTGATCTCTAATATTGTTTTATTCGCCAATCATGTGAATGATTTTATTAAAAACCAATTAAAACGTGCCGTATTAGACGGCATATAAGACGCACTGGCATATAAGACGCACCCCCATTTCAGCAGCTCCGATTCAGGAAAAAAGTTTTTACCGGTAAGTCAGAACGGCGATCAGCTGATGTTTATAAACGCAAGTCACAGCATTTCAGATTGGATTGCTTTCATTTTTACGAATTCATTTTTTAAAGCACCGACAATAATACAATAATACCAGCAATAAAATAAGGATGCATTGCAGTTTAGGGTAGGTAAAAGTACTGAGCGTAAGATGGGTTAGTGAGCATCATAGCGAAGATCAGCCTAGGCCTATGGGAGGTCTCAAACTTCACCTACGATGTATAAGACGCAGGGCAATTTTTTTACCCAAAATTTCGGAAAAAACTGCGTTCTATATGTCGTCAAATACGGTAATTAAAATAAGTGTAAATTTTTTATATGCATTCTTATTTAATTTCGTTTGTCTTTCTAACTCAATATATTTGGACCATATTACCTTTAGGCACCGCTTTTGCGATCTCGATTCATAAGGACATTTTTTCATGTACACCGTCAAAATGCGGTTGTTTGTTAGGGGTTAGGGTTAGGGGTTAGTTTTATAATTTTTTTTAAAAACTCTAAAAATCGTCTGTTAACAAACAACCGGATTTTGACGGTGTAAATGAAAAAATGTCCTTATGAATCGAGATCGCAAAAGGGGGTGCCTAAAGTTCATATGGTCCACATATTTAATTACATTAAAACTTAAATACTTACGCCCAGAGTGCGCATATTCTTGCTAGTTCTTTAAATAATCAAATGTAAAAAGCAAAACTTTTCAACTTTGAACCTCTCATTAAAATTTGGGGCGTTCCATTGTGGTGTAATGGTCCACAAGCTAGTCCTGAACAAGTACCATTCTCGCCAATTCTCCTGGCTCTGGGGTCGCGTTTTCTTAAATCAAGGTGTTAAGGCAGCCATATTCTTTCCTTTCGAGCCCTTCACTCATTTTGCATGCAAAGCATGTTCACGCTCGCTTTCAGTTCCCAGCCAAATTATTTCTCTTGCTACAACCCGATATGATGAACAGACGCCCGATGGAATATAATGGAACATGTACCATTCTCGCCAATTCTCCTGGCTCCGAGATCGCGCTTTCTTAAATTAAGGTGTTAGGGCAACCATATGTTCTTTCTTTTCGATCCCTTCACTAATTTTGAGCTCTGGTGTGCGTCATTTCTTTCGCTACTATTTTTACTTAGTTCCACAATCTGAAAATCCTGTGTAACACTGTCTCATCGTGCCGAACCTCCTGCGTAGATTTCGGTTAATCCAGCGGAGATGACAGGGTTAAATATTTCCTAGCACGAAACTCTTCGCAATCGTACTAATTAATGTCCCGAAAATTCCTTTACTACTGAATAGCGGGTTCGATCCTCGTCGGATGCCCCATAGTTGTGAGCTTGTGTCACATCGTACCCGCGGCGGACGGGTTGGGTAAACAGTGTGTCCCATCGAGGTATAATGGTTAACAAGATAGTCTCCTAGATCCATTACAACTGAATAGCGAGTTCGATCCTCGCCGGATGACCCATACTTATGTAACATCCTACCCGTGGAGAACGGGTTGGGTCAATACAAGACCCCTTGTAAACAATAATTAGACAGCAGGATTCAAATATTAACCCCTGTTCCAACAGCGCAACGTCACGTTCCCCAAAGCAACTCCTTCCAGTATCAATCCGCGCTGCTTTCTGAAAAGCACAGCAGGTCGCAAACACTATCGGTCTTTAAGGCATAAGAAAAATAACCCCTAAGTTCGAGTATAAACTCTGCACGCTGCGTTCAAGGCTCTGAACAGACGAATGTCTGGATGGGGTAAATCTGGAAATGATATCACTATTGGGCCCTCCATAATTAATAAATTCCTATTTTTGGTTATATATATATATATATATATATATATATATAATATATATATATATATACCAACCTCTCCGCACGGGCAGGATGAGACACATGGTCAATTTTTATGCGGAGTTTAATAGGTTTGAATTTAGAGTTTTCCTTCTCCTAGACTGGTTACCTAGCTAAGGTTAAAGAGCCAGTCTGTCCTACTATTTATCCGTAGCTGGAGTGAGAATAGTTGGATTCATACCTTTCCGAAGGGTATTAGCGCTATGTGAAATCCAAACTGCTTCGTCCAGGATTTGAACTCGGGTCGACGAGTCCATTTCCTACGACTCAAGGACCACGCGCTTCCATTTTTGGTTATAGAGCTTCAATTTGTTTCAATTTGATAAACATCAATGCATTGGTGAAGCCTATTTTGCCTATTTTGAATTAAAACGTGTCGATTAAGAAAAGTCTTGGGCCCCTTACAAGATGTGAAAGCAGTTGTTGAGAATTTACAGATGGTGATCAAGGGAATGTGTGATAAGTTGGCATTTGGTATACCTATGATTTGGTGAGAGACAAATATCATTGCACAGACTGTTACTTTTGTTTAATGAAAATCTCATCACATAACAAGAAAAAAAATGTAAAATTGAATATCCTAGTCTACCATCAGCTATATGTCTAGTACCTCATTCAGCTGAAATCCCAGTTAGTAGAGCTTGAGAGAAGGATTAGGTGGAGAGGAATTGGCTTCCAAGATCAAACCTGTTGATCCAAAAATTCTACATTAGCCATTTGTTGACATAAAGAAAATTATGCTTGCAACTTGCACATGAAACTAAGCAATTCATTAAAGCATTTCCAGTTAATTAAAGACTGTTAAGTTTTTAAGGGCCATTGCTTGGCCTAATAGCAAAAGCGCTTATCTGGTGAAATCCTTGATAAAGAGTCGGTCGACAATGTGAATTACTAAAGTGTCCTCAGTTACTGGCAATCGTATAAGTCATTCGTGAGTATTGGTAAAGATCCCGGCAATCCATGTGCGTCCTCTAATAGGGCAATTTGAATTATGACCAATATGGGGGGTTTAAGTATCTTATCAGGCCAGTAGTACTGCCAGTGATTGGTTAGAAGAGTCAATCACGTGACCTTGACCAGTCTATAAGTATAGGTGGGGATCTAGCACACACCTTATATGCTAAAAACTCCAACAAAGACTTTCAAGTACCACATTTTGGCATTTCCTGGCCTGTCAATTGAAAAAAATCAAAGCCGGTGTGTTTGATGGTCTACAGATTGTGGAAGTTATCAAAGATGAAAATTTTATCAGGATAATTTCAGAACTTGAAAAGAATGTTTGGTTTCTCGACAAGTTCTTTACCTTGTCAATAACTTTCTTGGAAATGCATGAGCAATGAATTACACGGGATTGAATAGCCACAAAATGCTTGATTGCAGCATGAACATCAAGTTTCATTTTCTGCATAGCAATCTTGCTAACTTCTTGAAAAACCTTGATGTGGTCAACTATGAGCAAGATGAAAGATTCCACCAAGATCTGAAATTCATGTAGGAATAGTATCAAAATACACGGGATGTAAATATGATGGCTGACAATGGAGCATAA
>CM042166.1:46625548-46638048 GCA_023376005.1 Doryteuthis pealeii | reverse complement strand
AATATTTCGATTTTACAAAAATCATCATCAGAGCTCATTCACTCCATAGTTGTTTGAGGTCGGAGAAGAATGTCGATATATATATAATATATATATATATAAGAGAGAGAGAGAGAGAGACATTCTTCTCCGACCTCAAACAACTACGGAGTGAATGAGCTCTGATGATGATTTTTGTAAAATCGAAATATTGATCAGTATCAGCTATGATTATAATATAAATTGTTTTCTCTTTAACAGCATTGTGTGATGTTTTCATTCCACCTTTAATACTTATATATATATATATATTATATATATACTAGCAAATATATGCACCCTCCGGGTGCAAGTATTTAAGTTTTAATATAATAAAATATCATATTAAATTAGAAAGGCTAATGAAACTAAATAAGAATGCAGATAAAAAGATTTGAACAGAGGGGTATGATTGAAAAATAGAACAACTTTGAAACTAACTCTTCCATCATTTTCCATTACTCCCGTCTTTCATTGGTAAATTTTCCTAATTTAACTATTTAGTTAAAATAGGAAGTAAAGAATAATATTAGTTATTTCTTCTTGTCAATGGATTTCTTTTAAGATTTATCCCCGAGATTTTTGCTCATATTCAATTAAGATAAAACCAAACAATTAGAAATCAATAATATTAAGCATATATTTATTAAATCAAATATTTAAGATCAATATGCAAATTAGCCTTCCCATTCACAATGTAATCCGCTATTTTGTTGTATATATAAATACAATTGCATGTTATTAGTATGTAGATATTGTTAACAGTCCTAATGATGTAAAACAATTTTACTAATAATTGAGGTTTAAATAAAAAATAAGAATCATGGAGATTGTGGTGTAAATAACAAAGGGAATTGTGACTTGTGTAGTAATATAGTTTCGGTTACAGACAGACAAACCCACAATCTCCATTATAATAAGATATATATATATTGGGCACCCGGTGAGAACGGAAATCATTAATAATGGCTCGCTCGTTAAATATTACACTATGCGATGTGCCTACAAATATGTCTTCTTTTAAGGATACAAAAGTGGATCGTCATTTTGAGGGGTGATGACAGTGAGGGTGATGGTGATCTATAATCAAAGTCCTAGGGTGGCCGTGTAAGAGGGGGGGGTGAATGTCATTTGCAGCGATGAACAACCAGTGGACAACCAATGCACAACCGAACAACAAAAACTTCCCCATACCCCCACAGCCTACCGCTTCGGCTTTAAATAGGGGACATTTTCTTCTTAATCACCGGTTTATACATTTTCCCTTTGACTTTCTTCTTTCTTTCTTTCTTTCTTTCTCTCCCCCACCCCTTCACCTTATAATTGTTTTAAATCCAAATCATTCTCTTCTTTCTTTCTTTTTTATACTCCAATTTCTTACTTTCTTTCTTTCCTTCTTTGTTTCTTTGTTTGTTTGTTTCTTTCTTTCTTTCTACTCCTTTTTCTTTCTTTCTTTCATTCTTTCATTCTTTCCACTCCTTTTTCTTTCTTTCTTTCTTTCTTTCTCTCCCTCTTTCTTTCTTTCTACTTCTCTTTCTTTCTTTCTTTATTTCCTTCTTTGTTTGTTTCTTTCTTTCTTTATACTCCTCTTTCTTTCTTTCTTTCTTTCTTTCTTTCTACTCCTCTTTCTTTCTTTCTTTCTTTCTTTCCTTCTTTGTTTGTTTGTTTCTTTCTTTCTTTTTACTCCTCTTTCTTTCTTTCCTTCTTTCTTTCTTTCCTTCTTTGTTTGTTTGTTTCTTACTTTCTTTTTACTCCTCTTTCTTTCTTTCTTTCTTTTCTTCTTTCTTTCTTTCTACTCCCCTTTATTTCTTTCTTTCTTTCTTTCCTTCGTTGTTTGCTTGTTTCTTTCTTTCTTTCTTTATACTCCTCTTTCTTTCTTTCTTTCTATTCCACTTCCTTTCTTTCCTTCTTTCTTTCCTTTTTTCTTTTTTTCTACTTCTCTTTCTTTCTTTCTTTCCTTCTTTCTTTCTATCTTTCTTTTTTCTCCCTTCACCCCTTCACCTTATAATTTTAAGTTCAAATCATTTTTTTAAAGTTCACTGCAAATTATGAATTTTTTCTCCACCATTTGACTTCCTGGCCCGATTTTGCTTCGTACTTACCGACCCGGATCTCTCAGTGCACCTGTAAATTCTACACTACCCTGCTAATAATATTTTGACACAGGTTCAATCCCGCTCACAAATAATACATTTTTTTTGTAATAGCAAAAATATGCACCTTCTTGGCACATGTATCTAAGTTTTAATATAATTAAATATTATATTGACTTAGAAAGACTAATTGTTGTAGCCTGGTTAGGGGCCAGAATAAAGACACAAAGACAGGAAATGAGTTAAATGGACCATATGACCTTAAGGCACCCCTTTTGCAATCTCGTTTCATAAGGACATTTTTTTCATTTACACCGTCAAAATCCGGTTGTTTGTTAGGGGTTAGGGTTAGGGGTTAAGGTTAGGGGTTAGGGTTAGGGGTTAGGGCTAGGGTTAGGGGTTAGTTTTATAATTTTTTTAAAAACTCTAAAAATCGTATGTTAACAAACAACCGGATTTTGACGGTGTAAATTTAAAAAATGTCCTTATGAAACAAGATCGCAAAAGGGGTGCCTAAAGGTCATATGGTCCAGTTAAACAAATATATTAAGAAAGAACAGTAGTACAAACATATACCAATAGTCTGTTACACGCGAGGCTGTCTTATCGACTTCATTCTAATTAATTTCAATATTAAATTATACTTAGGATTGCTTTTAATACGTTTGAGAATCTACATATTAATACTCGTGTTCCTTATCTGTACGACCGTTATCATCTTTCAATACCCACTAGTTAAAAATGAGACAAATCGTCCAAGATGAAATGAAAAAGTGTAAATCCTCATTACCTGGTGTTGCTTATCCACAGAATTCTTAATTCTTGTGAGTGTCGTCACCTCAACTAAATACTGGACCATGTTGTTCTTATTATAAAAAAAGGGAAGAAAAAGGACACGCTACACATAAAACTGTAATAAGAAAGAAAGAAAGAAAGAAAGAAAGAAAAATGGTAGGGAAAAGATAGAGAGAGGGGGTGAATGTGAGGAAGCGATAACGCTAATCTGTTTCAATTAAACATAATGGAAATATGAAAAGAAGGAAAGAAAGAAAGAAAGAAAAAGGGTAGGGAAAAGATAGAGAGAGGGGGGTGAATGTGAGGAAGCGATAACGCTAATCTGTTTCAATTAAACATAATGGAAATATGAAAAGAAAGAAAGAAAGAAAGAAAGAAAAGGGCAGGGAAAAGATAGAGAGAGGGGGTGAATGTGAGGAAGCGATAACGCTAATCTGTTTCAATTAAACATAATAGAAATATGAAAAGAAGGAAAGAAAGAAAACAATTGGAGAGAGTTAAATCGAGATTATTATGCTTTTTACATATTGAATTATTATGCAATAGCTCTTAAGTAAACATATAAAACGTTGTAATGATTGAATTATTATACTGTAGTATATCCATGATCCAGCATGATGCAGTTGGTAATTATACCTGTCCTAAACAAAATGGCATTACTTTTTGACTAACCTATGTGGAGAAGTAGGGTTGGGATCCACAGTGGACCAGCTTCATTTTGATGTATAATACATGTTCCTGTGTCGGTAATTATACCTGTCCTAAACAAAATGGCATTAACTTTTGACTCACCTATGTGGAGAAATAGGGATGTGATCCACAGAGGACCAGCTTCATTTTGATGTATGATACATGTTCCTGAGTTGGTAATTATACCTGTCCTAAACAAAATGGCATTACTTTTTTAGTACCCTATGTTGAGATGTAGGGATATGATTCAAAGAGGACCAGCTTCATTTATATGAATATATAGAATTTTTTCGCTTTATTATTTTCTGTTTATTTCATATTTTGTTTATTTCATTTTTGCTTTTCATGAAAATCGGCGGCAAACAAGAGTATCTCATTTTCCTGACCAGGATATGCTTGCGAGGTTTGAGGACCGCTTGTGAATTTTTTATTCCTTTGTTACTCCTTCCAGAGATGAATTCACTGGATGGTGCTGGCTCAACTGACCGTCGGTGAATACCATCACAGAAACAGAACAGAAACAGACCCCTCACCCCCTAACAAGCAATTTCTTTATGGAAATAAATCAGCGATAAAATCATCCTCATTACCAAGGTGTACCAACAGCTTGGCTTGATTCTCACTCTTGCAATCTGTCCCCATTGCCTATTGAGCTTGGTAAGTTCTCTAGACGGCACTCGATGTCCAACCCCTCATTGTGACAGGGTTGTGTAAACTTGATAGTGTCAGAGCCATGCTGTCAGGAACTCAAGTTCCTGGCAGAGTCACCCAAGGCGGGCAGGTTTGGCACCCAATACTATTAAGGCCATGACCAAAAGTGCTCTGTTGAAAATCCAAAGGGCGTCTCCATCATTGTCAAGAATCAACGGGTTTTGTCACTGCGTCTGTGGAAAATCTGCGGCAAACAAGGGCATCTCCTTCCCCTAACCAGGACATGAATGTAGGGTTCACCACTTGTGAATTTCCTATTCCTTTCTTACTCCTTCCAAGAATTAACCACTGGTGAATTCGTTGGAGGGAGCCGGCTCGACAGACCCCAAGTGAATGCCGTCACAAAAGCAGAGAAACTTGTTATCTTCACAGTGCTTCTAAATCTGCTTCCCAACCTTTTTCTATTCCTACACCCTTAAAAGAGTTTTGCTCTGACCTCGCACCCCTTAAAAGAGTTTTGCTGGCTGAACTTGCAAATCGGTCGGAAAATTAAAACATATAACAGGGTGACCGAGAAAAAACAGAACCCAAATTATTTATTTATTTTCCCAATAAACTAACCCAAAACCCCAACCCTAACCCTAACCCTAACCCTAACCCCAACCCTAAACCCCCCTAGTTAAAATTAATTTTTATTACAAAATTTGCGGGTTCTGTTTTTTCTGGGTCACCCTGTATACACAGAGACCCAGAAAAAACAGAACCCAAATTATTTATTTATTTTTCCATTCAACTAACCCTAAACCCCAACCCTAACCTTAACCCCAACCCCAACCCTAAATCCCCCGAGTTAAAATTAAGTTTTATTACAAAATTTGTAATTTCCTATTCCTTTCTTACTCCTTCCACGAATTAACCACAGTTGAAATTGGTTGGAGGGAGCCGGCTCAACCGACCCAGGGTGAATGCCGTAACTGAACATTATTTTGTTTTACCGTAATTATTTTTACTTTTATTCATTTCTCAGTCGGTAGAGTGTTCGCCTAGGAACTTCAAGGTTCCAGGTTCGGTACCGCTCCTCACCAACTTAGCGCATGAGTAGCACAGGAATCTATGTGGTAAAGTGATGAGCTGATGGTAGGTGTGGCTCTTCACCGCAGACGTAAAAACAATCTCCTTGGTCTAGCACTTAGGAAAAGGGGATAGACTCACTCACTGTCTGGCTGATACCGACTTTAAGCCACCCGGCGACTTTTACATATTCTCAAATAAATACATGTTGTAAATAATACCCGAGATAAAAGGGGGTACCCAATTACTGTAGGATGATACGAGGGGTGCACAGCAAGAGTATTGGTAGTGAAGAGGCTTCCCCATCTTTTTATTTTTAATATTATCCAAGATTGTACAAACGATATCGAATACAAAAGACTCGTGTTGAGAACATTACGTGAAACTCGAGGAAGGGGAAATTTATCCCCAAATCGGCCAAGACATTTAACTTAACAAATAACAACGCGAAATCAGAAACTCAGAACGTAGACGAAACTACGAAACAAAGAATGGAATGGGGTGGGGGGATATCATAAATATTTTAGGAATGGATAAGCTTAAAAATGCGTTGAATAGATATTGATAATAAAAAGAAAATGAAAGCCGTGGTGTTGTTTACAGGGCCAACATAATCTCATTTAAGTGCAAAGGTTTTTTTCTTTCTTTCTTTCTTTTTTTTTTTTTTTTTTTTTTTTTTTCGCGTCGTCTGCTATTGTGTCACGAAGGTCAATTGACGACGGCAGACGTAATTTCCAGTTGGATATTATAATAGACGTAAAAGGTAGAGAAGTTAAAGAAAAAAAAAGGATCTTTTTCTTTTTATTTGTCAAACATCCCCTTTATATCCTGTTATATATTTATTTACCCCCCCCCACCCCCACACAACAGGATGTGACACAAGGTCAATTTATTAAGTTCAACAAGTTTAAATTCAGAGTGTTCCTTCTCCTAGACCGGTTGCTTAACCAAGGTTAAAGAGCCCAGTCTGCCCTGCTATTTACCCATAGCTGGAGGGAGAGTAGGATTCATGCATTTTCCAAGGGTATTAGCGCTAAGTGAATGCAATTACCACGTCCAGGATTTGAACTTGGGGCGACGAGTCCATTTCCCATGACTTTAACCATTACACTACGCGCTTCCATTATATATGTTATATACCCCTTTATTCGGGTGTATATGATCGGGAGGCAGACAGACAGATAAATAGATATGATAAGATGATGGCTCTTGCTAACCGTTGCTTACTAATTCGGCCGCCATATTAATCAGACTGACTTCTCTTCAGGGCTTTCTGTTAAGGGTTGTTTCTTCTTCTTTTCCGTGTTGGGCTGGTCATTTCTTATTTGAATTAATCAATTAACAAGACTTGGTTGTTTTTCTGATAATCATTTATTTAACAACCCAGCCCATGATTCGACCGCGCAGTGAGTTGTGAACCCTGAGAGACATCTTCTCTCGTCAGGTACCAGCTCGTATCTGAAACTAACTATCTCACGCGTTTTTCCAGGGGTCAAGTAAAAAGGTTATATTACCCGTCATTAACCGTCGGGTAACTTTCCATGGACCCCGTTATTCTGAATTTAATGGACCTTGATTCAAATATTCTTACTACAGGTACGTACATAATTCAAAAGCTGCCTATGAATTATGTAACAGCCTTTGTATTGATCCATGCATAGAAACTCTGAAAAGAAAAATCAATGTCTCCTATTTGAAATATTAAATGCAAAAAAAGTAAAAATCCACGCTGTTACTATTCAAATTTTACTTTTTAATTAAAACCTCCGAAAACTCCAAAACTCGAACCTCACCATCAGATAGAGTTTAACGTCATTCCCAGGACATATAGACTCTCAGCCACCACCTTCTAGCACCCATATGATAAAAAGGGGTTGGGGCTTGCCATAAGGGCAATAGGACTGGGGCAATCATATAGGTGCTAGGGCTTGACATGGCCAGCCGATTGACCAAATTGGGGTATTGCAAGTCATGGACTGCTCAGCCACCTGGGTTATATCCTTAAGCATCACGGGTCGCCACCCACGGCCAACATTGGGAGTCTTACCCCTGTGCATTCTAACGCCCCAGCCGATTGGGTGGTCTGAATTTAATGGACCTTGATTCAAATATTCTTACTACAGATACGTACATAAATCATAAGCTGCTTATGAATCATGTAACAATCCGATTTTTATATATATATAACTTTTATGGGTTTCTTTTTTTATTTTGGCACTCTTGAACTTTGTGCCTAGTCGATTGGGGCTTAAAAATACACCGACTGCACCTCTGCAGTGGAGTAAGACCTCCCAACAGGACCACCTGTTGGCCGTGGTGGTGACCCATGATGCTTAAGGATGGGATCCTGGTGGCTTAGCAGTCCATGACATGCAACACTCCACTTTGGCCCTTACTTAGGCTAGCCGGTCGGAAAGGCCCTCTTCAATAAATCGGCTGGTCACTCCAATCCCTAGCACCTATTGGGTTAATTCGTTCAAGCAAATATGCTAGATTCATATGTATATGGATTTTTGTTTCTGAACAAAGAAAGTAACACTTTCAATCAAATTCTTAACGATATAGTTAATTCACAATAAAGCATTTTTCAAACCCATCTACCCAGGGATCTCTTGATGGTTAAAAGAAAGGTACTCAGTCACTGTAAAATGTTGACGTTTCAAATTATTTTCACCGGGAGTGGCTGTACCTGTGGGTTTAATAGATCAAAATGATTTTTAAATAAACGAGCAGGATGCGACACAAGGCTAATTTCTTAAGCGGGGTTTAACAGTATAACGTAGGTTTAAAGTTCAACATACTTTGGATACAAATAACTCCGACAAAGGTTAATAGACAAACATTTAATAACACAGCACATGGATAACAGTAGAATACAACGTTCATAATAAAGAGTACATATACAAAGAGGTACACAAATCAAGATAAAGACACATTCATGAATGATACAGATATAACATAAAAGAGTACAGACATGAGACTAGCGATAGTCCATGCTGTAAAGAACTTACAGTAATGTAAGGGGGGCGGAGCCCCACGAGAGGGTTTAGATAGAATCTACCCCATGTGGCTCGTAGTTGCTGAAACTATAAAGAGAGCGAAAGGCTTTGAAACCGGCACTTAAATACTCGTGCCCTAGCGGGCATCATCAAACTAAAAGGGGCAGACAACTCCACCCGGCGAATACAAACTAACGCTACAACAGGTTTAAATTCAGAGTTTTTCTTATCTTAGACTGGTTGCCCCACTAAGGTTGAAGAGCCCAGTCTGCCCTACTATTTGCCCATAGCCAGAGGGGGTATATTTGAATTCATACCTTTCCCAAGGGTATTAGCGCTATGTGAATTGCAAACAGCATTGTCCAGGATATGGGTTAAATATATGGAGGCGCATGGTGTAATGGTTAGTCGTTGGAAATGGACTCGTCGACCCGAGTTCAAATCCTGGACGAAGCTGTTTGGATTTCACATGGCGCTAATACCCTTGGGAACGGTATGCATCCAATTACTCTCCCTCCAGCTTTGGGTAGGGTATACTGGGCTCTTTAAATTTGGCTAGGTAACCAGTCTAGGAAAAGGAAGACTCTAAATTCAAACCTGTTAAACTCCGCTTAATAAATTGACCTTGTGTCGCATCCTGCCCGTGTGCAGGGGTTGGTAAATGTATATATGGGTTAAATAGATTTTTAAAGTGTGTTTTAAAAAATTGAACACCCAACAAGAATGAAAAACGTATTCGGCATGAAATAACCCAACAAGGGTTGACATGCCGTAAACCAAACTAACCAAACTAGTTCTCCCCAAGCTCTATTTTTGGGAGGATTCTTCCAAGGGCTCCGACTACTATTGGTATCACTGTCACCTTGCAAGATCCAGATATTTATCAAGTTTTTCGATTTACTTCACTTTTACTCAGTAGCCTACTGGAACGACCAAATTCATTTGCTGATATGATTGATCGATTACTTGATTTTAACGGCATTTCAACCTGTATAGGGTTATTTTATAACTAAATGTTAGGGAATCGCGCTCGTTCGTAGTAATATTTTTCGTATAGTTGATTTTTAGAGTTTGTTTTTGCTTTTTATTGTTTTTTGTTGTTGTTATGGTCCATCTAATTATTCGGACTATTGTCCTCATCTTTATAGTTATCTACACAACGTTTCGGTCGATGTGCTCTGCGGCCTTCTTCAGATATTTCTTGTCGGACTCGGGAACCTTCTCTTCGAACTCGAGAAGCTTTTTGTCGAACACGGGAGCCTTCCTGTCGTAATCGGGAGCTTTCATGGAACTACGAACCGAACCCTTTATTCAATCCACGGGGTTAGACTGTTCTCATTCCGCTAACCATGATCTGAGTACAAGTTTTAAGCTGTATCAATTATTCTATTACTGTCGCCCTTGACCAGGATTGAACCTGCAGCCCAGAGATAACTGTCACTTACAACTGTATTTAATCAACGCCTATATCCGTTGCGCCATGTGTCCAATTGAAACCCTTTTTATCATATGTGAGCTAGAAGGCGGTGGCTGAGGGTCTTAGTTTCCTGTGTATGACGTTAACTGCATATAATGGTGAGGTTCCAGTTCTGGAGCTGTGGGAAGTGTGGAGTACCCCCATCATCATCATTACTCCAGGTCCACTCTGACCCGGAGTGGTAGTACCTGTTAGGGTCCCATCTATGGTTTAATAGGAAAAAATGAGTTAAAAATGTGTTTTAAAAAATTGAGTTTAATTAAAAATTTGAATACCCATCAAGAATGAATAAAACAAAACGTCTTCGGTATAGAATAACTCAACAAGGGTTGACATGCCGTAAAACCCAACCAATTAACCAGCCAAAAATGCTCGAATGAATTAAACGTGATGGAAGAAGTAAACTAGCAAATCAAGAAATTGATACAACAGTAGAATAGAATTACCTTCACATAATGCAACACAAAGTAAACCAGCATTCCCATCATACCCAACAAACTAAATCAACCCTACCATGATAAAGTAGGAGCTTGATCACCCTTCCCATGATGCACTACACAACACCATATGAGAAAAATATGAACACAAACAATTAACTTGGTTTGAAAACCACATAGGCGAGAAACAGTTATCAAGCGCCGTTGATTTTATGTCTTCGCTACCCTGTTTGTTTTGTTTTGTTTTGTTTTACGGCATATTAACCAAACTGGGTCATTTAATGCCGATAAAGTTTTGAAATAAATTCATTCTTAATGGATAATCAAATTTTGTTTATAAACTCATGCTTTTCTATTTAACCCATAGATGGGACCCTAACAGGTACTACCACTCCGGGTCGGAGTGGACCAGGGAGCAATGGTGATGAAGGGGTGCTCCACATTCCCCAAACCTCCAAAACTGAAACCTCACCATCAGATAGAGTTTAACGTCATTCCCAGGACATGTAGACCCTCAGTCGCCGCCTTCTAGCACCCATATGATAAAAAGGGTAGGGACTTACCATAAGGGCAATAGGGTTAGGGCAATCATATAGGTGCTAGGGCTTGACATGACCAGCCGATTGATCGGAGGGGGCCTCTCCGAACGCCCGTCTAGCCTAGGTAAGGGTCTAAGTGGAGTGTTGCAGGACATGGACTGCTCATCCACCAAGACTCCGTCCTTAGGCCCCATTTGGGGGAGTTTTACCTCTCTGCAGAGGTGCAGTCGGTGCATTCTAACGTCCTAGCCGACAGGGCGGTGGCTACCCTGTGTGTAATTGTTTGTGTGTGTGTGTGTGTGTTTGTGTGTGTGTGTGTGTTTCTTTTTGTAAAATTATGTATATGTCTCTGAGTATCTTAACAAGTTCTAACATTTATGAAACATGGACTCCCACCAAGATCGACGGCTAAATGGCTTTTACCTTCACTGCCTTAGACGTATACCGGGCATCACCTGGAGGGACAGGATCATAAACACAGCAGTTCTAGAGAAAGCTTAACTCACCAGCTTGTGTTCTCTATTAAGACAGCGTCGTCTCCGATGTCTGGGTTATGTCCGCCGAATGGACGATGGACGAATACCGAAGGACATTCTCTATGCAGAGCTTTCGTCTGGTAAGAGACATATTGGTCGCCCTCAGCTGCGTTTCAATGATGTCTGCAAGAACGATCTCAGATGCTTTGGCATTGTCCCTTCCAGCTGGGAAAATTTGGCTCAGGACCGCCCTCGGTGGCGACAGGCTCTCTGTAGAGGACTGTTCATGTCTGAAGTCACCCTGACGCAACACCATGAAGCTAAGAGGTCCAGAAGAAAGCAGCAGCAACAAAGCACCGGAACATCAACATCTTCAGGGACAGCCTTCAAATGCGACATCTGTGGTCGAGAATGTTTTTTGAACATTGGACTTCACAGTCACTGGAGGCGCTGTAACTTCAGGGGCACAAAAACTATATCATAGTCTTCCGAGACTGAAATGCCAATAAAGCATTTATCATTTCTTTTTTAAATACTCTTTGTACGTGTGCGTGTGTTAAAGTTTCAACATATATCTTATTTTCTACATAATCGCCATTTCGTTCGATGTGTTTTTGTATGTCCATGTCATACCAGCTCGCCGCCATGTCGTTGATGAAGCGTTGAACCTCATCGTCGTTACAAATTTGTACACCACTTACGAACGTTTCTGACATCCATGCATAACTCGCCATACACTTCCTTTGGCTGGAGATGAATTTCAACTGGTTCAATGTCCTTTGCGTTCAAAAACTGAATAATTACGCGTACTTCACACTTGACGATAGCGTCAATCGAGAGCTCCATCAAAGATGACTACCAAGCCAAGACTGGGCGTGGTAGCAAGCCATGTGCAGGGTGACGCGCCGGTAAATGCACAACAAACACAACAGTATTGCCAATAGACGCACAGTCTCCCTGCGCCCCCCGCGCTTTAGAAAACTTACCTTTTGGGATTACTCATATTTCTCCTATCTATCTATCTCTCTCTCTCTCTCTCTATATATATATATATATATATATATATATATATATATATATAATTATGTGTTATATTCTTGTGAACGTTGTTTGTTTGGTCTTTTGAAGCATTGGAAAAAAGAACAAAAACAAGAAAAACAGAACAAAAATCAGAATTTTTATATATTCAACCGTTGCTCTGTTCCTGGTTTAATCTATTCCGATATTTCGGGTGAACATTCACCCTTTTTCAAG
>CM042166.1:46565548-46623048 GCA_023376005.1 Doryteuthis pealeii | reverse complement strand
ATATGTATGTTCCTCTGAAGAGAGAGAGAGGAGAGAGAGGTTCTTCTACTCTTTTTTTCTACAAACTTAGTCTTTGGTCATATGGTATAATGGTTAGCAAGCTAATTTAACAGACCATTCGTAGTGAGTCCGCTTCTCACTGGGTGCCGCATCTTCTGTCTTGGTGCCTCCACTAAGCTAAGCTTAGTGAATACTACTCTTTGGTCGACTAGTACATCTCAGTCACCTACTACCACTACTACTACTACTACTGCTGGATTTACTAATACCACTGCACTACTACTACTATTCGCTATTACATTATTCTGGTTATTGTTTTTTGTTTTATTTTTTTAATCTTTTTATTTATGTTTTTTTCTTGATACCGTCTGTAGTTAATGCCATTATTTCGTGCAAGACTATTTTTTCATTTGTGTGTTTCTTTTAACCTTCTTAGATTTTTTTGTGTTGAGAGGGGGGGGCTTCTTTTTTTTTTTTTTTTTTTTGTTGCTGCCTGGTGGCGTTCAGTGAAGCGTTGATTCACTTCCTTGTGTCTGGTTCTTTTATTATTGTTAGGAGTGGTGAGTAATATCAGAGTATTTCCAAGGAAAAGGAAAAAAAATAAGAGTTATGGCTGGAAGAAAAGAAAAAGGAAAAGGGGGGGGGGAGAAAAGAAAGTAAGAAAGACTGAAAGAAAGAAAGAAGAAGAAAGGAAATTAGTTAGAAGAAATGCTAGCTAGAAAGAAAGAAAAGAAAGAAAGAAGAAAGAAAGAAAGAAAGAAGAAAGCTAGAAAGAAAGAAGAAAGAAAGAAAGAAAGAAAGAAAGAAAGAAAGAAGAAAGAAAGAAGAGTGAGAAGAAAGTGAGAAAGAAATGCTAGCTAGAAATAGAAAGAAAAAAGAAAGAAAGAAGAAAGAAAGAAAAGCTAGCTAAAAAGAAAGAAAGAAAGAAGAAAGAAATGCTAGCTAGAAAGAAAGAAAGAAAGAAAGAAGAAAGAGAAAGAAAGAAAAAGAAAGAAAGAAAAGAAAAAAAGAAATAGAGAAGAAAAGATGTGACCAAGCTCAATAAGCATACATCAACATAAAAGAGAGACTGTGTGTGTGAGAGAGAGAGAAAAGAGAGAGAAGGAGAGAGGAGAGAGAGAGAGAGAGAGAGAGTGTGTGTGTGTGTGTGTGTGTGTGTGTGTGTGTGTGTGTGTGTGCATACATTAATAAACATGAAAATAAAATTGCTAGTGACGTCACTCTTCCTAAACAAGACGAAGAAGAACGGGTGTTGGGGAGGGGTGACATTTTTCTTTTCGGGTGGAGAAAGTGTTGGAGTGGGGG
Organism: Doryteuthis pealeii; assembly: GCA_023376005.1. Taxonomy (NCBI): domain Eukaryota; kingdom Metazoa; phylum Mollusca; class Cephalopoda; order Myopsida; family Loliginidae; genus Doryteuthis; species Doryteuthis pealeii. The sequence continues at coordinate 46,621,743 of CM042166.1, read as the reverse complement.
AGAAAACAATGAAAATACATGTTCCGCTTTCTGGCTACATGGGAAAATGCACTGAAAAGAAGGAAAGAAAGAAAGAAGATTTCGTGAAAGAGAAAGAAAGAAAGAAGGAAAGAAAACTCGAGAAAGAAACAAACAAAAGAAAGAAAAAGAAAGAAAGAAATACTCGTGAGAAAAAAAGAAATAAAGAAAGAAAGAAGACTCGTGAGAAGAAAAAAGAAGAAGAAAGAAAAGAAGAAGGAAAGAAAGAAAGAAATCCTCGCGAGAAAAAAAGAAAGAAAGAAAGAAGACTCGTGAGAAAGAAAGAAGGAAAGAAAGAAAAAGAAAGAAATTGAGAATACTCGTGAAAAAGAAAGAAGGAAATAAAAGAAAGAAGGAAAAAGAAGAAAAAAGAAGAAGAAAGAAAGAAAGAAATCCTCGCGAAAAAGAAACAAAGAAAGAAGACTCATGAGAAAGAAAGAAGGAAAGAAAGAAAAAGAAAGAAAGAAGGAAAGAAAGAAAGAAATCCTCGTGAAAAAGAAAGAAAGAAAGAATGAAAGAAAGAAAGAAAAGAAAAGAAAAAGAAAAAAAAAGAAGAAAAAGAAAGAGAGAAAGAAAAAAGAAAGAAAGAGAAATGTGAAAAAAAGAAGGATTGAAGTCGTGTAAGTGAATGAAAGTCAACTTGGTAACAAAAAAAAAGGAGAGAGAGCGAAGAAGTGTTGCAATTGTGTGAGTGTGAGTGTGAGTGATTGTTTAGGAGGTGTTGTCGTCGACGCCGTCGTCGTCATCAGAATGACAAACATCACCCCAGTGGGGGCGAGCGCGAAGGGGGGCAGGGAACGAACAGACTTAGAATGGGTTCACTGCCTCTGCAGACCGCTGCATTTTCTTGGCGTTGTTTTATGACGAGTCGTAAAATGGTTGCAAGGCTCAGGTATCTGAAGGACAAGGAGAACAGAAGGGGTGGGGGTTAAGATGGGGTGGGAAGGGTGTGTGAGGGTAGGTGGGATGTTGGGGACATTGGTAGGGGTGGGGTGCGTGGTGGTGGAGAGGGGAATGCTTTGTCCCGCATTGTAACAGTTGTGTACCCGTTGACTTGTTGCTTTTTTCTCATCTAGAAGAAGAAGAAGAAGAAGAAGAAGAAGAAGAAGAAGAAGAAGAAGAAAGAAGGAAAGAAAGAGCAAGAGACTGATAGCCAAAAGATGTTTAAGGGTGTCGTTTCTCGACAAAAAGTCAAGAATGCCAGAATGTATGTGCATCAGTATTATATATATATATATATATATATAGAGAGAGAGAGAGAGAGAGAGAGACGAGGGTATGTGAGAATGTATCTCCCAATCTCCCCCTCCCCTAAAGTGACCAGATGTGACACAAGGTCAGATTAACGTAAGGATCCCCCAGAAAATAATCCTCTGGTGTGGCATGTTCAAAATTTGCTCCAGTCCCGCCGGCATTCCCTCTTATGAGAGGGGGGTTCATACGCAGCGCAATAAACCCAAACCTTTTACTGCTTTTAAGGCGTTGGGAGCAGACCCCCGTCTCTGAGACTGGAGTAAACAATTCATTCATTGAATTATGGCCCGCGGTAAGATTTCTTGTGTCGCGCAGCTTCGGTCTTATAATGTGTTATTTATGGCCCGCTAGAGCAATTTCTAAACAGAGCATTTCGACCAGAATACATAAAATCGTCCAAGTTAAAAACGTCACACTTTTTCATTCTTTTCTGATTTGTAAACATTAACAATGTTTTATGGAAATTATTATTTTTGATAAATTAATAATTTTAGAAAAATCATTTCGAACTTGTGGGGACGCCCTAGCAGATCTGAAATTTGCGGAACTTGTTTGGATTTTAAATGAATTGTTTGTGACAACAATCTCATTACTTTTAAGACACACCTCGTATATCTGTATATTTTTACCTGTCGAATAGGGCGCCACCTAGTGATCGTCATTATTTTTAGAGATGACACAAAGGAAGAATTACATAGGTATTTAGATTATTCATTCATTCATCATGTGCAGGATGTGACACAAGGAGTGTCCGGCAGGATCGAACTCGCTATTCAGTAGTAATGGATCTGCAAGATTAGCTTGCTAACCATTACGCCACGATGGGGTGTTGCTCGCTGTTTGGCAATAATGGATCTGCGAGACTAACTTGCTAACCATTACACCACGATGCTATTCGGTAGTAATTGATATGAGAGACTACCTTCATAACAATTAGACCACGATGGGACGCCCTCGCTATTGGGTAATAATGGATCTGCGAGACTAGCTTGCTAACCATTACACCACGATAGGACGCCTCTCGCTATTGGGTAATAATGGATCTGCGAGACTAGCTTGCTAACAATTACGCCACGATGTGACACCCTTCGCTATTCGGTAGTAATGGATCTGCGAGACCAGCTTGCTAACCATTACACCACGACGTGACACCCTTCGCTATTCGGTAATAATGGATCTGCGAGACTAGCTTGCTAACCATTACACCACGACGTGACACCCTTCGCTATTCGGTAGTAATGGATCTGCGAGACCAGCTTGTTAACCATTACACCACGATGTGACACCCTTCGCTATTCGGTAATAATGGATCTGCGAGACTAGCTTGCTAACCATTACACCACGAGTGGACGCCCCTTGCTATTAGGTAGTAATGGAATATGATATAGTAATGTATTCGCGAGACTATCTTGCTAATCATTACACCACGATGGGACGCCCCGTGGTGGTGGTAGGAGGGATTACTTATTCTGACCTTTTTTAAAGGTCAAAGGAAACGTGCATGTCAGTTTCGTCTGACCCATGTCAAATTCTCCCGGGACAACAAGTGATAATGGAACTCTTTAGCAACGGATTGAAAAATGAATGAGAAAAATCCAAGTGTGGACTTTTTTTTATATGAATATGTTGTGGTCCGAGTTAACAGTGTGGGAGAGAAAGAGACAGAGAGAGAGGGGGGAGAGGAAAAGAAAGAAATACAATAGAATTAAAATGTAGATAAAGAGAGAGAGAATGAGATAGGGAAAAAGAGAAAGAGAGATAGGGGAGAGAAAGAGGGAGAGAGAGAGAAAGAGTGAGAGCGGGAAGAAAAAGAAAGAAATACAATAGAATTAAAATGTATGTAAAAAAGAGAGAGACCGAGAGGGAGAGAGAGAGGGAGAGAGGGAGGGGGGAGAAGAAAAAGAAATACAATAGAATTAAAATGTAGATAAGAGAGAGAGACAGACAGAGACAGAGAGAGACAGAGAGAGACAGAGAGAGACAGAGAGAGAGAGAGAGAGAGAGAGAGAGAGAGAGAAGAAGAAAGAAATATAATAGAATTCAAATGTAGGTAAAAGAGAGAGAAAGAGAGAGAGAGAGAGTGGGAGAGAGAAAGAGAGAGAGAGAAGAGAGAGAGAAAGAAAGAGACGGTAGTTTTTTTTTTATTCCAACATATCGTATTTCTCTGAATTTTTTAGATGAAAGACCGGTTTAGCTCAGTTGATAGAGTGTTCAGCTAGGAATCACAAGGTTCTTGGTTCGATACCGGTCCACGCCAACTCAGCGTATGAGTAGCACAGGGATCTGTGTGGTAAAGTGGGGAGCTGATGGAAGGTGTGGCGCTCCGTCTCAGATGTTGAAATAATGTCCTTGGTCTAACGCTAGTGAAAAGGGAATAGATTCCCTCGTTGTTTGGCTGATACCGACAATAGGCCACCCCGACGACTTTATTTTGATAATTCGGACTATTGTCCTCATCTTTATTATCTGTACAACGTTTCAATTGGACACATAGCGTAGTGGATAAAGGCGTTGGGTTAAGACTGTTCTAAGTGACAGTTATCTAGGGCTGCAGGTTCAATCCTGGCCGAGGGGCTTACACCTGCACCCAACAGTGGTTAGCGGAACAAGAACAGGATACCCCTGTGGATTGAATAAAGTGTTAGGTTCAAAGTTCTGCGATAGTGCCCGATTACGCCAAGAAGGTTCCCGAGTTCCAGAAAGCTCCCGAGTCCGACAAGAAATACCTGAAGAAGACCGGAGGGCACATCGGCCGAAACGTTTTACAGATAACAATAAAGATCAGGACAATAGTCCGAATAATCCAAATGATAATTCCAACATATCGATTTTAAAGAACATTAGTGTCGCAGAGAGAGAGAGGGGGAATAGATAGATAGATAAATAGATACAGAGAGAGAGAGAGAGCGAGAGAGAGAGAGAGAGAGAATTTTTAAAGAGCATTAGTATCGAAGAGAGAGAGAGGGGGAATAGATAGATAGATAGATAGATAGAGTGAGAGAGAGAGATGGATTTTAAAGAACATTAGTATCAAAGAGAGAGAGGGGGCAATATATAGATAGATAGAGAGAGAGAGAGAGAGAGAGAGAGAGAGAGAGAGAGAGAGAGAGAGAGAGAGAGATGGATATTAAAGAAGATTAGTATCGAAGAGAGAAAAGGGAAATAGGTTGATAGATAGATAGGTAGATAGATAGCGGGGGAGAGAGAGAGAGAGAGAGAGAGAGAGAGAGAGAGAGAGAGAGAGAGAGAGAGATGAATTTTAAAAGAACATTAGTATTGAAGAGAGATAGGGGGAATAGTTGGATTTTAAAGAACATTAGTCTTAAAGAGAGAGAGAGGGGGGAATAGATAGATAGATAGATAGAGAGAGAGAGAGAGAGAGAGAGAGAGAAAGGGGGGGAGATTTTAAGAACATTCAGTGAGTTAAAGAACTGACAACTTTTGGTCTGAAAGAAACGAAGAAATAAAATGGCAAGGAATTTATTTACCATTTTTGAAACAAGGAACTACATGACAAGATTCAAGAATCGGTAAATAATAAAAGCAAAAAAGAAAGTCACAAAAAAAAATGTAATCCAAGAATTATGATAGATCGAATCATTTCAACGATTTAATTATTAGTTATGGTTCCAAAATATTCTAGACGATCCGTTATGCTATTGGGTTCCTGTTGTAACAACAGTCCATGATGATATCGATGCTTCTATTTAGGAAGGGGCGAAGGACTCTAATTAGCATTTCATGGGTAACAGCGGTTCATGATGATACTGGTGTTTCTATTTAGGAAGGAATTGAATAATTCTAATTAGCGTTTCATTCTTAACAGTGATCCATGATGACATTGGTGCTTCTATTTAGGAAGCAGGCATAGATTCTATTCAGTAGATACCACCAAAATACGTCACGTGATCAGTTTAGGCCATATTGATGGAAGAAACGCAAATATTTTTGAATTTTTTTTTTAAATCTCGCAAAAAAGAAATAACGAACATAGAGAGTTATTACAAAGAAAAACAGTTGATTCAAAGATTAAATCCCCAATCGGATAATTTAATCTTTGAATTAACTGTTTTTCTTTGTAATAACTCTCTATGTTCGTTATTTCTTTTTTGCGAGATTTTTTTTTTAAATTAAAAAATATTTGCGTTATCTTGAAAAATAAGTAAAACAGTCCGTTTTTTTATAACTGGGTCAATTTCTTTATTGATATTTTTTAGCAGATTTCTGTATTCATTTTTCTTTTACTAAAAAACTTTCGCATTAAAACTTATAAAAATCTTCTGATATAATTATTCAGACTCTTATCTTAATAGATAAAAATTAAAAATCGTTTTTTGTCAGTTCATTTTTTTCATATTTCATAAAATAAAATAGGGGGATAGACCTCGTAAAAATATTTCCCCTAATATATTTTAGGAAAAAAACTATTTCAGACGTATTTACATCAAAAGGTAAGTAATTATGGAAATTTTCGTGAAAATCGGACCATTAATTGATTTTTCATAGAACTTAAAATAAAAAAAAACTCTAGTCATAACTTGTTTTTGCCACGTTAAATTTCAATTGATTTAACGGTGTAAAAATATAAACATTGTTTTTTTGTTCATAATTTTCATTATTTCCGTAAGCAGAAAATTATTTTTTAAATCATCAGGAGTTTGTTTAATGTTTCTTCTTTTAAATGGACAAAAAATTTCAAGATAATATTAACCTTTATGTAAGTTTCATTGTGTTAAATATGGGGGGTGGGGATTTCACAGGGCAAATTGGTGATACTTACTAATTGGTGTTTCATAATTAAGAATGGTCCATGATGATATTGATGCTTTTATTTCGAAATGAGTGGATGATTCTAATTAACATTTCACAGTAAATATCAATCCATGATTATATTGGTGTTTCTATTTAGGAATCAGTGAAAGATTTTATTTAGTTTTCATTGTTAATTGCGGTTCATGATGATATTGATGCTTCTATTTAAGGAGTGATAGATTCTAATTAGCGTTTCATAGTTATTTCCGTTTTACCCGGCAAAAATGGTCCATCACACCAATTCTTTTAATGAGATCAATGTACGTAAAAATTCTATAATGTCCATCTGTTCTCCCCCCACCTCCCCAGCTATGGATAAATAGTAGGGCAGACTGGGTTATTTTGTTACGATTTTATGGGCCGTCTCTCGGCTTCAAGCAAGAGCGCTTTTCAAGCGGAAATCCTTGGTATAGAATCCTTTGGTTATTCCTTGGTGCTCCTCAGTATTGAAAGTCCTTCGTCAAGGATTTCAAATGGACGTCTCTCAGTATCAGTGATTATGTTGTCAACCAGCCACGTATTCGGACTGTTGATTGGCTGAGGTGTAAACCACGTGACCTCGCTTAGTCTATAAATTTAAGTGGTGTATTGTAGCACGGCTTATATACCACCAAATAATCCAACATCTTTAGCCTTGATTAGGCAACCAGTCTAGAAGAAGGAAAACTGAATTTAAACTAGCTTTACTCGACTTAAAAACCACCTTGTGTCACATCCTGACTGTAGTGGAGGGGTTGGGTAACTACAAAGTTAGGAAGAGACTGGTAGGTATTTACCCAACCCGTTCGCGACGGGTAGGATGTAACACACAAGGTTGCAAGTATGAGACACCGCTATTCAGTAGTAATGTATCTGCGACACTAGCGTGCTAACCATTCTTTTTTTTTTAGTTTTGTTTAACAGCATATCAACTACTGTGGGTCATTTAATGCCAGAAAAGGTTATATAGAATGTTTTTACATTAGATTTCAGTCTTTAAAGTAGTGGTTTTATGGAGGTATTCGATTATGCTAACCATTACACCACGATGGGATGCCCCTCGCTGTTCGGTAGAAATGGATCTGCGAGACTAGCTTGCTAACCATTACACCACGACGGAACACCCTTTGTAACCAACTCGTTCGACACGGGTAGGATGTGACACAAAGTCACAAGTATAGGGCATCCACGGAGGATTGAACTCGCTATTCAGTATTTATGGAGCTGCGAGACTAGTTTGCTAACCACTACAACACGTTGGGACGCCCGTCGCTATTCAGTAGTAATGGATCTGCGAGATTAGCTTGCTAACTATTGCAGCACGATGGGGAGTCCTTTTTACTCAACCTGTTTGCCACAGGTAGGATGTGACACAATGTCGCCAATATGGGGCATCCAGTGAGGATCGAATTCGTTATTCAGTATTAATGGAGCTGCGAGACTAGCTTGCTAACCATTACACCATGATGGGACGCCCCCCACTGTTCCGTAGAAATGGATCTGCGGGGGAGGGGTGCTTGCTAACCATTATAGCACGTTGGGACGCCCTTTGCTATTCAGTAGTAATGCATCTGCAAGACTAGTTTGCTAAACATTACACCACGATGGAACGCCCTTTGTACCCAACCCGTTTGCCACAGGTAGGATGGGACACAAGGTCATACGTATGGGGCATCCAGTGAGGGTCGAACTCGCTATTCAGTATTAATGGATCTGCGAGACTAGCTTGTTAACCGTTACACCACGATGGAACGCCCTTTGTACCCAACCCGTTTGCCACAGGTAGGATGGGACACAAGGTCATACGTATGGGGCATCCAGTGAGGGTCGAACTCGCTATTCAGTATTAATGGATCTGCGAGACTAGCTTGTTAACCGTTACACCAGGACGCCCCACTTTGGCCGTGAGTAATCCTTCCTGGAATGTTGATTACTACTAAAGTGACTAAATTAACAAAAGACTTTATGATTCTAATTTTGAAATAAACACTACCACTTTATACCAGAACCCTGCAATCATTCCTGGCCTGAGACATATAAGTATACGACATACCCCCCGAGACCAATGCACCCAAAATCGGGTAGGGTCAGGGTCGTTCCTTTGCAAGTGAAGCGTATCGAAAAGGAAATGCCGGGGGAGCTGGATATTTTTGTCCTAAGCTCACACGTACGTGTGACGGTTCTCATCCGAAACTTGACATTGTGCACAATACCCACATCCCCACCCCTCATGAGGTGGGGGTTGGACGAATACCTTCCTTGATTAATTAAAGAAAGCCAATCAGGCACGTGTCAAGAGTTTAAAAGAAATATTATTAGCCTCCAGTGCAACCCTGCCACGATTGGACACAAGGTCATTTTTTAAGCAGAGTAAAGTTTGTTTGAATTCTGATTTTAATATACGATTGGTTGATTTTAACAAATACTAAGAGTCGTTTTTCTGCAATCCATATTACGAGAGCGAGTCAAAAAAGTAATGCCATTTTATTTAAGACAGGTATAATTACCAACACAGGAACATGTATCATACATCAAAATGAAGCTGGTCCTCTGTGGATCACATCACTACTTCTGCTCATAGTCGCCGTTTCTCTCAATAGTAATGTTCTTCAAACGAGGCGAGTCAAAAGGTAATGCCATTTTATTTAGGACAGGTCCAACACAGGAACATGTCATACATCAAAATGAGCTGGTCCTCTGTGGATCACATCACTACTTCTGCTCATAGTCGCCGTTTCTCTCAATAGCAATGTTCCACCTTCAAACGAGGGTGAGTCAAAAAGTAATGTCATTTTGTTTAGGACAGTTATAATTACCAACACAGGAACATGTATTATATATCAAAATGAGACTGGTCCTATGTGGATCACATCCCTACTTCTGCACAGAAGTGAGTGAAAAAGTAATGCCATTTTGTTTAGAACAGCTATAAGTACCAACACAGGAACATGTATCATATATCAAAATGAAGCTGGTCCTCTGTGGATCACATCCCTACTTCTCCACATAGGTGAGTCAAAAGGTAATGCCATTTTGTTTAGGACAGGTATAATTATCAACACAGGAACATGTATCATATATAAAAATGAATCTGGTCCTCTGTGGATTACATTCCTACTTCTCCACATAGGTGAGTCAAAAGGTAATGCCATTTTGTTTAGGACAGGTATAATTACCAACACAGGAACATGTATCATACATCAAAATGAAGCAGGTCCTCTGTGGATCACATCCCTACTTCTGCACATAGTCGCCGTTTCTCTCAATAGCAATGTTCCACCTTTGAATGAGAGCATGTATCCCAAAATATCCCCGTAAAATTCTGTTGACTGTTTTTTGAGCCACTTCTTCATTAGAGATTTCCCTTCCTCGTCACTGGAATAATGTTTCATTATTCCAGTGACGTGGAAGTAACATGGCAACAGCAGTAGTCAAAAATAAGTTGAATAATCGTCCGAACTGATTGAATGATGATTATCCACAGAAGATGTTAATGAACCAAACTTTCTAAACATTTCTTTTCTTTGTGTGTGTATATATACCCATGCAAATATATATACATACACCCCCGTATATATTTACTAACACACATACACACACACACACACATACACACACACACACATATATATATATATATATATATATATATATATATTACTAAAAGTAAGGAAATGAATCCGACAGTATATAATGTATACATGGTGTTCGCGAGAAATTTGACAGTTTAAGAAAAAATAAAAAGTGCTTGGTAACTACAAAATTTTATAGATTGTAAAGAAATTCAACAGGCACGAAAATTACCCTACTGTCAACAAGTTTCACTCAAAATAACAGCCATTAGCGTCGATCACAGCCTCAATCCTGCTCCGGAACCTGGAGCAAGCTGATGTTACAGTTTCCCTGGGAAGGGTCTCAAAAACTACCTTAATTCTGTCGATTAACTGGGCTTTTGTAGCTCTGGCACGGCGATTGGTGTCCTTTTCAACAGTGCCACATATATAATAATCCATGGGGTTAAGATCTGGGGAGTTCGGAGGCCAAACATTGGGACTGGTGTAGTCATAAAAATTTGCCGAAAACCATTTTTTACTTTTCCCAGAGGTGTGTCAGGGGGCTGAATCCTGCTGCCATACATATTGCCTACTATTGGCTAACCTTGTTATCCAGGGCTTGACTACAATGTTTAGCAACTCTACATAGGCATCTGAATTCAACCTGATACCCTATCTGAAAAAAATGCGGAGGCATCACATCACCCTCCGTAAACCAACACATCCGAAAACCATCACAATTTGGGGAATTTAGTCTGCATGACATGAGAAGTGTCCTTTGGACTGTATGCAAGTTATGCTATTCTGCGTGTTGTGTTTTTGATCTTGGCAAAAGTTTTTCTCGTCGGAAAAGAACCAGATTGTTTGTGGTTCAGCTGGATATTTCACTTTGCTCTTCGTCATTGTCAGACGATTTTCACGGGCCTTTTCTGGGAGCAGTTGACCTCTGCGATGCTTCTATGAGTTGTGACGTCGGTGGTAACAGTTTTGGATTACAGACACACAATCTCTATTATAATAAGATATATGAGACAGCCTGAATTACGTATGTACATACAATTGCTAGGTATTCAGTTCTGTTGACAAGTAAAACTTCGATCTGCTGTGAGACGACTCAACATCCCAGCCCCGAGGTGACAAGAGAATTGCCTCTTCACATACCTTGCAATACCATGTTACCATATTACCCCCTTAGGGACCATGTATCACCCAACAATGCAAACATTCTTTATATATCTCACACCCACAAATCTGCTAGAGTTCTGAAGATGTCACAACTTTGATCTAAACTTACAAGGGTCGCATTTCCAAGAACCCCGCCGATACACCACACCAAGTCTTTTTGGTGTCATATTGTTTGGCTTTTTCTCACCATCCATTCAGAAATCCAACTTTTTTTCATGGTTTGGTTTGTTTGTTTGTTTGGCATATCAACCTCAGTAGGTCATTTAATGCTGACAAAGTTTTGAAATAAATTCATTCTTAATGGATAATCAATTGTGTTTATAAACTCATCTTTCTATTCAATCCATAGATGGGACCCTAACAGGTAAAATCACTCCAGGTCAGAGTGGACCAGGGAGCAATGATGATCAAAGGGTGCTCCACATTCCCCAAACCTCCAAAACTGGAACCTCACCATCAGATAGAGTTTAACGTCATTCCCAGGACGTGAAGACCCTCGGGCACTGCTTTTTATCACCCATATGATAAAAAGGGTTGGGGGCTTCCCATAAGGGCAATAGGATTGAGGCAATCATATAGGTGCTAGGGCTTGATGTGACCAGCCGATTGATCGGAGGGGGGGCTCTCCGACTGCCCCTGTAAGGACCAAAGTGGTCATGGACTGCTCAACCACCTGGGTTCTATCTGTAGGGGATTATCTTCCCTTTGCCTGGAAGAGTTATCTTCTCGCTGCGTTGCCGTTTGTTCCCACTAGGGGACCTCTAGTATTTAAGCGCCTTGTTTGAACTTGTCTTTCTCTTTTAGCTGGATCTTCTCAAGAACTGCTATGGGCTAGAGTCTATCTACCCCCTTCTTGGTGGGGCTTTTGCCCCCCCCCCCTTACAGCATTGACTATCCTTTAGTTCCATGTCTGTAACATTTATATTTTACGTACATTTGGGTATCTTGTTAATACCTAAATATTGTATATGTATTTACATGTTCTATTTTTCCTGTACATTATGTATATCATCGTTTCCATGTGCTGTTATGTATATTAAATGTTTTGTCTCACAACGTGTCGGAGCTGTTATTCAATTAATAACATTGAATCTTACATATCCTTAAGCATCACGGGTCGCCACCCAAGGCTAACAGGTGGCTCCATTGGAAGAGTCTTACTCCTATGCAGAGGTGCCCCATTGAGGAATACCTTTTTTCATGTCAAAGTAGCTAAAATATACGAGCTACATTAATTCAAAGGGCAACTTTGAGCAGTTACTGATCTTACTTGGACAGACGTAGTACAGAATATACCAATACAACAATTGTTATGTTTTAGGATCGTCGCATTTATTTTGCGCGGGAAATTCGAAACCTGGACAAAGAAGAAATTGAACAAAAGAAAATAATAGATATCTTAGACAGAAAGTCTGGGGTAACAAAAGGAAGGTTAACAAAAGACTTCCTCTGTACTAAACGGGAATTTGAACAAAGAGACTGGAAGGGGAAGAAAGAACTTCCGGTCAAAGGAACAAAAAGATGTGTGGGCGGGTTGCCTTTACTTAAGGGGTCAGCAGTAGCAGTTGGACAGTCAGGAGAGAGACGGCGGACCAACGCGGTCACGCACCGCCACGGCTAAGGGCGGTGAGACGTCACCAGCTTCCCCAACGCTATGCATCCTGGCAGTAGTAGTTCCCATTGTCAACGCTCGTCACCCACACGCACCACGAGGGAATTAAATAAAAAGTCAATCTTCTACTACATATGTCTACGTGTGAATCTTTATACTTTATACACTACTAACACATACAACCCAGCAACAGTATATAACATGTACGATTTTGTGGCCCGAGTCGAGCGCTATGCAACACAATGTGAGTAACGAAAATTGAATTAGATCCGACAAATGTTGAAGAAAGATAAAAGGAAAAACAATACAGCCAAGTGGAAGAAATTTGGTACATATTTAGCTACATAAATGAGAGTAATCTCCCTTGCTTGTTTTCACTTTGAGGAAGCCTTATGTTTTGGTCGGCCATTTTCATTTCAGCGTAAATCTACACTGAAAATACGAATTTGTTCGAATCAATACAACTGCATGTTTTAACATGATAATATCATAAAATATGTTCTTAATAACAATTAAGTTCATTTCAAATAATGCGCAAGCACAATTAAGAACATATTCTATGATATTTTCGTGTTAAAACATGCAGTTGTATTCATTCGAACAAATTCGTATTTTCAGTGTAGATTTACGCTGAAATGAAAATGGCCGACCAAAAAATAAGGCTTCCTCAAAGTGAAACAAACAAAAGGAGGTTAATGTTAATACAATGCAATCTAAATAAAATTATTTTAAAAGATAAAATAAAAATAATAGAAGACATTTTATAAACCATTTGTCTTCTTCAGAGTACAGTTATATGAATGAGAAAAGGGGAAAACTGGCTGACACTAGAAATCACATCAGGAACTGGAATTACTTTTTTAAAATATTTTGGTTAAAAAATAATGTGGTTATTTCCTATAAGTCTAACATAAAAAAGGGGAACCACTCTTGACTGATAAAATATTTATTTCCCATTAAACTAACCCTAAACCCTAACACAGTCTTTTTTTTCTAGTAGATCAATAAATAAATAATTAATTTATCAGTCAACAGTGGTTCCCCTTTGTTTATGTTAGACTTATAGGAAATAACCAATAATGTAAATTTATTTTTAAACCTTTGAGTCTCAAATATCGAAAAGAAAAACTATTCAAAGTTTGAAATAAAGACATATAAAAATTTATTCAAACAATCTAGCCACAAACCAGAGTGTAAACAGGAAGACTGCAATACATCCAAGAGAAATGTGATCCGATCCAGGATATATACAGCAAATAAATCCGTGGAATCCAGTTCCGCCTTTTTGAAGGACTCTCCAGTGAAGAAATGCCCCCCCTCCTCTCATTCATATTTATCCCATTTTCGGTATTCACATATAGGCTACAGTCCCAAGCCGATTATCGTTCAGTTGTGTCGGATGTAAAAAGTGGCCGAATAAATTGTCCTTTATTATTAAAATGATATCACCCCAAAATTCCAATTTTTTTTCGTGCATAAGTTTTTTGCCTCAAGAATTAATAAAATAAGTTTTAAGTGATTAAAATACGTATATAACGAAAATAGCTCCGAATTCAATTAGCCAATGAGATTACAGATTTTATCTGGAATGTAAACATCAGCTGGTGTTCTGTGTTTATGAAATAAAAAAATATTTAGAATGACCCTCAAAACACCCCCCAAAAAATTCCTAATAATATGCTTTAGTAACTAAAGCAAATAATAATAATGCTTTAGTAACTAAAGTAAACAATTTTTTTTCTTCGGGAAAAATTTCAAAATATAATTTTCAATTAAAGAACTGGCTTTTTAGAACAAATTTTTTTTTTTTTAATGAACCTAAATTGCGTATGACTTTAGCCCCCTACAGAAAATAATTTACCAAAAATCAGGGAATTATCGGATTTTAATGAAACTTTCAGTGTTTATTTATCAATGAACGATCTTTATAATGCATTATTTATTTTATTTCAAAACATTCTCATTTTTTTCAGGTCACTTAATTTTGACCCCACCTTATTTTTGATACTAATTACAGTATAAATAAAGAGATAAAAGACCGAACTTATGGATAGAAACAACAAAAATTTACGCGATATGCGAAATACTATTATTTTTTTCTTTTTTCTAAAAAGCAAATTCGCTTATTACTCATTTTATTTACGTGACTTGTTGTCACATGATGCAAAATACTATTATTTTTTTTTTTTTCTTAAAAGCAAATTCGCTTATTACTCATTTTATTTACGTGATTTGTTGTCACATGATGAGTCCACGTTTTCTTAGAAAATGTTATGCTTTTTGGAAGGTAAAATGCACATAAAACATTTTTTGTCGCTAACAACTGTTGCTTCTTCTTCGCTGGAGGTGGCCATTTTTACTTATTCATATTTCGAACACACGATTCTTATTTGCTTATTCGGTTTTCGGAGCTACTACATTTTGCTTCGTATTTTTTTACAAAGTAGTCCGTTTAAATTTTACTTTTCGCATAATATCAAGATATGCCACGATTGCGAAAACTTTTTATTAGCCTTTTTTGATTTTTAATTAATAATTACGCTAAAATTATTACCGCTAATTGTTGAGCATCGTAACTCGAAAACTAAGCCCTTTTTGACGTCTGGGACTGTAGCCTAATACTCTCTACAGAAAAACAGAAAATTTACAACTTCAAATATGTATGTTTTTTAAAAGATGGCTTGGTTTGGTTTGGTTTGGTTTACTGCATATCAATCTCGGTGGGTCATTTAATGCTGACTAAGTTTTGGGTTCATAGCAGTAGTTTGGTAGAAAACAAATGTATATATGTATAGATTTTAACTATTGTCCCATTACTCATATTTTCGAGTACAATCCCACATCTTTTAGGAAATGTAAAATCCTGGATGGTCTTTTTTTGTGAAAAGTTTTTTTTTTTAATTATTTGCTTGGTAGTATTTTGTTCACACTAGATCCAAGTCTACACAAGTCTAGCAGTATATGCTTCACTGTAAATATCTCTTGGCATGTAGTGCATATTGGGAATTCTGCACCCTCTTGGGCATCTCTCTCTTGGCATGTAGTGCATATTGGGGATTCTGCGCCCTCTTGGGCATCTCTCTCTTGGCATGTAGTGCATAATACAGGAAAATATTGAATATAACACAACTCATCAAAATCTTAAAAGACCTTTGATTAACATTTTATTTGCTTCCTGACTTATGTTACCTTCAATCCTGAAGAGTGTGCAGCTTCCCATTTTGCGCTCTTTACTAAGACAGTGTTGTCTCCCTTTTGGCTGGGCCATGTCAGTCAGATGGGTGGATGAATCCCAAAGGACATCCTCTATGTGGAACTTTCATTGGCAAGAGGACAAAGAAGAAGAAAAAAAAGAAAAAAGAGAAAAGAAAAAAGAGAAAAGAAACAGAAGAGGAGGTAAAAGAAGATTAAAATGAAATTCGAGGTGACAAAGAAGAAGAAAAAAAAGGCAAAAAAAGAAGAAAGAAAAAGAAGAAAAGGCAAAAAGAAGAAAAAGACGACAAAAAAGAAGACGACGAAAAAGAGGAAGACAAAAAAGAGGAAGACAAAAAAGGAAGACAAAAAAGAGGAAGAACGAAAGAAGAAGACGAAAAAGAAGAAGACGAAAAAAAAGAAGACGAAAAAAAGAAAAAGAAGAAGACGAAAAGGAAGAAGATGACAAAAAAAGGAAAAGAAAAAGTAGAAAAAAGAGAAGAGGAAAGTAAAAAAAAGAGGGAGAATTTAAAAAGGGAAGTGAAAAAGAAGAAAATGGAATAAAAAGAAAAATCAGAATTCAAGATTTGAATATTTATTTATTTTTTTGTCTCTGGTCTTCACCAATCATAACAATCATTTTTTTTATTTTTTTTATTTATTGTATTTCTTTTTATACAGATTGAATTTCCCCTTTTTTTTTTGCCTTTATTCATCAACTTTTTACATGGTAGAGGGTTTTATTTTTATTTTATTTGCTTGTTTGTTTTATTTTTGTTTGCATGTTATAAAACACACGGTTGGGGAAGTGGGGAGGGGTCCCCGATGTGATCAGAGAGGCAGAGTAGAACAACCCTCATCCCCCCCCCGCCACCTCACAACACAAAACAAGGACATAAGTATCCTGGCAGTGGCGACGACAGCAGGAGCAGCAGCAGCAGCAGCAACAACAACAGGGAATGAATAAATATATAACCAAATTCTCACAATATTACATACATACAACAGTTCTTCATATCTTTCTTCATTATCACATTGGTCAATTTGACCACAACACCGGCCACTCTGTTTTTTTTTTTTGTTTTTTGTTTTTTTCTTGGGGTCGACACCCAACCAGCAACAGCAGCGCTGCTACTGCTGCTGCTTCTGCTAATGCCACTGCCCAATTTACCGACCCCCTCTCCACTTTTGTGCCTGCCAAAGCCCCAGTCTCACCAGAGGGAGTAAGGAAAAGTGGAGAGGCGGTTAAAGGAAGGGTTTTTGGAGTGTGGGTGTTAGAATACAGAAGAGAGACCAGCATTTCAGCTGTTCAGAATTTTTTTGTTTTTTGTTGTCTTTTTTTTTTTTTTTTTTTTTTATTCTTTAACATAGAATGTAGGTTTCTTGTAGAATAAATTGTATGGGCAGATAGTTTCCTCATGTGATTTAACATTGACATGTGGAGGTGTTTATCGTTCATGCAGAAAGCCATGCATGAAGAAGAGAGAGAGAGAGACTTAATACAAGTATTTGATGCATTTCAAGTCCGCCAACGACAACAGAGTTTCATGAACACATGTCTACACAAATTAAAGAGTCTGGATGAAAACAAATTTACATTGGCTTTTAATGTACTCTCAGTGTGGATGTATATATGTGTGTGTGTGTGTGTGTGTGTGTGTGTATGTGTGTGTGTGTATGTGTGTGTGTGTGTGTATATATATATATATATATATACATATATATACTGTGTGTGTTTTGTGTGTGTGTGTGTGTGTGTGTGCATATATATGTGTGTGTGTGTGTGTGTGTGTGTACGTGCGTGTCTCCCTGCTTTGGATAGGCATACCTCAATGTGTATACAATACACATACTCTGAGCAGGTTTTTGGGAATACAATTTTTATTTTATCTTTATTTATTTATATTTTATTTATATATATATTTTTTTTTTGGCTTCAAATTTATTTAGGATAGACTCTGCGCTGTGCAAGACGAGATGTAGGTCCTGATGATGGAACTGACGCAAATGGTTGGTTCTGGAAGGAAGCAGGATTGTACAACATCGGCCCACTGGTAGGTGCTTGCAATGGTTGCTGTACAGATACCGATGATGAAGATGATATAACACTCTGAAAAAAACAAAAGTGGGTGGGAGAAAGAGAAAAAGAAGAGAAAAAAAAGATTAAATTAGTGAATGCAAAAAAACAATTTCCATTAATGGAATTTGGAAAAACGACAAAATGTGAAAATGAAAATAAAAATTTTTTTAATTTAAAAGACCACAAAAGGAGGAATGACAAAGAACGAAGGAGAAGGAAAAAACAAACACACACAAGAAAAAAAAACACATCAGATGAAAAGTTAGAAAGGAACAAGAAATATTCCTTATTTTACCTGAAAGTAAAGAAATAAGAAAAAACAAATTCTCAACATACCAAAGCCAGAAGTGCTTCAATGCAAAAGAAAGAAAGAAAAGTACGACAAACTCATTTGGTTTGTTTAACGGCATATCAAATCCTTATGGGTTATTTAATGTCGAAATCTGATTACTATGTAAAGATTTGATGTGGTTTAGTTTTTAACGGCATATCAAATCCTTATGGGTTATTTAATGTCGAAATCTGATTACTATGTAAAGATTTGATGTCGTTTATTTTTTAACGGCATATCAACTCATCATGTGTTATTTAATGCCGACATTTGATTCATTTGTAAAGGTTAGGTTTATTTGTTTAATGGCATATCAAATCCTTATAGGTAATTTAATGCTCAAATTTGATTCATTTATAAAGATTTGGTTTGATTTATTTGTTTAACGACATATCAAGCCCTTATGGGTTATTTAATACCGAGAAATTTGATTAATTTATAAATGTTTAATTGTAATCATAACTATTTGACCCAGAGATGGGACTCTAACAGATACTACCACTCCGGGTCAGAGTGTACCTAGAAGCAATGGTGATGAAGAGGTGCTTCACATTCCCCAGACATGCAGAACTGGAACCTCACCATCAGATAGAGTTTAACGTCATTCCCAGGACATGAAGACCCTCAGCCACCTCCTTCTAGCACATATTTTTTCAGGTCAATTAACTTTGAACTATGTATGTTTGTGAATCTGTGTTACGCTCAAAGATATGTGGTTCAAAGTTAACTGACCTGAAAAAATGTAAGAGTTTTCAAATATAATAACTAGTGCATTATATTGTTTATTCATAAATATATCAACACTGAAACTTTCATTAATTTCGGTTAATTCATTGATTTTTAGTAATTTTTTTTCTTTCGGTGGGGGGACATATGATGGTGGAATTTATGTCCGATTTAACCACTTTGCCTATCTATAGACTGTAACGTACTGAGCATATTGTAACAAAAGAATTTAAAGAACTCCTCAAACTAAATGCCAAATCTTTCAGTTCCAACCGAGAAATAGAAATAGGATATAAGACATGACAGACACGTCATGGTTCTACAGAGGAAATGCCAGACTCTGCAAGAATCCATTATGATAAGAAAACAAAGAAGAAACAAAACAAGTGCATCATTTTTGCAGGTGTGTTTTTTAGTGCAACTTCTAAAGCTTTGGTGCTATTTTCGTGTGATTACCTAAAAACAACAACAATATAATTAAAATTAATTTGATGAAGCATTGTCAGTTATTGCCATCATTGACTACAATTTCTTTGGTTTGGTTTACAGCATATCAACCTTAGTGGGTCATTTAATGCCGATAAAGTTTTGAAATAAATTCATTCTTAATGGATACTCAATTTTGTTTATAAACACGTTTTTCTATTTAACCCATAGATGGGACACTAACAGGTACTACCATTCCGGGTCAGAGTTGACCAGGGGGCAATGATGATGAAGGGGTGCTCCACATTCCCCAAACCTCCAAAAATGGAACCTCACCATCAGATAGAGTTTAACGTCATTCCAGGACATGTAGAGCCAGCCACAGCCTTCTAGCACCCATATGATAAAAAGTGTTGGACTTGCCATAAGGGCAATAGGGTTGAGAAAATCATATAGGTGCTAGGGTTGGACATGGCCAGCCAATTGATCGAAGGGGCCTCTCTGACCGCCCATCTAGCCCAAGAAAGGGCCAAAGTGGAGTTTTGCAAATCATGGACTGCTCATCCACTGGAATCACAGGTCGCCACCCACTGCCAACAGGTGGCCCCATTGGGGGGAGTCTTACCTCTCTGCAATCGATGTATTCTAACGCCCCTGCCAACAGGGCGGTACAATTTCGTTAAGCTTAATTTTATGAGGCTCGACTGAAAAGTTCATTACTGCTGTTTGAGGACTTCTTTGACCAATGAGATCCAAGCACTGCAAAACTACTGAAAGAAATGTATAAACTGCAGGGGTGTGAAGCTATGTTGAAAAATACACCTAGTTTAGTCAAATTCCATGAGAGTATCTTGGTCAGCCAATGAACTTTTCAGCCAACCCTCATAGTTGCTTTTTATCACAACTTGCTGGCTGTTATTAACATTACACTGTGTGGATCGAAATTCAAAAAGATTTCTAAGTTGGTTGGAGTTTACAGCATGTCAACCCTTGTTGGGTTATTTTATGCAAAAGACGTTTTTGTTTTATTCATTTTTGATGGGTATTCATTCTTGATTTTTTAAATACATTTTTATCTATTTAACGCATAAATGGGACTATATTATATTACTAGGCCACATTACAAGTCCTATAAGAGTAACCCAAACTTTTTAAGACCTCATTTTCCTGATGCAGGTATCTTTGGGGAACAAGAAAATATCACTTTAAGAAATTAAATTTTAATTTACCAAAACTTTTCCGTTCCTCAAAGTAAATCGGAAAAATAGGGTCTAAAAAGTTTGGCTTCAAGTTACTTCATTTTTAACCTGGACTATAGCATCTTATTCTTAACTTCCAATCTAAATATCCCATTGTGGTGTAATGCTTAGCAAGTTAGTCTTGCAGATCCATTATTACTGAATAGCAAATTCAATCCTAGTAGTGGTCGTCATTAGTTCAGAAACAACATACGCAAGTTGTATAGTCACAAAGGGGTTGTTTATTCCTTTCTTTATATATTATATAAACTTTTTAAAAATTCCAAATCATTCTGATGAAGCTCGTACAGAGTGAAATGTCAAAAACATAAAAATACTCCACCAAATTGATTTTCACATTTTATTTCTCTTCTATTCAATCAAATATTTTATCCATATATTCATTCCTTCAGGGGATTCATTTCAAATCTAGACTGCTTGCTAAAAATTGTAGAAATAGATTTGGTTTCTTTGTGTAATGGCATATCAACCTACATTGGGTTATTAAATGCCAAAGCCATCATTGTAGGAGAACAGTAGGGATACTTTTTAACCCATAGCTTAGGGGAGGTACAAATAGGATTGGGGAGCTCAAGACTTTGGTCACAAACACAGAAGAAAAAAAACTGACTAATGTCAAAAATATTTTCTACTTATTTAATTCTACTAAATAATATCTATTTTACTATCTTTGCTCTCAAAAACTTATAAATGATAATTGATACTACAAAACATAAGTGTCGACTTCAAATATATGATTTGTGAGGAGTTAAAAGCTTCGTCTAAATCTGGATATGAGTGTTAGTAAAAAAAAATTAAAAAATTGTGCACACCAGTGACCAAATAATTTGTACACAAATGTTTGTCAGAACAGCAGCTGGTACAGTGTGAGTAAGTGGTGGGCCTGACTGTATGTATGCAACTATGGTTGTCATTTATAAAAGTTAAAACCCACTAAGCCAGTTTCTGAATCCTTGCTCCCAGGCAACAAATGTCTTCTTTTTTTTTGGAAGCAGAGAAAAGAGAGAGAGAACAACCTTTGTCACAGGTAAAGTTTCAATATGTGGTGGGAGGTTTGTGAATTGTAAAATGCTCTCAAAGACTTTCTGTTCAGTGGACATTTTAGACCAAGGGACAAAGGAACTTTGGTAAGAAAGGTCTTCATCACTCTGGAACAAGGTGGAACATATGTAAACAAACAACAATATAAAAAAACATATACAAAGACAATTAGAACAACAAAAAACAGTGACAATAACAAAGACAACAATGATAATGATATGAAATTGAGAAAAAGTTAATATAATTTGGATTATTAAGATTTTCATAAGTACAATATACATCCAGCCCTAGCCTTGGGTGAACACATAATATACAGCTCAGCTATACCTTGGGTGGACACAATATACAGGCAGCTAGCATTGCCTTGGGTGGACACAATATATGGCCATGGCCTTGCCTTGCCTTGGGTGGACACAATATATGGCCCAGCCTTGCCTTGCCTTGGGTGACACAATATATGGCCCACTAGCATTGCCTTGGGTGGACACAATATATGCCCAGCCTAGCCTTGGGTGGACACAATATATGGCCCAGCCCTAGCCTTGGGTGGACACAATATATGGCCAGCCTTGCTTGGGTGGACACAAATATACAGCCGCCCTAGTTTGCCTTGGTGGACACAATCTACGCCAGCCCTTACCTTGCCTTGGGTGGACACAATCTACGGTCCAGCCCTTTGCCTTGGGTGGGCACACTATACAAACTGGCTTTTTAAGTGAACCAATATACAGCCTAACTGAGTTTAATTGATGAAGGGGTCACCCAAGACAGATAGGTCTGGCACCCGGTGGTATTAGGGCCACAACCTGGCCAAAAGGTCCTGGCGAAAATCCAAAGATTTATATTATAATAGATGTAAGAGATTTCTATATAAATTTGATATGTGACTGCAGAAATATGTAACAAACATGAACAAAAAACACACATTGCTAAATATAAAAGAAGCCATATAATAGAAATTATGTATTAATGATAAAATAGAGACAAACAATTGTGATAAGATATAAATGTCTAATTTAGATAATACAATAAGTTTGTTTATCTGTAAAATATTCAATCTTTTTTTTTTTTTTTTTTTTAAGTTATACAAATGAAATCTGAAAGCAAAAAAATAAAAATTAAAGAAAACATGCAACAAATAGCATAAATAAATATCCCTGCCCCCCCCAAAAAAAAAAATTTACGATACAATATAAATCATATCCATTATCAAAAAGGAGAAAAAACACACACAAAAAAAAAGTGCATAATTAGTAGATGTGATTTTAAAATGAGAATTACGTTGTGAAGATAAAAGAATTAAGTATATTAACGATTAGTAAGATTAGAATATTAAGACAAAACTGTTGTGCTTAAAAGGGGGGAGTGGGTCTTTTAGGCCGTGCCGGCCAGATTAACAAGCAAAGGAATTGGTAGTTCTTTTGGGTTTAGAACAATACAGGATTCTTTTTAATTCTAGAAAAAGAAAAGATTATTAGTAAAAGATTTTTCCAACATCACAAAGATAAAATGATGTACAGCTGTTTTCTATGAGTTTAATTGTACTTCTCATAATTATTCGAACAAACAATTTCTTTCTAATTGTTGGATCTTTAGAGTTTAAAAAAAAGAAAAGAAAAAATATTGCACAAAAAAAAAATTATTATTGCAATTACCATAAATTGTTGCACATTTATTCATATTTTGTGGTTGTTTTGTTTTATGGCATATCAACCCCCTCTCCTTATATATATATATATATATATATATATATATATATATATATATATATATATAAATGTTTTAGTTTATATTATTTGCATTGGAACAATTTTGTTATCATTGGTTTCTTGCTCTGTAGCAGTCATCAGGCAATGAAAGTGTTTTGAAAATGATACAAATGATAATACTATATATATATATATATATATAGTATTACAGTGTGTACAGAAATAACTTTATATTTGTTATAACACTGACTTATCCAATTAATACTTGTATCAACCAAGTATTGGGATTAACTCAATATCTTTTACCGGTAAGTCATTCCCTATATTATATATATATATATATATATATATAAAACAGCTTAAAAGTAAGAACATGCAGAGGTTAAATGTTACTATGATAGACAAGATTTGACATCTGGATGACCTAATAGCAGGTCTCTCATTGGGTGGTTTGGTCATGTGACTACCCAGTCCCGTGTGAACAAATTTAGAGTTAATCAGAGTCGTCCCAGGAATCATAACAAAGGGTCACATAATGACTATTTCTCCACACATGCAGTTATATTTGTCTTGTTTTATGGCATATCAACACTCTTTTGGGTCATTTAATGCGGAATCAAGCCATTTTAATAAACAAAGGACTCAGTACCAACTGTTGCTTAAATGATTACCCAATTGGTTTGGTTTGTTTTGTTTTACAGCCTATCAACCTCTGTGGGTCATTTAATGCCGACTAAATTTTGGGTTCAAAGCAATAGTTTGGTAGAAAACAAATGTATATGTGTATAGATTTTAACTATTGTTCAATTACTCATATTTTTTAGTACAATCCCACTCGAGCATCTCTCTTGGCATGTAGTGCATATTGGGGATTCTTTGCCCTCTTGAGCATCTCTCTCTTGGTATGTAGTGCATATTGGGGATTTTGTGTCCTTTTGGGGATTTCTCTCTTTTGTCATGTAGTGCATATTGGGGATTCTGTGCCCTCTTGGGCATCTCTCTTTGTATATAGTGCATATTGGGGATTCTGTGTCTTCTTGGGGATCTTTCTCTTTTGGCATGTAATGCATATTGGGGATTCTGTGCCCTCTTTGGCATCTCTCTGGTATGTAGTGCATATTGGGGATTCTGTGCCCTAACTTTGGAAATGTTAATGAATTGCTTTTTCTTATTAGAATTCAATAGACAAATAAAAATTAAAAAAATTTTTTTTCAATTTTGTTCTTAATCAATTTAACTTCAGAAGTTGATTTCCTCTGCAAATCTTTTCTTTGTTCAAATACTTAGATATTTACCTAATCCATTCACCACGGGTAGTATGAGGCATCTAACAAGGATCGAACTCTCTATTCAGTAGCAATGGATCTGCAAGACTAGCTTGCTAACCATTATACCACAATGGGATGCCCAATCACAAGTATCATAAAGGTATTTGAACAAAAAAAATTTTTAAAAATTAAAAAAAAAAAATGGGGGTACCTTTTTATTACTGCCTAAGTTTTAGAGGACCTTTTTCTTTTTTCAAAGGCAATCTTTTTAAAAAAAAATCTAACTTTCAAAAGCACAAAACCTAATTAAATTCATTCCTTGTTGTTGTGATTGCAATAAAATTTGGTTTCTCTTGTGTAATTTTCCTGCTTTTTTTTTGTTTTATTTTTTAAACTCCCAACACCAAGTAATTAGCAGCAAACTGTTTGTTCAGATACTTATGAGAATTACACGAGGATGGAGGGTGAAAAGTTCTTGGCAAAAAAGGGAATGACATAATGTAACAGGGTGAGTTACTGGTAGACAACCAAGTGCTTGGGGTCAAACATGTGACCCCCAGATGTGCAACATGTGATATGCATGTCATTTTGACCAGTGTGGGAGGATGAGATTGGTGACATCAATGAAGATGACACAGGACCATGTGTAACGAGGTTTAAGAGACTTTTTGAGAGAGAATCACTGAGAAGACAACAAACAACCAAATCCACTCAAAAGTTGAAATTAAAATCACATTCCCAAATATCCAATTGAGGCTTGTTTGGTTTGGTTTGTTTTGAAATAAATTCATTCTTAATGGATACTCAATGTTTTTTAGAAACACATTTTTCTATTTAACCCATAGATGGAACCCTAACAGGTACTACCACTCCAGGTCAGAGTGGACCAGGGAGCAATGATCAAAAGGTGTTCCACATTCCCCAAACCACCAAAGCTGGAACCTCACCATCAGATAGAGTTTAACGTCATACCCAGGACATGTAGGCCCTCGGTCACCGCCTTCTAGCACCAATATGATAAAAAGAGTTGGGGCTTGCCATAAGGGCAATAGGGTTGGGACAATTATATTGGTAGCTAGGGCTTGACGTGACCAGCTGATTGATTGGAGGGGGACTCTCCGACCGCCCGTCTAGCCCAAGAAAGGGCCAAAGTGGAGTATTGCAAGTCATGGACTGCTCAGCCACTGGGTTCTATCCTTAAGCATCACGGGTCGCCAGCCACAGATGGCCCTATGTGTGTGTGTGTGTGTGTGTGTGTGTGGGGTCTTACCCTCTGTAGAGGTGCAGTCGGTGCATTCTAACGCCCCAGCCGACAGGGCAGTATTGAGCTTGAGCCTTGAAGGAACAAACCCAGCAATTATAACTATTTGAGGAAAAGCACACTATCACAGTGAGTAATAAGTCTCTCTCTTTTGAGAGAAATAAAAGTTAAACTTAAAGACTTCTGTCTTCTAGTCTCCCCAAGACAATCACTGCCAAGTATTTTGTTTCAATCTTTTGGGTCATGCAAAAGACGTGAGAGATTTTTTTTTCATGGAGGTGTAATGGACGAATCCTGGACAAGCTGGTTTACATTTTACATAGCGCTAATAAACTGTTCGTCCAGAATTTGAACTCAGGTCGACGAGTCAATTTCCTACAAATCTAACCATTAAGCAACACGCCTCCATATACATTAAAAAAAGGATAAAGTATATTTGGGCGACTCGAGTTGCTTTTCACACCAAAGGGGTTAACTCTTAAAAGAATTAAATGAAAAAAAAAAATTCCTTCCTTGGTTTGGCTAAGAACTTTTCACCCTCCCTCCTTATAAATACTTTATTTATATATTGCATTACTTAAGTTAACAGTGAAAAGAAATATGTTAACAACCAAGTGATGTTAGATATGACATGTTGTGTACACATGCTTAGGGGATCTTCTTTTTTCTTTTTTTATAAACAAAAGGGGGGGGGGACAGGCACTTCCCGGCTGGTCCAATTAATGCTGAACATTATTTTTATTTCAGGAGAAGAAGAAAAAAAAAAGATGGATTCAATAAAAATCTCCATTATCTTTGCAATAATTTTTTTTTTTACTTTTAAATTTAAATTTAGAAAAATAGAAAAAAAAAAAAAGAATTAACCGATCTGATTCTAATATATTTGACCTTCCATATTATATTATGTTTTCAAAATGTAGGTCATATTTTTTAACAATGCTTCATATTGTAAACATCTGGTTGAAAACTTGTAACCTTCTTCAAGTGAGAAACATATCAAACTACTAATATATTTAGACTAGAGAAAATATCAATGGGAAGAATTAAACAACCCCTAACCCTCTTTTTTTTTTAAGTTCCCTTGAATATCAGTAAATATCTTCAGCCCCTGAAGATAAGTGGGTCATTGGATTACATTAAACTCAATCATTCTGATTAAATGGGGAGGGGGGTATTCAGAATTATATCTTATTATAATGGAGATTATGTGTTTGTAATCAAAACTATATTACTACTCAAGTCACAATTCCCTTAGTCATTTAAATCACATTCTTCATGATTTTATTTGATTAACTTATTAATGAAATTGTTTTACATTATTAATACTATTGGCCTTATATACATACTAATAACATGCAATTGTGTTTATATATACTAGCAAATATATGCACCCTCCAGGTGCAAGTATTTTAGTTAAATTTTATAATAAAATATGATATTAAATTAGAAAGGCTAATGAAACTGAATAAGAATGTAGATAAAAAGATTTTGAACAAAAGGAGTATGATTGAAAAATAGAACAACTTTGAAACTAACTCTTCCATCATTTTCCGTTACTCCCGTCTTTCATTGGTAAATTTTCCTAATTTAACTATTTAGTTAAAATAGGAAGTAAAGGATAATATTACAGTTATTTCTTCTTGTTAATTTAAGGGATTTCTTTTAAGATTTATTGAAGAGATTTTTGCTCATATTCATTAAGATAAAACCAAACAATTAGAAATCAATAATACTAAGCATATATTTATTAAAATCAATTTTTTAAGATCAATATGCAAATTAGCCTTCCCATTCACACTGTAAACCTCTATTTTGTTGTATATATAAATACAATTGCATGTTATTAGTATGTAGATATGGTCAACAGTGTAAGTAATGTAAAACAATTTTATTAATAATTGAAGTTTAAATAAAAAATAAAATCATAGAGAATATGTAAATAACTAAAGGAATTGTGACTTGTATAGTAATATAGTTTCGGTTACAGACAGACAAACCCACAATGTCCATTATAATAAGATATAACAAAATAATGGTTTACAGTGTTAACAGGAAAATTAATTTGCATATTGATATTCAAAATATGATTTTAATTAATATGTGCTTAGTATTATTGATTTCCAATTGATTCATTTTATTTTAATAAATATGAGCAAAAATCTCAGAGATAAATCTATTTTTCTATTATTATATACTATGAAACCTATATACATTTCATTTTGGTTTTTATATTAAACCATCATCAGGTTTTGTTTGGAGGCATATCAACCCTTTTTGGGTCATTCAATGCCAAATCAAGTCATTTTGATAAAGAAAGGACTCCGGTTGCTAACAATACCTGATGTTACTTAAGTGGTCACCCAATTAAGTATTGAACAGGCTTATTGCTGCTTAACTTTGGTGATCTAGTGAGAACCACCATCATCAGGATAAAAACTGAAACATTTAACATTATCTAATACTTCTAACAATAATAAGATTACCCTTTTAAGTACCTTGTTTTTCATATATATATATATATATATATATATATATATACACACCACACACAGATGCTGATAGGTATGTGTCCAGCATTCCTGACTCACAAAAATCTAAAAGTATGCAGTAAAATCATATCCATGCATCCCAGTGTTTTTCTTTTTTTCTTCCATCACCATTTCAAGCTAACTGTAAATACATTTCAATAGTTTCTTAAAAATGAATTACATAGGATACGTTAAAAGGTAGGAGTTAGACGGCTTTAATTGTTTCCCCAGATCATAAGTAAAAACCTTACAATTTATTAAGAAACTTTAGATGGGACCCATAAATTGTCCCTGGGACTCATTCAAAGCAAACATGTATGTCCCAGGACGCACTAAATCAAAAAGCTATCAGCATCACTGCACACACACACACATGTATATATATATATATATATATATATATATATATATATATGTGTTGTTCCCGAAATACAGGCAAATTCCTAAAATTCAGCATTAATCGTGAGTACAAGCCAAGTGACTGTTGACACAGACACAGATATGTACAAGCAAATTGGCATATAAAAGAAAAGAAAAAAAAACACTGTTCACAGCCGAACAAAAGCAAATATTAATTATGAAGAGATGCAAACTGGTTAGAAACCTCCCCCCCTCCCCCAAGTTATAAAGGCAACAATGACTTCACACTCAGTCTCTCTCTCTCTCTCTCTCATTCTGGCATTCTTGGGGGACTGGGGGTAATAGAGAGTTCAGTTAATTTACTATGAAGATGCATTTTTTTTGGGGGGGAACTGGGAGCAGGGAGGAAGGTGTAGAGAGCTAAGTTAATTTTACTATCAGGATGCATTAAATGCTTTTCTGCCCAAGAGACTGTAACAGGTAACATGCACAAAAAGTATTGCTCAAGGGACAGTCAAAAATTAGAAAATACTTTTTCTTTTCTTTAGATATAATATTCTAGGTATTTACCATGTACCCCACATGTATGGGTTAGGCACAAGGCCCTATTAATGTGGGACTACCCACGAACCAAAGCTCATGGGTGGAAGGGTGCAAAAATTGTGTTGATCCCGTCTGCATTCCCCCTCAAAGTGGGCGCCTCAGGCACTCGGTAATAAACCCAGCCCTGCCCGTTAAAGAAAATCATCGAGGGGGCAGGTGTTGCCTGGGGGGATGGCTTCCTGGGATCAATGATGTTAGCTTGTAAGGTCTAGAGCCGAGGCCACTGGACCCCCGGCGTTGGCCAGATTCTAAATATATAGGGTGAGGTGGGGGGGTGATCTGATATATTTGTCGGTTTAATAAAAACAAAATAGAATAAATAATGAAAAAAAAAAAAGTATTTTTTATTTTCCAAATCCATCAAATCATTTTGCCCCCACTCTCTGTAAATATTTATGAATTAGATCCTGATTTTCTTTTACACCTCAATGAAATTCATTTTGATCATAAAAATACTTTAAATGTTCTGGTTCAGTGAGAGTTAAGCTAATAAATATCTGACAAATGTAATCAATTCTAAGAATCCAATATTATATATATATATATGTGTAAGTAAGTAAAGTCGACGGGTGGCCTAAAGTCGGTATCAGCCAGTCAGCGAGGGAGTCTATCCTCTTTTCAATAGCGCTAGACCAAGGAGATTGTTTTAGCATCTGAGGTGGAGCGCCACACCTACCATCAGCTCCTTACTTTACCGCCACAGATCCCTGTGCTACTCATACGCTGAGTTGGCGAGGACCGGTATCGAACTAGGAACCTTGTGGTTTCTAGCTGAACGCTCTACCAACTGAGCTAACCCGGCCCCAATATATATATATATATATGGGAGAAATAAGAGGATTAGCATTTTTGTTGTAGTGGAATTAGTAATTTATCTAAGAGTGCTCAATATATCATAAATATAGAACTATAATAATTGTAGAAAAAATTCTGGGTCTACAGCAGCTTTGATCTTGAATAGAGTAGTGTAACTTTAACTTATAGTCCCAATGAGAATTGTTCAAGATTGAAAGCCGAAGAGAGAGAGAGAGATGAAGATATAAATAATAAGAAACCAAAAATATCTACAGACACACAATCATAAGCAGATCAACACACAAATATACACAATACACACTATATATATATATATATATATATATATATATATATATATATAAAAAGAAAGCATGAGCAATTAATCAATACTCTTTACTATTACAAGGCTTCTAACAGTTAAATAAAACGGGGGGTGGGGGGTTATGGCAATTGCGGTGTTGGTGACGGACTGACGAGTGCTGTTTACGACAGGGCAGCAGCAGCGGCGACAGCAGCAGCAGCAACAGTAAATAAAATTAGGCATTGGGTTAGAACAACATTAAATAGTGAAAGTGACATGGAGGAGTAGGAAGAGGAGATGAAGACACAGGAGGAGGAGGAGGAGGAGGAGGCTGGGGATGTGTTACCTGTTTTCGTGTCAACTGATGAACTTCCTGTGAGAGAGAGCTCATTGAGCTGGACCTAGACAGCTGGAAAGGCAATCAAGTGGGCGGTCATGTGACAAATGTGTGAATGGAATGGACAACAAAAATATGGAAATGGACAGGAGAGCAGGAAAGGGATTTAATAAACACAGTGTCAAGTCAACAATCATTTTTTTAAAGAAATTTTTTGGTTTTTAAATTTAAATAAAAATTATTTTAATAAATAGATAAATAAATAAAATGAAGCACAGAGAAAGTAAAATATCATTCAATGCAAAAAAAAAAAAAAAAAAAAATTTTTTTTTTTGTCTTTTTAATCATAAAATTATTTCAAATAATAATGATGGAAAAAAATCATTAAAATCCGAAAGTATTTTATTCAATGTATTTGCTGGCATATAACATGCATATCTATATTGAATTTTTACATTCATGTGAAATTACAGCAAAAAAAGGCACACAATAGCAAGATTACTGTTAGCACAATAATGCTCTTAGAGAATAAAGCAATTTCCAGTCCTTTTTGCAAATTAATACTAACATAGACCTTGTTCATTATAATTTTTAAAATTAAAAAAAATATCAAGTGCTCATCATAGAGTACTTGCCCCAAATTGGTTTTCCCTTATTTATAATTTAAATTCTATAAATAGAATATGAATGTTGAACTTAATGGCCACCAAAGGTGACCTTTAAGCAAATTTAGATGTCTGAAAATTTTGGCAAATATGACACTGCATCCAGTTCACCTATGTTTAAGCGGAATTGATCACTGGAGTATTATGTAATAAGTTGTTAGGGCGGCCTAATGTCGGTATCAGTCAGACAGCGAGGAGGTCTATCCCCTTTTCACTTTACCGCACAGATCCCTGTGCTACTCATACGCTGAGTTGGCGAGGACTGGTATCGAACCAGGAACCTTGTGATTCCTAACCAAACACTCTACTGACTGAGCTAAGCCGGCCCTAATACTCTGGTGCAAATGTCATGTTTCTATATAAGAAACCATGAATTGCCTGGTATGCAGTCTCCTCCTTTGAAAACATCTTCAAAGACAAAAGGCACAGGAGGAAGAACTACAAGGCTATGTCATCAAACTCAGACTAGATCTTCTAATTCCAGATTACTAAACATCAATATGTACGGTTATGGGGTTTGGATAAGTTGCAGTAAGTTCTAGTCCTCTGAATACTATTGCAATCACTGCCTCTTATGTGCTAGCACGTGGTGTAATGATATTGTCGTAGGAAATGGACTCGTCAACCAGAGTTCAAATCCCAGACGACACTTTTCATTTCACATAGTGCTAATACCCTTGGGAAAGGTATGAATTAAATTACTCCCCCCCCCAGCTATGAGTAAATAGTAGGGCAGATTGGGCTCTTTAACCTTGTCTAGGTAACTAGTCTTGGAGAAGGAAAACTGAATTCAAACCTGTTAAATGCTGCTTAAGAAATTGACCTAAGTGTCACATCCTATTTGTGTGGAGGGGTTGGTAAATATATATATATATATATATATATATATGCTAGCAAATACAATACATAATGCAAGCAAAGTTCCAGAAAGATTAATTTTAATTGTGTTCATTTAAGCATTCATTATGCAACTGTTTTCAGAATTTTCTGTTTTGCAAATTTGAAACGACCAGTACAAACAGAATTTGGTTGAACTAAAAAGTGATATTTAAAAGATTTCTTTTTAAATCTCATAATAAAAATTCTGAAAAAAGATTTTAAAATATTTTGTCAAAAAAATTTAAAAAATAATAATAATCTTTAAATTCTGTGATCAATAATTCAGTTTAATCATCAGAAATAAAAAAAAAATAAAAAATCATTCTTATTTTTGCTTAAGAGAAAAATTTCTCAATCATCATTATTATTAATTTCATCTTTTTGATTGGAGTTGCTTTTTTTTTTTTTTTTCTTTCTTTAATTGTAGTTCAGTCTGGTTATAATTTCTAGAAGAGCAAAGAATATCACATACTAAAGACAATAATAAAAGGATAAGCTATAAGCAAGACTTGAACTCGCATCACTCTTCTCACAGGAACATTACAAATTATGCGATGAGAATAATCTATACATATATAAAGGGAAGATGGTGTGTATGTATGTCTGGAGGAAATTACAAAAAAAAAAAAAACAATTAATGACAAAGTAAATATATATATATATGTGTGTGTATATATATATATATATATTATATATATATACATATAATATACACACACACACACACATTCACTATCCCCAGATCTTGCATTTTGAGCAAAAAAAACGAAGGTTTGATTTACATTAGTGAAGGTAATTAAGAAATAAAATTTAAATGATAGCAGCATAGAATTTCTTTTGCATTTAATATTCTAAATAGTAGACATTCATTTTTCTTTTCAGAGTGGCTGGATCAACACAAGGTCTTCTTTTTACATAAGGATTTTAATGGGGCATACAATGAGGATACAACTGGCGATTCAATAATGAAAACGTTTTTTTTTACCTCCCCCCACTACCCAGGGCAACACTGGGTAGCTGCTTCTAGTCAGTCTTAAAGAAAACTTTTACCTCCATTTAAAGCCATTATCTGTGAAAGAAAGGAAAAGTTGTTTTCAGTTTAGGTAAAGTTTGCAGAGAGACCTATTGTTGGTATCAGCTGTACAGCAAAGGAGTCTATTCCCTTTTCACTAGTGTCAGACCAGTCAAATTGTTTTTGCTGAGGTGGAGTGCCACACCTACCATCAGCTGACCCAATCTT
The DNA here is from genome assembly GCA_023376005.1 of Doryteuthis pealeii. NCBI lineage: Eukaryota > Metazoa > Mollusca > Cephalopoda > Myopsida > Loliginidae > Doryteuthis > Doryteuthis pealeii. The sequence continues at coordinate 46,588,325 of CM042166.1, read as the reverse complement.
TGCTCCTCATGTGCTGAGTTGGCGGGGACCAGTATCAAATCTGGAACCTTGCAATTCTGAAATGGGTGCTTCCACCTATTGAGCTAAACCATGAGGCTTAGTGTCTCACTAGCAACCATTCTGTCTCAAATCCTGGACAGAGGCTGCTTACATTTCACATAGCGCTAATACTCTTGAGAATGGTATGAATCCAACTATTTTCCCTCTAGCTATGGATAAATAGTAGGGCAGACTGGTCTCCTTAACCTTGGTATGGCAACTAGTCTAGAAGACTATTTCCTATTCCCTTGTTACTCCTTCCATGAATTCCCCACAGGTGAATTCGTTGGGTGCACCCAGGGTGAATGCCGTCACAGAAACATTTTTGTGAGTTCAAGTATCACGAAGAGGCTATCCTTTATTATAGTCTTCAATTTGTACCATTTCCTTACTGTGCGAGAAAATGACAACCTGAGAGAGTTGCGATAAAAAGCAACTAAAATTCAAAAGATGCAAGAAAATACTATTCAAAAATTAATGATAAAAACACTTTGATTCGTTCAAATAGTCCAACTACAGAGACATGGATTTTGGGAAGATATGGAAATTAAATTTGTTAATAATAATAATATAATGATGATTCGAGATTTGAACGGATTTGCAATTCTGGAATGAAAACAGTGTTAAAAAGGTTATACATTCATGCATGCACAAACAACCTTTAGAATTTTTAATTCAAAAGTAGAAAGAGGAATGGGGATATATATATATATATATATATATATATATATATATACACACACACACACACACACAAAACTGTAGTTGCAGTTAATTCAAATAATGAATTGAGGTAGTAGTCAAAAACTGCACACACACCAAAAAAAAAAAAAAGAAGAAAAGAAAAAAACATACCATTAAAAATAAACATTACATTTTTTTTAATTAGGAAAAAAAAATGTATTTTTTGTCTGTAACTATCAAAGTTCAAAATAAAACCAAATAATTTTGGATAAGAATTTGGCTGAACTTGCACAATGGTTGGAAAATTAAAACGGAAAGTTTTTTGGAGGTCCCCCATGACAGTTTAACTACAGTCTATGAATGAACTTTTTGCGAATTGGGTTACGGTTTAGGGGTTTGGGGATTAAGGTTGTTTTTAATTATGTATTGCTTAAAATAAAAAAACAACAAAAACCCCAAAATGACTATACATTTAATTAACCATTGAAATTAATTATTGAACTCAACGGTAGACACATCAGTCTCAGTTGTTTGCGTTAGTATTGCAATGTATAATTTCAATTAAACTTGATTTTAAAAAAATATTTTTCAACATTAAATGTATAGTAATTTTGTTTTTTTTTTTTTTTTTTTAAGCAATATGTAATTAAAAACAACCTTAATCCCCAAACCCCTAAACCGTAACCCAATTCGCAAAAAGTTCATTCATAGACTGTAGTTAAACTGTCATGGAGGACCGCAAAAAAACTTTCCGTTTTAATTTTCCGACCGTTGTGCAAGTTCAGCCAAGAATTTAACCCCTATACTGAACTATATATATTTTTTACTAATATTTGAGATTTACCATCCAAGTAAGATGTGCTGGGAAAGTAAAGAACAAACTCATAAGTAACAAACTATGGACTCCTACACATAGACACACCAATGTTGGCCAACCAGCAAAATTTTACATGTATCAATTCTGAACAGATACAGGATGCCATTTAGAGGACTTACCAAAAGCAATGACTGATAGGGATGGATGACAAGAGAGAGTCAAGGAAATCTGTGCCATAAGCACACCATGATGATGATTGGGGTTTTAAATTTATTTCAAAAGAGACTAGAAACATTTTTTGTTGTTTTTTTCTATAAACCCTTTCACTACCAAGTTTGTTTTTATGTTTTGGGTATGCAAAATTATGCTTTGATGTTTTAAGGGTGAAAATGAAAATGAAATTTGACAGAGACATTATTGGTGTCCAGGTGGGAGTGAAAAAGAGTTAAAATAACAAGTAATAAAAAAAAACTCAGAAGGTCTCTCTCTCTCTCTTCATTTTAATAACAGAAACAAAAGGAGAGTCCTACCAAAGAACAAAAAAAAAAAGGAGAGTCCCTACCAAAGAACAAAAAAAAAAAGGTGAAGTCCCTACCAAAGAACAAAAAAAAAAGGTGAGTCCCTACCAAAGAACAAAAAAAAAAAGGTGAGTCCCTACCAAAGAACAAAAAAAAAAGGTGAGTCCCTACCAAAGAAAAAAAAAAAGGAGAGTCCTTACCAAAGAACAAAAAAAAAAGGAGAGTCCTTACTAAAGAATAAAAAAAAAAGGAGAGTCTTACCAAGAACAAAAAAAAAAAGAGTCCTACCAAGTCCTACCAAAGAACAAAAAAAAAAAAAAAGAGTCCCTACCAAAGAACAAAAAAAAGGAGAGTCCTTACCAAAGAACAAAAAAAAAAAGGAGAGTCCCTACCAAAGAACAAAAAAAAAAGGAGAGTCCCTACAAAGAACAAAAAAAAAAAGGAGAGTCCCTACCAAAGAACAAAAAAAAAGAAGTCCCTACCAAAGAACAAAAAAAAAAAAAAAAAAAAAAGGAGAGTCCCTACCAAAAAACAAAAAGGCTGTAAATGATACTTGAACTGTAAATGTGGAGATGTGAGAAATAAAACCAAAAGAGAGAAATATCCTGCTTACAATTAACAAAGACCTGAAAGGGTTTCACAACCCGAAAACAAGCAATGGCCAATTAAACACATAAAATGAAATGAATAAAATCAATAATATGAATAATCGATAGAAGGGACATATTTTCCACTGAAGAATATTTTATAAACCTCTAGAAAATTCAACAGAAAAGAAGAAATAATATTCTGAAGACAGACACAACAACAATAGTTGGTCATAAAAGATTGGGTTAATATTATTTTGATTTTTCAGACTGTTGTCCTCATCCTTGTTGTGGTCTGTAAAAAGACGTTTTAGACACTTTATCCTCCAACCTTCTTCAGGTATTCCTTGTTTATCTGAGTATAGTTTAACTGTTGATCAAACAAGGCACTGAAGGAACTTTTGAAGATCTCATTCAAATAAGGAGGCCATTGTTTTTGCATGCCTATCAATCCGAGAAGTGTCACAAGAAGCATCACAATCATTAAAAAAAAAAAAAAAAAAAATTATCTATTAACATTTCCTGCACAACTGGAAGTGTAAAATTCAGTAGCATCAGTTAAACTATTTAAAATGATTTTTGAGTTATTCTCAGATAGAGAACACCTGAAGAAAGCTGGAGGATACAGCAGCTGAAACGTTGTGTTTCTTACATACTTAAAAAAGTAAAAATCAAAATAATATGAATCAAGCCTCATGTCCAAAAAATTCAGCCAAATAATTATGTTAATAGTTGAAACATTAAATTGTCCCACTAAGATATTGTTAAAGGCAGATTTCTTACGAGCCAATACATGCAAGAAAGATAATCAGCAAACAAACAAAAACTCATTTGATGAAGAGAGAGAGAGAGAGAGAGAGAGAGAGAGAGAGAGAGAGAATGAGAAAGAGAGAGAGAGAGAGAGAGAGAGAGAGAGAGAGAGAGAGAGAGAGAGAGAGAGAGAGAGAGAGAAGAGAGAGAGAGAGAGAGAAAGAGAGAGAGAGAGAGAGAAAGAGAGAGAGAGAGAGAGAGAGAGAGAGAGAGAAAGAAAGAGACAAAGAGAGAGACAGAGAAAGAGACAGAAAGAGGAGAGAGAGAGAGAGAGAGAAGAGAGAGAGAAAGAGAAGAAAGAGAGAAGAGAGAGAGAGAAAGAGAAAGAAAGAGAGAGAGAGAGAGAGAAAGAGAGAAGAAAGAGAGAGAGAAGAGAGAAAGAAAGAGAGAGAGAGAGAGAGAAAGAAAGAGAGAGAGAGAGAGAAAGAGAAAGAAAGAGAGAGAGAGAGAAAGAAAGAGAGAGAGAGAGAGAGAAGAGAGAGAGAAAGAGAGAGAGAGAGAGAGAGAGAGAGAAGAGAGAGAGAGAGAGAGAGAGAGAAGAGAGAGAGAGAGAGAGAGAGAGAGAAGAGAGAAGAGAGAGAGAAAGAAAGAGAGAGAGAGAGAGAGAAAGAGAGAGAGAGAGAGAGAGAGAGAAGAGAGAGAAGAGAGAAAGAAGAGAGAGAGAGAAAGAAAGAGAAGAGAGAGAGAGAGAGAAAGAAAGAGAGAGAGAGAGAAAGAGAGAGAGAGAGAGAGAGAAGAGAGAAGAAAGAGAGAGAGAGAAAGAGAGAAAGAAAGAGAGAGAGAAAGAAAGAGAGAGAAAGAAAAGAGAGAGAGAGAGAAGAAAGAGAGAAAGAAGAGAGAGAGAGAGAAAGAAAGAGAGAGAGAGAGAAAGAAAAGAAAGAGAGAAAGAAAGAGAGAAAGAGAGAGAGAGAAAGAAAGAAAGAAAGAAAAGAAAGAGAAAGAAAGAGAGAGAAAGAAAGAGAGAGAAAAGAAAGAAAGAAAGAAAAAGAGAGAAAGAGAGAGAAAGAAAGAAAGAGAGAGAAAGAAAGAGAAGAGAAAGAAAGAAAGAGAGAGAAGAAAGAGAGAGAAAGAAAGAAAGAGAGAGAAAGAAAGAGAGAGAGAGAAAAGAAAGAAAGAGAGAGAAAGAAAGAGAGAAAGAAAGAGAGAGAAAAAGAGAGAGAGAAAAAGAGAGAGAGAAAAAAAGAGAAAGACAGAGAGAGAGAGAGATGCATCTAAGAGAGAGAGAGAGAGTAAGGATGATTTTACACTGCATAAACCAACTTAGAGCACATGCAAACTCCAAGATGCAAATGTGGATGTGGATGTATGCATGTGTGTGTGTGCGCGCAAGTGAACATTATGCTTATAATAATGCAGAATGTGTGAAGATGTACCTGATGAAACTAGCTAGAAATATTCTGTGATTGGCTGTTTAGACATCCAATGAAAAAACAGACTGGCAGGTTAGCAAACCTGGAAGAAAGAGGAGCAAATCAGAAAATTATAAAACGACCAAACAAAATTACAAAAGATACATTTCTCTTTGATAAACAAAATAAACCAAAACAGAGAAATATTTAGAATAAAGTAACTTCATTTTAGTAATTTTTGTAGAAGAACATGAGTGGTACTATTTAACCCATAGCTGGGGGATGAAGATGTTCATGCCTTTCCCCAAGTACTCTTTTGATAAACAAAATAAACCAAACAGAGGAAGATTTAGAATAAGTAAGTCGTCGGGGTGGCCTAAAGTCGGTATCAGCCAATCAGCTATCCCCTTTTCACTAGCTAGACAAAGGAGATTGTTTTTGTCCTCATCTTTATTGTGTATAAACACAATGTTCAGACCACTGTAACCTCGGGCTCTGTATTAGGTATTTTTTTAATTTATCATTTTAATTACCTTAAAATAAGTCATCTCAGATGATTACCCATGTATTCATGTGTTATATACCTCTTTCACATTGAGTACATAAAAAAAAACTTATATTCCTGAGATAAGGCTTGATATGAATAATTCTGATATTTCATACTGTTGTCCTTATCTTTATTGTATACAAACAGAAAATTCAGGCCACTGTAGCCTCAGGTTATGTGTTAGGTGTTTTTTATTCATTATTCTAATCACTTTAAAATAAGTCATCTTCAGACTGTTGTCCTCATCTTTATTGTGTATAAACACAATTTTCAGGCCACTGTAACCTTGAGCTCGGTTTTAGGTGTTTTTTATTCATCATTTTAATTACCTTAAAATAAATCATCTTCAGACAATTACCTATTAGTGTGTTTGAATTCATGGGAAATTAATTTGTTAAAATTAGCTGAAATTAACATCTCCCCACCCAAAGTTATGTACATAAATAATGACTAAAACATCTAATACAAATAATTTAAAAACAGATCTATTTGACTCATAGATGGGACCAGGTAGTATGACACTAGGTCAGTGGGCCTGGGAGTAATGGCAATAAAAGTGGTGACGCCATACAGTGGAGGTGTGTGGTACAATGGTTAATGTCATGGGAAATGGACATGGCAAGAGGAGTTCCAATCCTGGACAAGGCTGTTTGCATTTCACATAGCACTGTTTGTTGCTGGTACCTTTCAATCCACTAAAGACGATGGAGTAGTGTCCAAAAAAAAATTATCTGCATCTGCAAGTAACTCTACAGGCCAATTCTTGAGTGACACTGAATGCACACAAACTGGGTTGCTTTCTTTTCTCTCTCTTTCTGGCTCTCTTTGCTGTCGAGGCTACTCTCCTCTCCGCCTCACCCTCTTCATGCCTTGCTTAACGTTAAGGCGCCAGGCCGCTCTATTTTTTGCATCTACACGTGTTTGTGTCAATAATACCTTTAGGAAAGGTACAAATCCAACTATTCTCCCTCCAGCTATGGGTAAATAGAAGATTAAACTGGGCTCTTTAAACTTGTTATGACAACCTGTCTAGAGGGAAAACTCTGAATTCAAACCAAAGGGGTTCTCTTACTTTGAGAGATCCTCCTCCTCCCCTTATAAATAGATGAACTCTCCAGTGTTTTTTTTTTTTTTATTGAAAGCAAGAACATGAAGGTGGCACCTATCAGCTGGCAATCTAAAAAGTTGGACAGAGTTACAAAAAGTCCATTAGCATCTGAAACTTTGGCATTATGTGAGGCAGCAGATGCAGGATTCTTCATTTCTTCTTTAGTATAAGAAACGTTTGGTATGGTTGTACTACCACCAGTACGATGCTATACAGACAATGTATCACTAACTTGTGGACTAAAGACTACAAATATTGTTAATGATAGAAGATTGGACATGGCAAGATTGAGGGAAATGGTGTCAGAGGGAGAAATTGAGGTATTTTGGGGTAGATGGGAAACTACAACTGGCAGATCCCTTGACCAAAAGAGGAGCATCTACGCTAAAATTGCTAGAGGAACTTGATACATCCCAACTTTAAAAAAAAAAAAAAAAAAAAAAAAAAAAAGCGTTGCAATGTAGATTATGTGGACTATTTCAGTAGAAGGAACTCTTTGGCAAAAGAGGAAGAAAGTTAATTGGCAACAAACTACATATACGATGATTGTCCACCATTAGAGTGACTGCCATTCAACTGCCTATTGACACCCGGAACTTGGGCCTCACCTCAGGATGTTGGTTAGTGTCATACCCATAATCTCCCCACCCACCCCCCAAAAAAATTGGGGTGGGGTGGGAGGGTCTTATCCGTTTGCAGAGGATGCAGTCAGTGTATACTAATCCCCACCAAAAAGACTTTTATAAACCAAGTGCACCAAAATATTTTTGTTGCTTTTTAAGTTCACCCTGAGTAAGAAAAAATTTGGGAACTACTGGGTTAAATCAAAGTCGGTAATTATATATTCACACAGGGATTTTATAATGGCTATTCAGGGAGGAAAAGAGGAGAAAATAAATAAATAAATAAAAACTTAACTAAAGTTGAAATGGTCATTAATTACTGATGTAGTTTTGTGGGGTGGGGGTGTTTAGACAATTCTAGGTAAGTGGTTTGAGCTGCAGACTGCACATGGACAGATCTAAATTCAGTGCCATGTAACTAGATACACTTGAACCAACACGTTTACCCACTAGTTCCATTGTCAGGTGGGGGTGAGGCTGGCATTGTGCGGATCTAAGAACAAAGACTTTACCAAAAAAAAAAAAAAAGAACCTACATTACCAATTCTTTGTAAATAGATCTTGTGTGATTGGGTGAAACACTTAAAGATTTCTCTGAATTTTTCAGATGAGGCTTGATGATTAGTATTATTTGTATTATTAACTTAATAGTTAAAAATACTTAATTCCCAGGAAGAAAAAGAAAAATGTCATTATTATTATTATTATAATAATACTTAAAATTTGGTTAAAAGAAATCTCAAAAAAGAGAAGATTAACATTGTCAAATCTTCCATTGAAAACTGATTAATTATTTACCGCCAAGAAATTTCATTTTTTCTTTTTAAACAAACCTAACCCTATCTTGTATCAACTTTTTTCCTACTACCTCATCCTATATGGAACACGATTTTCCAAAGCTCTAAACTTGGCTGCTTTAAATAGATTGTCAATGATATGCAAATCCGATCTCACTGACAGGTTAAAGCGAAAATTCTTCCAAGCCGTAGTTGTATCAGTGCTACTGTACAGCTGCACTACTTGGACCCTAACAAAGTGCCTACAGAATAAGCGAGATGGGAGCTGCAGAAGAATGCTGCGCGCATTCTTAAACACGACGTGGAAGCAACACCCCACTAGAAAACAGCTGTACACAAACCATCCATGTGAGGTGAACAAGACACGCTGGAGAAGCAAGGATGAACTCATTAGTGACGTTCTACTGTGGAAGCCATCACATGGGCATGCCATAGTAGGCCGTCCAGCAAAGACGTACATAGACCAACTCTGTGCGGATACTGGATGCTGCACAGAGGACCTCCCAGGAGCAATGAATGATAGGGATGGTTGGCGAGAGATTGTTATGGATATCCATGCTGCTAGTGCAACATGATGATGATGATGATGATGATGATGATATTAAAAAAAAGTAAAGTTGGAGGAGTGGCCTATTGTCAGTATCAGCTAGACAGTGAGGGAGTCTATCCCCTTTTCACTAGCACTAGACTAGGTAGATTTGTTTTTGCTGAGGTGGAGTGCCACATCTGCCATCAGCTCCCCACTTTACCACACAGATTAGATTACCCAATGGGTGTTACTCATGTGGCGAGTTGGTGGGTACCAGTATCGAACCAGGAACCTTGCAATTCCTAGGCAGGTGCTCTACTGACTGAGCTAAACAGGCCCCTAATTAATTATATTAAGTATTTAATAATTAAGTTTTATTCATTTCAAAAAAATTATTCCCACCATAAACTATGTAAATCTTTATTTCTAACACATATTTCAGAATTTTAAATGCATTAATAATATGGGCAGTTTTGCAGCAAATCTAACTCAGCTATACTTCAATAGAGACAATGTTAATAAATAAGATGCTAATTAAGATAATATAATGACTATTTCATAATCATTGAGAATATAACTTAAATAACTAAGGAAATCATGACGTCAGTGGTGACAGTTTCAGTTACATAATCTCCATTATAATAATGTTTGGATGACTCCAGTTGCTTTCTGCACCAAAAGGGTTAAGTACCATATTTGATATTCTTTTTCTCAGAGTAACTAAATGTCTCACTGAGAATGGCCATGTTTATATTCTGAAATCAATCTGCCTCTTGGAGAATTACAAGCGTACCAATTCCCAGGAAGAAAAAGAAGAAAAAAAGAAATGTCCTTATTGGCTTTTAATTCAAGATTGATCAGCAGAAAAGAAATCCGAGTTGCAGATAATAAATCCCAAATCAGATTGGATGACATTGCATAAGAAATATTATGTAAACTGAAAACAATATCTCAAGAAATTTTTACATTGTTTACCATGAGAGATTTTGAAAAAAGAAAAAAACCTTTTTAAATGCAGAGCAACTGAAAATGACAAATATGTTTTATAGGCTACCAAAGTAATGTATATGCCAGGGTTGAACCTTAAGTTTCTGAGATTTTCTGGATAAGCTAAGAAACCCTGTCCCTCTCAAACCGCACAATGGCCCCTCTGCCGCTCTCTAACTTCACAAGGGCCCCCCTGCCACTCTCTAACTGCACAAGGGCCCCCTGCCCCTCTCTAACTGCACAAGGCCCCCCCCTGCCACTCTCTAACTGCACAAGGGCCCCTCATTTAAAGTGTAAACTAAATAATATTTTTAGTGTAACTATCCTTAACATACAATTGATTTTAATGGCATGTCAACCTGTCAGGGGTTATTTTATCTATAGGCTAGAGTAATCAAGATATCTTGATTAATTCAATGGATTTAACCCTAAAGATCCTTATGGTGAAACTCGAGTAGGTTATTTCTGTACACACTATAATTATAAATCCACTCTACTAACGTATTGAGCACTTTATATTTGTTATAACGCTGACTTATCCGAGTAACACTTATACCAACCAAATATTTTTATTATATATATATATAAGGTTGGTGTGTATCTATGCATGAAAGTACAGATTAAACTATGAAAATAAAACAATTAACGACAAAATATATATACACATTAAATATCACCAGTTCTTGCTTTTTGTGCAAAAATTATGAAGATTCGATTTATATTTGAAGAGATTCTAAAATCAAAATATACATAGAAATAGCATTGAAATTCTACTTTAAAATTTCCAGCATTTGTAAATCTCAAAAAGAAACAAATCAATACACCAGGTTTTTTTTTTTTTTTCTTTTAACCCTGCTTCTAAATTTTAAATATAGAACAAATTACAAGAATAAATAAAGATATCATAAAATATATGTCTTGCCAAGATTTTAAGATATCTGATCAGAAGATAGAAAAACAACCCTTAGACAACAAGCAGCTAAAAAGATCTTAAAAGAGACAATGGAAGAGTTTATCTGCAAAGCAACATACAGACATTCTGTTGGGCAAAGTAAGTGACATTTTAAGTGTTCGTTCCTGATGCACTCACACACACTATTTTAAAGACATGTGCACTGAACAAGTAGCAGTTAGAAATATGCACAAATTTCATAAATATATTGTATGAATATATTTCAACTAACCTCCCCTGTGGATGGCTCAGTTACGTGATTGTAGCCAGAGGATGCAGAGTTGTTTTCATTTTGGTTAGTGGTTGCACTTGTGGAAGAAGTTGGTGTCTCAATTGGAGGGTTGGTACCTTCAAGTAAAAGAGAAACAACAAATAAGGTTTAGGCCAATAATAGCATATATATATATATATATATATATATAAATAAAACAAATAATTCTAAAAAAAAAAAACAAATAAATAAAAAGTAAAATCATCTTCTAAATTTATATATATACATTTTTGGAGAGAATGACTTAATAGAAAAATAAAAGAAAAAAATGAATGAGTCATATATATATATATATACACACACACACACACACACAGACACATATATACACAGACAGACACACACACATGCAGACTATGCATATACACACAATGTAGGACTTCAAATAAGAAAAGTGGTTGCAGAAAGATTACTCAACACTATCATATATATCTAGAGAAGTTAGGGGGGATATATATATATATATCCTTTCTAAATATGCCCCATTATATAATTATTATTCTACTTTAAAAAGGTTTTCTATTTGACATAACTTTTCCACCTCATTAAATTCCCAGTCGATGAAAAGATGAGCAACATCAACAAAATAAACAACTTTAATTGAAGTGATTTTCATTTTGAACACTCAACACACACACACTCTTTCATGTCACACACACACACACACGCACACACATACACACTCTCCCATGTCTCTCTCACACACACACACACACACTCTCACACTCTCTCTCATGTCACACACACACACACACACTCTCACACTCTCTCTCATGTCACACACACACACACACACTCTCACACTCTCTCTCATGTCACACACACACACTCTCACACACTCTCTCATGTCACACACACACACTCTCACACACTCTCATGTCACACACACACACACACACTCTCACACACTCTCATGTCACACACACACACTCTCTCTCTCATGTCACACACACACACTCTCTCATGTCACACACACACACTCTCTCTCTCATGTCACACACACACTCTCTCTCACACACACACTCTCTCATGTCACACACACACTCTCTCTCATGTCACACACACACTCTCTCTCTCATGTCACACACACACTCTCTCTCTCTCATGTCACACACACACTCTCTCTCTCTCATGTCACACACACACTCTCTCTCTCTCATGTCACACACACACTCTCTCTCTCTCATGTCACACACACACTCTCTCTCTCTCATGTCACTCACACACTCTCTCACACACTCTCTTTCATGTCAAACACACACTTTCTCACACATGTCACACACACACACACGCAACAACTCAAAAATAGACATTTTGCTCGGATCAAAAAATATCACTGACTGACTGACTTTTAACATTCAATTCAACAACAACAGAAGAAGAAAAAGAGCCAGACTATCATTAAGTACACAAACCTAATTGATTCAACTAATGATCATCAGCATTTTGGAACGGATTTTAGTCAATGCCAATCACATTTGGTGGGGGGGGGCTTTCAGGGGAGGGGGGGGAGATGAATTGATCAGAAGATGCACACTAGTCAATTTGAATCATTAAAAAAGAAAAAAGGAAAAAAAAAAAGAAAAAAAAAAAAAAAGAAAAAGACACTTACCAGAGGGAACAAATATATTTTGAATGGGGGTCACTGTTGTGGTTGATGGTAGAACGTTAAAAAGATTTTCAGGGACTGCTTGGGAGGCGGCAGTTGGGTTCATTACATCAACATATTTGCTTCTGGCTCCTGAAAAACACAAAACGCACACATCCATTATTTACTTATTACACAAAATTAACAAATCTACAAAGTCTTTGCTAAATATTTATTCATATAAGATTTAGTTTGGTTTATTTGTTTAACAGCATATCAACTCCTTATGGGTTATTTAATGCCAAAGCTTCATTACAATCAAAACTATTTTCAGTGTTCCATTGTACTTTTTATTTGTCTGTAATAATGTTTCAAGTATTTCTATTCAATTCAATACTAATAATTTTCAGATGAATTTTTATTTGTCTGGATTTTTGAGATTGGACTGGACAACTTGTATTATTTACATTTTTCAGACTGTTGTGTTCATCTTTATTGTTATATACACAACATTTTGACTGATTTGCCCTTCCTTCTCAAGCTTTTATGGCGTAATGGGGAGCTTTCACCAAACTCTGAACCAAACCCTTTATTTAATCCATTGGGGTAAATTGTTCTCATTCTGTTAACCATGGACTGATACAAGTGTTAAGCTATGTTAAGTATTCTATGCCATTTTTGCCCATAGTCAGAATTGAACCTGCAACCTGGGTACAAGTGTTAAGCTATGTTAAGTATTCAATGCCATTTTTGCCCATAGTCAGAATTGAACCTGCAACCTGGGTACAAGTGTTAAGCTATGTTAAGTATTCTATGTTATTTTTGCCTATAGTCAGAATTGAACCTGCAACCTGGGTACAAGTGTTAAGCTATGTTAAGTATTCTATGCCATTTTTGCCCATAGTCAGAATTGAACCTGCAACCTAGGTACAAGTGTTAAGCTATGTTAAGTATTCAATGCCATTTTTGCCCATAGTCAGAATTGAACCTGCAACCTGGGTACAAGTATTAAGCTATGTTAAGTATTCTATGTTATTTTCACCCGTAGTCAGGATTGAACCTACAACTTACAGATAATTGTCCCTTAGAATTGTATTAACTCAACCCTTATATCTGTTGTGCCATGTAAATTTTGTGCTTATTTTTAAGCCGACTAATTAAAAAAGTTTTGGGTTTTTACGTCCATTCCTTTTTTTGGTCATTCTAGAGATTTCTTCCTGATGAGCACACTTCATTATAATGACCATTTCCAAAGAAGAAACGATTGAAAGTCTTTTCAAGAAAAACCCATTAACCCCTATTAGAAGCGCCGAGACTTTCACAGAATTACCAGGAAGTAACTAATCAGCGTTAAGCCTTCTACAAGAGAAGAAGAAGAAGAAAAACAACTTGAAAAACCTTTCAAGTATTTTGCACAGATTATTATTTCAATTATAACACACATGGATTGACTTAAAAATATTCAGTTTTAATTATTTTAACATAATACATACCATTATGGCTTGCTTTGTTTAACGGCATCTCAACTCCTTGTGGGTTATTTAATGCCAAAATTTGATTCATTTGCAAATACTTGATTATAATAATAACTGTTTATATTTGGCTTGGTTTATTTGTTTAACAGCATCTCAACTCCTTATGGGTTATTTAATGCCAAAATTTGATTCATTTGTAAATGCTTGATTATAATAACTTTATATTTGGTTTGGTTTATTTGTTTAATGTCATGTCAACTTCTTATGGGTTATTTAATGCCCAAACTTGATTCCTTTGTTTGGTTATGGTTAGTTTGTTTAACGGCATGTCAACTCCTTATGGGTTATTTAATGATATTAGAGTCATGTGGTGTAATAGTTATCACCATAGGAAATGGAGTTGGTGAGACAAGTTCAAATCCTGGATGAGAATGTTTGCATTTCACATAGTGCTAATACCCATGGGAAAGGTATGCATCCAACTATTATCCCTCTAGCTATGGGTTAGTAGTAGTGCAGAATGGGCTCTTTAACTTTGGCTAGGCAACCAGTCTAAGAGAAGGAAAACTCTGAATTCAAACTTGTTAAACTTCGCTTAAGAAATTGACCTTGTGTCACATCCTGTTTGTACATTGGTGTTAATACCAAAATTTGATTAATTTGTAAATGTTTGATTGTGATCATAACTATTTTCAATGGTCTATTGAATTTTTTTTAATTACTCATTTTTTTTCTTCGTCTATAATTAAATTAAGTTTCTCAGTAAAATTTATTTCATAATTAAGTCAGTTTTTTTTCTCCTTTAAATGATATAAACACACAAAAAAAATAAAGTGACTATTGTCCTCGTCTTTTTTGTTATCTGTAAAAACATTTCGGCCAATGTGCCCTCCAGCCTTCTTCAGGTATTTCTTAGCTTCCGAGTCTGACAAGAAATACCTCAAGAAAGCCGGAGAGCACATTGGCCGAACCGTTGTACAGATAACAATAAAGATGAGGACAATAGGCTGAATAATCCAAATAATCCAAACAAGGTATACTAATAACTGGTCGACAAACAAAGGTTTTTTTTAAGCTAGACATTACATTGCCATTCTGGGCCAAAAGCAGATTCCGACCCCCCAACCCACCCCATCAGGGGCTTTTGGGGGTAGGGGACACACATACACAGACACTCTACAACTTGTCAATTTTTATAAAGTAGTATTCATAGAAAAATATGAAATCTGCCTTTCTAGGGGCCCAGCGCACACACACACCCCGGTCAGGGGCTTTTGGGGGTAGGACATGCCAGCCCTGTTGCCATTTGATCTACTAACACTGTACCTAACCCTGACTGGGACAGAAAATTATGGTAGACATATACACGATGGTTTACAACAACAGCAGCAGCAATAGTACTTGACACAGCAAATTGGGTGGACCAAATTTAATATTATGATACGATGACCCCAAAGTAACATTGTTTCTTCACCTTACCAATAACTTTTCATTACCTTGGAAAACCTTTGTCAGACAGAAAGTCGAATTACAGCCAATCATAGAGGGGAAAAAATATAGTGCACAATAAATATCAAATAAGGGGACAAAAGAAGAAAAGAAAAAAAAAAAGGGACACATTCCTGGTTTATAAAATAGGAACAATATGACCTTTGTCATCAGCAAGTCTACTCCCTGCTACCAGCCGACTTACCCCCACCTCTCTCTCTCTCTCTCACAACTATTATTATTATTATTATTATTCAGCTCAAAGGAGCTCTCAAGACATGCAATTTGCATTCCACAGAGAAACGTTTCCATGACAACAACCATTAACCCTTCCAGTGAGTATAATAGTCTACTAAAAAAAAAAAAATAATAAATAAATAAAATAAATAAAAAATGGGAGGAGGTTGACATGAAATGTTGGACCCCTGTTATAATTTTAAGGGAAATCATGCAGTAACTTGGGTACATGTCAAGGTGGAGAGGGGTATGTATATAACGGTGAGTACACACAACAAAGACGTGTGCACAAATATAAGTGCATACTAATATAAAGACATAAAAGTAGAAATAGCAACAGCAATATTCATATATGGAGGTAAGATGTTTACAGTGTTAAACTATATTGGTAATTCCATGTCAAATCATTCAGGACATGTCACCCACCCCCTTCAATTTTCTGAAATTTTGTACAGGTGTAGACTGTGTTACAGTTAGACATTCCCAAAATTTGGGCTTCCAATTTCCAAAATTGGCGGAGTTATGTCGATTTTTAGCTCTCCAAATTTGAGGGGGGTCACAAAAAATTGCTACCTTTTGTAATCTATTTTTGTCTGTAAAATGAGTTCTAGAGCTTCCCTACTCCTGAAAGTTGGTTTATAAGAGTATTTTTGCCCAAGGAATCAGAAAATGCTATTGAAAAAGTCTTAAAGTCAAGCAATAATATAAAGACATAAAAGTAGAAATAGCAACAGCAATATTCATATATGGAGGTAAGATGTTTACAGTGTTAAACTATATTGGTAATTCCATGTCACCCACCCCCTTCAATTTTTCTGAAATTTTGTACAGGCGTGGACTATGTTAAAGTTAGACAATCTGCAAAATTTTGAGTTTCCAATTGCAAGAATTGGCAGAGTTATGTTGGTTTTTACCTCCCAGATTTTTTTTTTTTTTTTTGGGGGGGGTGAAAAATGGAGACTATTTGTAATCTATTTTTGTCTGTAAAATGAGTTCTAGAGCTCCCCTACTCCTAAAAATTGGTTTATAAAAGCATTTTTGCCTGAGGAGTGCAAAACTGCTATAAAAAAGTCTTAAAGTTAACCAATTTTAAGTTATTGATGATTTTTGATTTTTTCATAGCAAGATCAATATCCCAATGTGGCACTGCATCTATGACAAAGATTTTTTTTTTTAAATTAGTCTGCCCCACCGACTTAACCTTTTTTTACTTTACATGAGATTATATGAAAAAAAGATGATTCTATCTTCATTATTTACACGCTCTATGACACAAAACATATCCTGTAACATGGTTTGCTCATTGGGGGATTACTCAACTAGCATGTCTTGAGCACAAATATTCTACAATCAAAAATCTACAACTGGTTTGTATTTAGTTTTCCTTATCCTAGACTGGTGGCCATACCTAGGTTAAAGTGCTCAGTCTTCCCTACTATTTACCTATAGCTGAAAGTAGAGTAGTTGGCTTTATTTGTTTTATGATATATCAACCTCAGTGGGTCATTTAATGCGACAAAGAAATAAATTCATTCTTAATGATACTTAATTGTTTTTTTATAAACTCATGTTTTTCTATTTAACCCATAGATGGGACCCTAACAGGTACTACCACTCCAGGTCAGAGTCAACCAGAGAGGAATGGTGATGAAGGAGTTCTCCACATTCCCCAAACCTCCAGAACTGGAACCTCACCATCAGATAGAGTTTAACATCATACACAGGACATGAAGACCCTCAGCCACCACCTTTTAGCACCCATATAATAAAAAGGGTTGGGGCTTGCCATAAGGGCAATAGGGTTGGGGCAATCATATAGGAGCTAGGGCTTGACATGACCAGCCGATTGATTGGAAGGGGCTTCTCTGACCACCGTCTAGCCCAAGTAAGGGCCAAAGTGGAGTGTTGCATTAGAGTAGTTGGATTCATACCTTTCGCAAGAGTATTAGGATTATGTGAAATGCAACCAGCCTTATCCAGGATTTGAACTGGGGTAGTAGCTCAGGAGTACATGTTGGTCTTTAGCAGATGGTCTACATCAGGGGCTTCCCAACCTTTTTCAGCTCATGGCCCACTTTGAAACCAGAATTTTTTTGTGGCCCATGAAATTATTATAATAGAAAAAATATTTCCATTTTACATAAGATAAATATTCAATCAAGATACAGCCATATTGATGTAAAACACAACTAACAGTTAAAATCTAAATCAAAAATAACAAATCGTGTCCTTAGTAATAATTAAATTCATTAAAATCTATGCCCAAGCCAAATTTTTCCAGTTTAATTTTGACAATTTGCAATTTTAACCGCTCTAAGTTCATTATTTTATTCAATTGGCATATATTAAGTCAATATATATATAAAACATAATATAGGGGCGTAAATATCTCCCCACTCTCCCCTACCATAAATTAGTTGACATCTTACTTTCTAGAAAATATAAATTTCCCACATATATGATTGGATTTTGTATATAAAAAGTATGCTCTGAAATCATATAGAATTATAGTATTTCCTTGGCCCACCTGAAATTTGCTGTGGCCCATTTTGGCCATAGGTTGGGAACCACTGGTCTACATGAACCACTTACCAATATTTGCAAAATGTCTACTAAGTGCAAGTTTTTTTGTGTTTTTTTTGTTTTTTTTTCGGATTAAAGAGGTCAGAAGGAACTTGTCATCAAAATAGCAGAGCAATAAATTTTGGTTTTGTTTTGTTTTACGGCATATCAACCTCAGTAGGTTATTTAATGCCAACAAAGTTGTGAAATAAATTCATTCTTAATGCATAATACAAATTTGTTTATAAACACGTTTTTCTATTCAACCCATAGATGGGACCCTAACAGCTACTACCACTCCGGATCAGAGTGGACCAGGGAGCAATGGTGATGAAGGGGTGCTCCAAATTCCACAAACCTCCAAAACTGGAACCTCACCATCAGATAGAGTTTAACGTCATTCTCAGGACCAGATAGAGTTTAACGTCATTCCCAGGACATGTAAGCCCTCAGTCACTGCCTTCTAGCACCCATATGATAAAAAGGGGCTGGGGCTTGCCATAAGGGCAATAGGGTTGGGGCAATCATATAGGTGCTAGGGCTTGACATGAGCAATAAATGGAAATTAAACTGTTCATGAATTGCTATATCATTGTTCGTTCTTAAGAAAGAGTCAGCTGAGCAGTACGACTGCACCAGAGAGAGAGAGAGAGACACACAGAGAAAGAAAGAAGAGTTGTCCGAGGAGGAGAGGGGGTGCATTTGGTACACATTTGCACATAGGGACTGCAAGAGGTTACTTGGTTAGGAAAGAGTGAGTTGTGTTGTGTGTGTAGTCATGGATGTAGAGCAATTACATAACTACATATCATGACCCTGTTTTTATTTAGAGGTTCAACTCCATCCCACTTTCCATAGCACAAAAATTAAGGAAAGGAGAACAGTGAGGAAAAGAAAGAAAAAAAAAATAGAAAAAAAAAAAAAAAAAAAGTGTCTATTGGGAAGGTGGAGAAAAAAAACAAAAAACAAACCAACATTCCTGATATAAAAAAAAAAAAAAAAAATTAGAGGGGTTGCAATTATGGTCATCGTACAAGCACAGTGGTCATCCCCGCCCACCAATTGAGAGTTAATAACAAACTAGCCAGGAACAGCTAGGCAATTTCTTTTTTTTTTTTTTTTTTTCACCGGGAGGGGGGTTGTCTTCTTTCCGCAACCCTTACCCCTACGAGACATGTTAACTGGAGAATTGTGTCAGCATACCAAGACTTCTGGAGAGGACATGGGGAGGTGGAGGAGGGTGATTCAATGGTAAGGGTGGGGAATTGTAGGTAGGGCACCTCCTTATTCATATTTCAGATTTCCTGACTTAGTACATAATAAAAAGCTACAAAGACCCACCCTATATATATATATATATATATATATATATATATATATATATATATATATATATATACACATACATACATACACTTTCCAAGTTTCAGCAACAAGGCACACATTGTTCATAAAGTATAAACGAGTAAATTTGGCAATGAGGAACCTTTTAGATTTGATAATATGGATAATAGTAAGTGAGCTTTCATTTTGGATGATACCATCTAACCTAGTACTGCCTGTCGCATGTGACTTGGAAAGAAGAAGGACATGGTCAACCATTATTGACCTGAGAGGTGACAGGAAAGGGAATCACTTGGCATGGCACGTGATCAAAGAGATCCTGAGAAACATTCACATATATATATTTACCAACCTCTCCGCACGAGCAGGATGTGAGACAAGGTCAATTTCTTAAGCGGGGTTTAACAGGTTTGAATTCAGAGTTTTCCTTCTCCTAGTCTGGTTGCCTAACCAAAGTTAAAAAGACCAGTCTGCCCTACTATTTATCCATAACTGGAGGGAGAGTAGGATTCATACTTTTCCCAAGGGTATTAGCGCTAAGTGAAATGCAATTACCACATCCAGGATTTGAACTCGGGGCGACGAGTCCATTTCACCTATAAAGAATGAGAAAAGCATTTACATAAGCCCATTTTAAACTCTGTATTACCGTTACTGCTGTGGCATTCACCCTGGGTCAGTTGAGCCGGCTTCACCCAACAAATTAACCATATCCCAAATGAAGGCAGACCATGCGCAGCAATCCAATACAATTGAAATTACAAGTGTCAGCCATTCACGGTTCCATTGATTGAACTCCATAAAGGACTGAGCCCAGGATCAGCTCAGTATCTTGCTTGACTATTTTGAGCCAGGTTTTCAGTTGGCCCCCTTAACATTTCTTCCATCCCTGAGGTGGTACTGGGTCAATGGATTCATGGATGATGTGAACAGGTTGTCGACATAGAGCATGATTGAGCTAGCAAAGACGTCTTGCAAAACTCTGTATTCAACCTGGAGACCCTTCCCCTCCTTTTTACAGCTATTTCTTTACCGGATATCCAATATATTTGCAGACTGGAAAAAAAACGAGTCCAATTTCCCTAGGAACAACTGAAAAGGTAGGATATGACTTGTCTTTTTAAGGGAACCTATGAAAGAAAAGTAAAGTTGGCAGAGTGGCCTATTGTTCATATCAGCCAGACAGTAAGGGAGTCTATAAACTTTTCATTAGTGCTAGACTAGGGAGATTCTTTTTGAGTCTGAGGTGGTGCATCACACCAACCACCAAGAAAGAAAAAAATTAAAGGCTGCAAACGGTTGCTAAACTAAGCCTCTTATTATGAGCATCTAATGTGATCTTGCCAATCAAGAAATACTGGGCTCATGGTGTACAGTGAAATAGCACTCAGTCGGGAATACTGGGCTCATGGTGTATATAGTAAAATAGCACTCAGCTTGAAATATCAGGCTTACTGGTTGAAAAGGGTTAAAATATCAAATACAGGAATTTACCCATTAATTTTTTACTTGGCCTTTCTCTGTATAACCTGAAATTTTTCTGACACTGAAATGGATCACACAAGATAATTGTTAACACCTGAGATTAAAAAAGAAAAAAAAAGTGATTATACACACCTTTATTCAAAGAGTGACTGGAGATTTTTAACTTTTTTTTTTTGGGGGGGGGGGGCAAATTTTTTCTAAAGAATGCTATTAAGTTACACGAGATAAGAATTTTAGAAAATTCTATATCATGTTCTGCTAATGTCATTCATATAAAGTTCAGCTATTCATCCATTCCCTAAAAAAAGGGACATAATCCAAATTCCTGCCTGACATCAACATATATAAAACTTTAAGCAGTTCTACCACACAAGCAGAATTCAAGCAAAGTTGCCGATTATCTGTACCAGTAATTATGTATTTACTAGCAAGACCTGTGGATATACAACAGTATGATAATTTAATTATTACGTTTGATATGTTTACTTAAGAGCTATTGCAAATACTTCAATATGAAAAAGTATAATAATTGATTTAACTCCCTCTCACTATTTTTTAATTTTTTTATTTCCTTCTTTTCATTATGGTCAAATAAAACAGATTAGCGTTATCGCTTCCACATTCTCATCCCCTCTCTCTATCTTTCTCCTACTCTTTCTTACTTATATTTTTTTGCGTAGCATGTCTTTTTTCTTCCCTTTCTTTCATTATAATAAATCGGAATGGTCCATTATTTAGCTGAGGTGATGACATTCATAAGAAGTGGAAAGCATCAGATAATCAGTATTTGAACACACGTGAACAGACTATGAAAATGAAAAGAAGGAATTTACTAAAAATGGAAACATTTAAATTGAGAGCCTTACAAAATTGAAATCAATGTGCAGTTCTGAGTTGACCTTTGACCTTTTCAGTTGTCTGGTGACTTTGCTCTCTAATCTGTCCAGGCGGCATGTCGTTACTGGTGTGCCACTGTACATATTATGTACAGGCATCAAGCAAACATTCAGACTGGTTACGATTATATGGACCATCCTTTAGGCTTCAGCAAGAGTGCTTGTCCACCAGAAATCCCTAGTAAAGAATCCTTTGGTTGTTCCTTGGTGCTGCTCAGTATTGCAAGTCCTTCGTCAACGATTGCAAAGGGATGCCTCTCAGTATCAGTGATTAAGTAGTCAACCAGCCATGTATTTGGGCTGTTGATTGGTTAAGGTTTAAACCACACAACATCGCTTAGTCTATAAATTTAAGTGGTGTATTGTAGCATACTTTATATACAAAATAACCCAAGATTGACTGATTTCAGAATACGTAACAAAAATTGCATTTGTTTATAATCCTTATCAGTTTTCTTCTGTATAAACTGCATACGTGTTCCTTTACCAAAGTATTTATGACATATTTTTTTGTCATTTAAATTTTTTTTTTTGAAAACAAGTTATATATTAACTGTTCCTATCACCACCCTATCATCTCATGATCAGCCTTTTTGCCTCACCACTCCCTATATCTTTCCCTTGCCCACTTTGGGAACAACTGAGTAATACAAGGTCAATTTTTAAGAAAAGTTTAAGTAAGTCATAAAGTCGTCGGGGTGGCCTAAAGTCGGTATCAGCCAGACAGCAAGAAAGACTACCCCTTTTCATTAGCACTAGACCAAGGAGATTGTTTTTAGCGTCTGAGTGTGTGCGTCACACTTACCGTGCTACTCATATGCTGAGTTGGCAAGGGCCAGTATCGAATAAGGAACCTTGATGTTCCCAGCCATACACTCTACCAACTGAGCTAAACCGACACAAAATTCAGAGTTTTCCCTCTAGAGAGGTTGCCATACCAAGGTTAAAGAACCCAGTCTGTCCTATTTACCCATAACTGAAGGGAGAATACTTGTATGTATACCTTTCCCAAAGGTAGGTATTTACCCAACCCATTTGCCATGTAGGATGTGACACAAAGTTGTAAGTAACAGCATTATATTTC